>JARHVA010006817.1:715000-737500 GCA_037957365.1 Torreya grandis
ATTATACTTTTAAGAATATTTTTTACCTTTTGATATCATTAAATTTTATTTAAATGATTTGGATTTTAGATTTATTTTGAAGGATTTTTAATATTCCTCCTCCATACAAATTTGGAATGACCAATCATGAAAGAGATAATGATACACACGAATGAGCTATAGGCTAAGGATAAAGGAAGTTAAGTAACCAAAGATAAATACTATGTTAAAAAATTAGGCTTGACAATGAAATAACATGTAATCTCAAGTCTCAACTATGTATATGCTTAGTTTGTAGATAAAGGGAAAAGGGAAAAGGGATATCCAAAATGGACTAGTGAAAGGAGATAATAATGAGATAGATTGTTTTCTAATTGATCACATGGTAAATGGAGATAATAATCAAGGGGAACATGTTTTGTATAACCAAATCACCATGGAAAATTATTTGTGAAAAATAAGTATAAGAAATAAAAACAATCATGAAGATATAAGAAGAGAGGTTTGAGAAAAACTCTATAAAAAAGGGAAGGGAAAAAAGTGATAAAGAAAATACAATCATATGTAAAATATAAAAAATAAGATAAGTAATATATATTACAAGTAATAAATCATAATATAAGAGATAAAATTTGACACAGTGTCAAATGATATAAAAGATAGAAATAAGATTGGAACACATTTATAATTAAATATAAATGTGAAAGCACCATGCATGTACTCATAAATGCTATTAAATATATGCACACACATTATCTAATACATTAGATAGGTCTCTATGAAGTTGTAATATAATATATGTTATAGTTTCATCAATCATTAATGAATACTAGGAAAATACTTCTTTTTTGATCTACTCAGCTAAAAAAAGTAAGAATGCTCAAAGGATCATGTTGAGGAGGAAAATTACGCAAAGGCTATTTAGGAGAATGCATGGGAGTAGAAGGAATCACTAGTGGATAAGGATCCAAAGGTAAAGGAGTCATGGGTGGAGAAGGAATCACGTGTGGAGAAGGATCCATAGGTGAAGGACTCATGGCTGGAGAAGGATCCACATGTGAGGTAAGGTCCACAAGGGAAGGAATCAAAAGTAAAGGTATAAAAGGTGGTGAAGGGACCACAAGAGGTGATGAAACCACTAGAGTTGGAACCCTAAGACAACAAGGAGGATCCTTATTATAATAATGACCTATGGGAGGAGTGGTAGAAGGTCTAAGAATGGACATAAGGTGATCTTTGAGATGTTATTATAGGATGTGACAATGATAAGTGTGATGGGTACTACAGAGATGCCATAGAAAAATATACCTCACCATACTTGCGAAAATATTCAAAAAGTACCTTCAAGAGAGGTATGGCTTTATCTGATGACATGGAAGAAGGATTCAAGGTATCAAGTTATTACCAAAACTTGTGACAATTGATGGAAGAATGGTTATATATCTCATGAAAGCAACAAATATGCTTGTGAGTAGTTTTAGTAAAATCACTCATAGAAGGATGTAAAATAGGAATGGAAGAAGTTGAAGAACACTCATGAACCCATTTGGTAGGTTTTAGAGCCATCTTAGGCAAGGGAAGCCAACCATCACCAAGGGAAGTTGATGATGAGGAAGGAATGGAACTAGGTTCAATGGAAGGAACAATAACATTAGAATTAGGGTTAGGATCAACAACAATAAGAGTGAGAATAGAATCAAATATATAAAGTTTAACTGAGGGAGGATTAAGATATATAGGAGGTCTAAAGACAATCTCACTAACCTTAAGGGTAAACTAGCTATGAGGCTCAATGTACCTAGAAAAATGGTAAGGCTATATCATAACATAATTTATGAGCATAGTCCTATGTGGTTCCTTAAAAAATGTAGGTGTCAGCACCATCTCTACCCTATGATAAAGGGGAAAAATGAAAAAAAATAGGAACTATAAGTGAAGGAATATGATGAGATACATGAAAAGACTAAAGCAAATAAGAATGATAATGGGTAATCTTAGCATCATGGTCCTAGACACGACCACCTAATAATGGATCATCTAAGGAATAACCATCATCATAATCCAGGGTGTGAACATCAATGACAAAAGTAGGGATAACCTTGTCATCTGATGAAACATGGTGAATGGAATGCCTAGTCTTGGTTAAGAGTACAATAATGTCAATGCAAAGAGGTTTGTGAGAAAGAGGATATAAGGAAGAAAGAATCTAGAAGATGACATGAGGTAAGAGATTAGATGTTTTAATATTATGGTTAATCTCATCAAGATCATTATCATCAAAATCTAAAATATTATGAGGAATATGAGCTTGGGATGCCCATTATAACTATAGGTTGAATTAACATGAAATTTGAGACACTAAGGTTCATGGAATGGAATACTTGGCAAAGCTTCAAGATTAATAATTTTGAAGACACCATGATCTTGGAATTGTTCAAAATTCCAAGGGTTAGTGTCACATTTAATTTTATAAATGGCTCTATTATGAGGGAATTTAATGCATTGGCATGGAAAAGAAGTGATAGCTCTCATGTGGTGAGTCCACAAACAACCAAGTAAGATGTTATAAGAAAGGGGGAATTCAAATATCATCACCTTCTTGTGAATGGTTACATGTGGAATGGTAATGGGAAGCCACACACAACCTAGAGGAGGCATTTGCCTTCTATCATATCCTTAGCATGTGCTACATGTAGACTTGATATTAAATTAAGAATATCCAAGAGTTTTAATGAAGTTAAGATAAGTGACACAAATGATAGAACCCTCATCAATCAAGGCATGATTGACTTGGATATCACCTATTTGGATGCTAATGAATAAAGGAGGATCATTTGCATGAAGCAAAATCTCATTAGGAATCATATAAGATATGAGATATTTTAGAGAAAGAGAAGTGTCTATGGTCTCATCAATGTTGATATACATCTCTTCATATTGTTGTTAAATACTATCTTTGGAATCAAATAAAGCTACCTCTTATATTACCAGGGGAGGATGAGGGACATTAATCTCAAATAAAAACTACATGAAGTAGTTTATATGATTTAAGGAAGTCCTCATAAGCTCAAGAAATGGAATTTGAGATGAGATATTAGTGAGTTATATAATGGGATCCCACTCATCATATCCCATAATAATATTATTAGATATAGGTACATAATGGTTAAGAATATCCTCGAAAAGAGAAGCCAAAGAACATTAGATTTTTTGTTGATAAGAATGAGAAGAAGATTTGGAACAAGGTTATAAATCATGTTGAGATGATGACTTAGTTTATTTAAGGTGATTTTGGGAAGGGGAAGAAGAAGTTTTAATATAAGATTGATTATTATTAGCATTAGAAGATAATATAAGAGTGGTAGGAATAGAATCAGATGTGTTATCCAAGGGAGAATAAAAAATTAGATCATCAAAAGTGATAAGATATTCTTTCCCTAACTCATTTAAATGAGTTGGATAAGAATCTTGGATAACACAATATGTCATATGGGAAGGAGTGTAGATACATTGGGAATTAATGAAAGCTACCACTATTTTCATATTAGACATGCTAACCACATTATCTTTAGAAGTTGGTTCAACAAGACTTTCAATGTTGTTAGTGGAAGGGCTAGGCTTGTATTAATTATCTTGGATAGGTTGATGATTACGTAAAAGATATTTATAAATAGCCAAATGAGAATTTTCTTGATTAAAGGCTTGAGTTTTATCATTTGATTTATAGTCCTTAAAAGCAATCTCATAGGCTTGTTAACTCTTATGGATAATGGAATCATAATCAAAATTAGGTCCAAGATGAAAATTCATAGATAAACAATGAATTTGTCTATAAGTCTCATGAGAATTACCCCAACTAGTGTGAAACCAAAAAAACTTATAGGATCATACCAATATTTCATAGGATGGGTAGGGTCAAGTTCTTATGGAAGAGGTCTGGGTAGATGCTTAAATAATTTAGCTGAGGATAGAGGTTTATGAACATTAATATTGTTTGGTGAAGAGAAATGAGGATTAATATATTGTTTATAAGATGGAGCTTGTTCCAAATATTAGTTAGAAATAACAACTTAGACATTGTGAATGGTGTCATAAGAATTAGTAACACCATCCTTGGTGATATTATGGTTTTTTCCTTAAGTAATATATGAGGACCCGCAGAAGGTTGGGGTCACTCAAATTGATGCATTAGGAAATATTGTATTTTAGTGTGGTCAATATCCTCCTCCAAGGTACATGGGGAGAGAGTGTGAAATTTATATTAAAGTTTAGGAAATAGAGTATTTGTAAAAATACGAAAAAAATTATCATCTAGCATGTTATGTTCACATTTTTTTGAAAAAGTCTTCCATCTCTTAATGAAGGCTTAGGTAGTTTCATTATCATGTTGTTCTCAATTAATGAAATGGGCCAATGTGTTTTCAAGAAGATAATTAGTTTCAAATTCTTGAACTAAATCATTTACCAAGTCCTACAAACTAAAAATGGAATGAGATCTATGTTCACTATACCAATCCAAGGCATCACACGTAAGAGTTTGGGATAAGATCTTGGTAGCAGAAAAGGTGTTTAATTTGACCCAATACTTATAAATATTTCTAAATATTTTTAGGTGAAGGGTAGGATCAATTGACCCATTATAAGAAATTGTAGGTGTTATACCTCCTATATCAATGTTGATAATTTGAGTAGTGAGAGGTTTAGTTTATATATGCTTGATGCTTTTATTGACTAAAAGAGGTTGAGGAATGATATTGACTTGAGAATATTGAAAAGCAAGAGGTGGAAAATTTTGTTTTCATGCCCCAAGCCATTGGTTATAGATGATATTGAAGATTAAGGAGGTGGTTTTGCATTCTCATCATTTGATTTTTTTTATGAGCTTGAAAGGTATTCATTTAATTGAGAGTTTGTAACAAAATTTGATGTGTTTGATTAACATTAGAAGCATTAGAATTGGTATTATTGTTATTATTAGTGGCTTGGGTACCACAATTAATGTTAATATGAGCTTGAGAAGAATTATGATAATTTGAGGCACTATTGGTAAAATTTGCTTTTGAAGCAAAAGATGGAATAGTCAATGATTGAGAGGAAGAAGAATGAGAAGTATGATTGCCTTGGGTATCAAACAATGAACTAGTGGAAGGATTAAAGGTGGTGGAGATTATGAGAGGCCCACTAGATGTAGAATCTACCACGTTAGTTAAGATACTAGGCATGGAGGTAGAAGATGTTAGAGAAGAAGATGTCATGGCATAAGGAGTTGAAATTTAAGGAAGAGGTTGAGAACCAAATAAAGTGGTACCTCCAAATCCTATTGAGAATGTAGTAGGAAAATGGCACTCTTTAGTTTGACCACTAATAATGAGGTTGTAAATGGTAGAAGAATCCTTTCTTCTATATTGAGTAAATGAGGAGATAAAGAAAAGCATTTTTGGAGTATACTCTATCTTAGGTTGGTCTTATAATGAGAAAATAGGATTATGGTATGAATAGGTATGCAGATGGTCCCATAGTTCATTATGTGAGTGGTAATATGAACATTACTAGCATCCAAAATAAGATACCAACTTTGTCTATGGGAGACCCTATTAGGATTAGTAAAATTCATCATGTTTGTTGACTATAAATTAGTGTCATTATCCAATAAAAAGTCCATGATGAAGGGAAAATAAGAGATATGAGAAAGCAAATTTCAAATAGGTGATTGAAATTATAGAGGATCGACTAGGTCAATCTATTATAAAAATAGCAACTATAAAATTGTATACGGTTGACTAGGTTGATCCATTATAGTTTAGAGAATTACTACTAGGTCAGCTAGGTTGATCCATTATAGCAAAAATGGAATTCAAGAATCCTACATAAAAATTACAAAATGAAACAAGCTAACTTTACAATTAATGAAAAGTAGTAAGTATTGAAAGGAAATAGATAGTCAATTGGATTAACACTAGCCAATCCAATTGAAACACACAAAGTAAAATCTTGAACTAACACTAGATAATAAAATCATTTGTGCACATAATTAAACAAAGAGAAATAAAAATATTTGAAAAGTAAAGCTAAATAATTGGTCATCCTGATTATTAAAAGTGATTTAAAATGTGATTGGAAGTTGGATATAAGTAAGTTACTAGATTATAATCTAAAGATGGTTTCAAGTAGTTTAGAATGAAAGGGACTATAGTGTAAATGTCATAAGCTTGGTATAGGGGCCTACCCACTCACTTCACACACTAAAATGATAAGGGTGTCAAGTGTTTAGCCAAAATATACCATTAACCATGCTTTATACTTGATTAGAGCATCAAGTCAGCTTCCCCCTTGGTGATGAAATCTAAGTAGGTTGGCCTAGAGTAGACAAAATGTTGAAGTACTTGTTTATGTTTTTGTGATTTGGCTATGTTTGCATAAAATATAAATATTGAAACTAAGTGATTAACTAAAAATACCCTAATTAGACTATGTGTACTAATCTAAGAATGCAAGTAACAAAAAAAGAAAGGTGTGAGCTAATTACTAATAGATATGAGGTTAATTCAAATTAAAAATAATGTATAGTGTTGACACTATATGAAAAAAATAAAGAACAAGGTCAATAGGGTCAAACCTATACTACAAAATCAAGGTATAAAAATGAACTAGATGGATAGTGTTGATCTAGTTATATTAAATAGCACATAAAACACAAAACTAGGTTGGTAGTGTCAATCCAGTTGACTATGCAAGGGAATTTTTGAAGACTACAAACTATGAAAAGAAATAAATAGAGAAGTATAAAGGAACCATGGTGAATCAGAGATGTAAATAAGGAAGTTTTTTGATGAAGAACCTTAACATGTGCTTAAAAAACTTACACACTAGGTCGACAGGATCAATTAAGCTATACATGAACCTATCAAAAAAGTGATAAAACTATAAGTGGTCAACTAGGTAGACCTAGGAGGATGAACTAGATTTTTGGAAAGCTAGAAACCTATAATAGGTTGATTGGGTTGATCCAGTTTCTTGTTCTTGCAACCTACACATAGATAAAAATAGTTAGATTTATAAAATAGATCTAGTATGTCAAAATATATGATAAAAATGATGATCAAAAGAATAAAATAAATGAAGTAAAAGTGAACAAATATTGTAAGGATCAATTCATGTTAGGTTCACTTGAATGTATGTAATTAGAAATGCATCTTGTTTATGAATTAGTCATATAATGGATAAGATAGATCATACCCACACTTATAATTGGGAATAAACTTGTTAAGTGGGGGAATGACTAATACGGGGATATGTTAGACCCAATTAGGGGATCACTTATCACAACATATCATGATAGTAAGGGTTAAAAATCCTATAGTCTAACACAATCACATAACAACCCAAATGGAGTCCTAAGGTTTAAAATGTTCACTCTATTCTAAGAACAAGAAAACAAAATCTAATCTAGTGCGCACCAAATCTTGTGGTACAAAGTGGGGGTTATAATCAATAAACAAATAATTAGACTAAACATGTATTAGAAGACATATTCATGTCAATGTATAAAATATCATAATATATGGAGAGAAGAATACAAATGCATTATCTATCTATTCTTATGAAGGATAAATAAAGCTAAGAATACTTACCTTTGAAGATGAACCCATCAAGCCTTAATCTCTCCCTTAGCCAAGGTTATTCACAAGATATTGTTGTGGTATCTAAGGATAACCAATATAAATCATATCTAGGCTACACAACCTATCTAAGCATCAAAAAGGCTTCTCTATAAGATAAGGTTCTTATGAAATGGTGGAAAATGACCTTGTATATATAATAAAATCTTACCCTAAATCCTCCTAGGAACGTCAATTGTACAAGGTCAACCTAGTCAACATGGTGTGTTGTCAAGGATAAATCACTAGGTCTATGCTAGGTCAGCTGAAAGGCTAACAAACAAAGAAAGTGAAAAATACCCTAAATCATACTGGGTCAACCCAATCAACCTAGTACATATAATAGTCCAAAATTATGTTAAGTCAAGAAAATGAGGATGGAAAAAGGGAAAGACTAAAGGAGGTAATACTAAGAAGAAGAAGTTTAGGGTAAATGGTTTTAGGAGACAAGTGTGTAGATGGTAAGTGGTAAAAGGGACAAAAATATTATGAATCACCAATGGTATGCCCACCCCTTTCTTGATGGACCCCTTAAGGCATTCACTTAAAGAGATTGAGACTCAACAGGTTCTTGCAAGACACAACGTGTTAGTAATTAATAAAATTTTGAAAATATTATGTGTATACACTAGGTATCTGATAAGACATCCTCTTATCAATACAAACATTAATCAACCATATTTTACCTTGATCTTGCACTTTGTTGTTCCATCATTATATCTTTAGGCACAATCAGGTCAAAGTCTTCCTAAATCACTTGCTCATATTTAAAGCTTTGTTCATCCTCTAGGTTTTCATCCTCCAAGTTTTCCTATGTCTATGATTACACCTATGGGCTCACCTAGGGGTGATCATAATCACTCTCTTTGATCATGCACTCATTTTGAAGGTTAGATTATTCTTCAATGTCATCCCTCATAGTGAAAAATGACAACTCATTCACCCAAGAGAGGTTGGTCCTAGGCCCTTTAATGAACTTTGGAGTGGCATAGATCAATTATTCCTCATTAAGGCCTTCCCCTTATACCACCACTTCAATCATATACTCATTAGCTTATTGCTCCATTTTATTGTACCTATATTCTTCTCATATTAGGGTTGATTCTCATGGTGTGTTATCATATAAGGGACTACCAATGATTATCTCATCATCATATTCTCTTGAAGATTCCTCCTCATCCAAATGGTCTACACTTGCCTTCCATAAAATTGCTCCTTCTTTAAATAAGGAGATGGTGGGAGGGCAAGAAAATTTAATTGGTGCATAGACTAGGGGATTTATAAGGTTGGGAATTGTAAAGTAAAGATGCATGGTCTAAAAAGCCTTCCATGATAATGATTGAGGTTCATGAGGAATGATGGGTTGTTGAGCTAGCACAGGTTTAGGATCTTCAATTGGCACAGGTGTGGGCCTTTTTAAGCTTGGTACTTTGAAAGTGGGGTATTTACTTGAAGATTAAATGAATCTATCCTATTTGAAGATAAGGATTTTGGGCATAGAATATTTGTCCCATAAGTTGTATTTTAGGTTCAAGGGGAGCCTTCTTAAATCTAGGAAAGAAAGGAGTTGGGGCATTTAGATGTGCTTTAATTTTTTACATCAGCACAAGCAATAGTGAATCTACTCTTATTTGTCTATGATTTTCCTAGCCAAGTAATCTTCTTCATATTTTCACTAATTCATCACCTCCTACAAAGTGTAATCTTGATGATAAATTTCCTCTCATACTTTATCATACTCCTACTCTCTTTTGATCTCCCTCATATGTCTTAGAAAATCAAGGTGTATATCATTGATGCTCTTTTGAGGCTTATTAGGAGTAATGTATTATGAACTTGGTTGATTAGAAGCATAAGGGGAATACCATAGGCACTAAACTAGGGAAAGGATATAGGGAATTACATGAGCTTAATATGAGAAATAAGAAGGCACAAATGCAACATTTTCATGAAATGGGGATGAAAAGACATATATTTAAGTGATTCAACTGCTTAAACTAGTAGATTTTGGTCATTTAGAGTTGTTAGGTGATCTATGGAGTGTCTTCAACACTTGATAGATAAGGGTAGCATCAATTACATAGATTTTATTCAACTTAATCACACCAAGTGTGCCATAAGCTATTATCACTTGAAACATACACCTGTAGATGATCTGTAATGTAGGGAAACTTCATAATGGGGCACTAAGTCCAAAGGAATTGCATGAGGCACAAGATTTTAAGTCATTAGAAGAAGTATTATCACTCAAATATGTGCATGAGAACTGGTTATCTTATCATAATAATAGGAATGTCCCTAAAGTGTGGGATCCTTCCACTCCTTAGGAGGAGATTCTATAGTAGGTTAGATTCCTTCTATTATAAATGCACCTATTTTAAGACTTAGATAGGCCTAAAGAGTATAAAGGTAAAATTCCACTAGTATAAACCTAGGATCTTTGAGAAGAAAAGGGAGGGAGATGGTAAGAGATGATGAAAGTAAAATGTGATGTACCCTGAAGAGAGTGAGTGATCTTACTACCATAACCATAATGCAAAATCTTGAGAATAATACAATATCACAAAAATTCCACTAAGTCACTGTACATGCATTAATATCTTGTATAGAGATGTAGGAATACAATGCAGTGTTGAAAGGGATGAAGATTATCCATAGATAATGTCTATACAGGACCTAGTGCACACAAGATATGACTTGAAAGTGAGTTCTAAGTTCAACGAAGAGGTGTTAGGGATGGATTACAAATGAGAGGGGCAAACATTGCCTAAAAATAGAAATCAACAAACACAAATAGCATATAGATAATCAAAATAATAGGAGGTGAATTTAATTCTCTTTATCATGCAGGGTATAACCAATATAAGTGTTCATAGAGGGAAATTTTAATATTTTAAGGTTGGTAAAATGTGTGGGCCTTTTTTTACAATGTAATACTAGGCTTTTATAGAGAATAAGCCTATTTTACAATTAATTTACTACTTGTGGTGATAGGTATAATTTTTAACTATTTTATGATGCTACTACCATGATTTTTGAAGTTAATATAACAAAACAAGCCTAGAATTCATAACAAGAACCCTATGTGCACATAGAGAGGTGTAATATTTACTTGATAAGATCAAAGAGTGGCATGAACTTGCATTCCACTTTTTAGTTGCTACCTATGTATTTAACTATTCTAGAAATACCTCAAGCTCATGTGTATTAATGTCTCATTTACTGAGGGACAAGATCATCATACTTATGAATTTGGTAGAGCCATGGTGATGTCTTGTTTTGGGTGACTACTCATTAAATATATGGCTTGGGATGTTCCTCTATTCGTTTCACACATCTACCTTTGCTTTGAAATGTGAAATTGGGCCTGCTATAGATTGAAAACCAATTTGTTTATTAGTTTTTATAGATGGTTGATACATTCACTTGGACATGTCTATATCATATGAATAGTTAGTATCCCATCTTGATGTATGTTAGGTCTAAAAATACCTATTTTATCCATATAGAGTCTTAATGGAACCATTTAATCCAAAAATATCCACTCTTAGCCCAATCTAGATTGTGTTCAGCTTAGTTCCATTCATACTTACTCACCTTAGTAAAAAACTAGCCCTATGAGCTCCATCTAAGTCACCTAGGATCCCATTCATTTTATTGGCCATAAAAAAATAACTTGAATCATTAACCTCTTGGCTCATCTCACTCTATTGATTTTCATGATGTGAATGATTGTGATCCATAGATCGTCTACTAGGATTCATGTGCTTTTACCACTTGTCAATCACATCTTTGCACTTAGGGTTTTCTAACTCATTGAATTAATTTCATGCCATTGTTATTGAGTTCATGATTAGACACAAGCCATTGATCTATCTAGGCCGCTTATCCTATCTTTACCCATTCATTATTATATTTGATTTAGGCAACTGATATTTGGACACTTGTCAATCCTATGCTCAATCTGGGACCCCTTTGATGATTTTTTAATGTAAATGGTTATTTCATGATCTTAAGTTTTCACATTTGTATAACCATCACTAGGATATTTGAACTTAAATGGTTATTTTTTATAGATTAAGTTTGACATTCATGCACCTACCATATGATGTCCATGGAAATCTCAATGACATTTGTGTGGCCATCAATCTTTGGACTCCAATGGATGAATGAAGAGCTTGAACCTTGACATTTATGAAAACATCACTCTATTGGATCACAAATTCCTTGGGCTATTTATTTTAGACCTTTTTCTATAAATTTGTTATGGTATTTGTGTTTTGGATAATATCTTTAAAGGAATTTATTAGTAGCTCTTTTGCATCTGACAAAATGCCTAGGGAAATTATCATGGGATAATTTAGAAAAATAATTAAGTCTGACTTATCGTTTCATTGGAAAATTTCTCATGGACAAAATGTTTGATAGAATTCATGTATTCAATATCTATGTCTCAAACAAAATTTTCAAAATAAATTATGCTTAGTCTTTTGCCTTAGAATAAATTCTCTAAAAGAATTCATGTATTTGATAAAATTATCCCTAATAATTTTCACAAAAACATTTTTACCCTTGTACCTTTTGACTGAACCCTTGTCTTCAAGATTTTTGTTTGAAAAATGAACCTTCAAAAAAAATGTCTTGGACACATTGTCTAAAAAGTGACCATTAAAAATTTTTACATTGGCCCCCATTTCCTAAAATAAATGACCCTTTGTGGGAATTGTATAAGACACTTGCTTGAAAAATTGACCCTTTGATCTTTTTATTTAGTCTACTTTGTCAAGGAATGATCCTTTGGGAAAAGTGTTTTAGACCAATTTCTCCAAAATAAACCTTCCAAAATTTTGTCTAGGATTCTCTTCAAAGAAATGACCCTTTAGAAGTTTTATTTGAGACAAAATGTCTAAAATAGTACCTGACACTTAGCCAAATAAAGTGGAACAATTTCTTTGAAGGAATCTTAAATAATCTAACACTTAGCTAAAAGTTAAAATATTTGGCTAAGTTGAATGATATAACACTAAGTTAATGGAAATTACTCATAAGACACAAAAAATTAAGGAGACAACACTTTTAACACAAACCTACAAAATAGTTAAAAACTTTATTTTCTTGTATTGATTGCAAAAAATATCTTTGAAGCTTAATAAAATTTTACTATGTCTAATTAAAACTATGTTAAATCATGCAAGATATGCATATCCATAATATATTAGATATAATTTTAATTTAGAAGCTTTGTAATATTTTAATATGTCTAATTAAAACTATGTTAAATCATGAAAGATATGCATGTCCATAATATATTAGATATAATTCTAATTTAAATTAAACTAATATTTAATACAAAATAAGCCAAAACGGATGATAATAGTATAACAAGACATGCACAAACTCTTAGTTAGAACTTCCAATGTTAATTAACTTAAATTTCTAGGATTTTAACATGAGACATGCATTTGAAATAATATACATGGCCATTGTTAATAGAGATTAAATTGATATGGTAGTTTTCATCAAAGTTGATAGTGGAGGCATGGTAGATGATGTTGTAAAAATCATTGGTCTTGTTGAAGCATACACTGTGGTATTTCTAGGGAACGCAGAGATAATTATCAAAGGTTGAGGTTGAGATGACGAATCTTGCATTGAATCATCCAAATTACTATGTTATTATAATTTCTTATATTCAATTATGCTCACTTAAAAATCTAGCTCATAGTCTAAAACTCAATGAAAAACTTATTTAATGATATTATAATCTTATTTATCGCGTTGTTATGTATTAACATATAAGATATGAAATAAGTAATTTGCATCTCAATCTAAGCTACTTTGTCTCTAGAAAATGAAATTAATTGCCCCACTTATTCATATCTTCTTTATGTAGTGATTTAAAATTATTCCTTAAAGTTGTTGGATGCAGTATGTGCTAGCTTTAAAAAATGGTTTGGAAACTATTTCGCCTAGTGATCAATACACGCATGTAATACTCACATCTTTAAAAATTTGAATAGTCCTCTACTCTTGATTTTTAAATTATTAAATCAGCCCTTTCATTTAATTATGTCACTCTAAGAAATAATCCCACTTGGTAATGACATGATTTTGAGCCATATTCACATTAGGTGATAGCGGTAGATATAAGTGTTGGTATGCCTTTTGTCAAGTTGATTTGACTATGAATATCATTTTGGCATCTTATTATTTCATGGATTCAAAAGAAACTAAACACATTTCCCTATTGTGGTTCAGACTATGCCCTCATGAATATCATAGAATAAAATATGTTATAAAGAGACTTAACAGAGCTCCATACCTTTTATATTATATCTTTAGTGGCCTTAAATATATTTTTATCCTCTAGTATCTTCTTAAACTATTTCAATCCAATATTTTTGTCTTAATTAATCCTCTAACTACATTGACCATGGTGATAGTATCATTTTCAAAATAATTCATGTATCCATATCTTTTATTTATTTTTTTCTTGAGTGAGAATAATTTCTATTGATTTTCAAGATCAATAGGCATACATCAACTATCACTATCTTCTATCTTACCCTCTTCAATGTTTTTGAGGTTATATGAAAATTCATGGCCATTTTTGGTAGCCCAATAATCACTAAGTCATACCTTGTTAATTCTTCTTATAATTTTTGTATCCATGTAGGGATCACCATTAAAATTTGATCAATATATTGGGTCATAAGTGAGCAAGTAGGGGTGAAAAGGAGGTCAAATCAAGAATGAAGGTGGAATATTATCCATGAAGTATGGAGAGGAAGATGCATGGTGTATGGGAAATTAAATAAAAGAATTTCTCCAACCTGAAATATTAATTTGTATATGAGTCATAATGATATACATTATTAGGTCTAGGGATTTATATAGAGAAATATAGTCATATAAAATGTGAAATTTGGTTACTTGAGTATGGATAAAGACAACTAATCCATAGCTCCTCCTACTTATTTGCATAACCATTTTTAGTATTTTCTTTCACTAATTCCCAATCATCCACAACCTTTCGAACTTAACCCTTACAGACCCATGTAGATCTTTCAAGCTCAGATGCATCCCCATAGGTCTCATTTCATCTAGATAATATTGTATAAATTGGATAAGTGTTGAAACCCAAGGTGACCTATTTCTACTACTATTATCCAAGTGTACTCTTACTCCTAGTGGTCATATTTTCTTGAATCCTTATCATAATTCATGTTAGCCTAAAAAAAATTCATTTAACCCATGATCATTAATTTCCTTATAAAATTCCATTCAAAGTCCATTTAGAAAGTTTGGAACTCATTTACAAGTCTGAAGCAAGAATACAAGAAAGTAAATTGAAGCACTTTTTCCTATTATCTACATAAAACCTTCCAATATTATTCCAATCTTATTCCAACCTTTACAACAACCCCTAGCCATCTGAAATACACCTTGTTTCACATCTAGTTACATTTTCATACACAATTACACCAAGCACTTAAATGGGAGAACTACATTATCTTGATCCCTCCTCAGAGTATTGGTATGTAGGAAGCATTCCCACACATAGGGTGTGAAGTGTGTCCAATGAATCCTTTACACACTAAACCCTTATCTCTCTTTCCCAAGTTGTTATTCAAGTTCAAGAATAAAGAGCTCTAAGAGATTTGAAGATTAAAATAGATGCTCAATGAGCTTCACAAACTTTTGGGCTTTGATATTTCATTGAAAGGGTAACACAAAGCGACTGAGTAGAACCCAAAAAACTTAGATCACATGGACAATAGTGCCAAAAAAGGACTATAGTTCCAATCAATAGGGTGTCCCACTTTTCACACTCTTGTCTAATCTAGAAACAAAATCTAGGATCCTATTTATGATAATCTCCCAAGATTGCATATAAATATACAAACCCTATAACATCTATCTCAGTTAATTTCTAGATAAGTTTGATTTTATCTTTCTTATTACTATTTTTAGAAAAATAAAAAATGCTATTTGTTTACACAAAATCAGTGGCTTAATTATTATATATTATTTATTTATTTTATATACATAGACCCATTTATTTAATTAGGACTAAAAATCCATTATTTTGAAAAATAATAAAACATTTGGTGAACCTAACTTACTTTAAATTTTGCACAAAAACCATATAAAACATAGGGTACATTATTTTCTTATTTTTTCCATAATTTCTTAATTTTTTCCAATATTTTAAAATCATAAATCTACAAATTAATTGTGAAATTATCATGTATTTTGTTAAAATGCTAGTTTGCACATATTAGGTCCTTTTTGCATACAAACACATTCCAAACACTAGGAAAAATATATTGATAATTTTTTAAATATTTACTAAATTTTTCAAGGAAAAATCTACAAATTTTTTATAAATTCAAATCAAAATTTTAAAATTATCATAATATTTAAAAAAAATAAAATAAAACATTCAAACACTCTAGTTGCATCAACTAACTCACATTTATTTTCCACTAATTTTCCATCCATTTTCTAAATTTTATATTGCATACTTAACTAAAAATTCAATCTAAATTATAAAAATTCATAGTATTTTTCATAAATATTGTTGAAAAAATCCTTAGTTGCATGTATTAGCTCCTATTTTGCTTCTTGCAATATTAGCTTACATGTTTGGGAGCTCCATATCCTTTTTGTGTAAATTCTAATTAGCTATTTTTAGGACTTTGCATTTATTATATTCAATACTTTCCTTTTCTATGACATTGCCTATTAACACTTATTGAAAAACATTCAAACACATTATAAATTTTTTTCCTACTTTTATAATAGCCCAATATACCAATTTTGATGAAACTGATAAAATAGAACTTTAATAACTCTTAACAAAACATTTGGATATGTAAGATGACATGCTTATAATTCTATAAGAGGAAAAAAAAAAGTGAAAAATGGTCAATCTTTTGAAACCATAGAACCACCAGTTGCAAATGACACTAAAATGGAAACCATGTCTCAACAACCCCCTATAGTATCCCAACCTTCCTTTTATGCCACTAGTTACAACTAGTACATCCCTATTTCCTAATGTGGAAACCCTTGTGAAAGAGATAAGATCTCTTCAATCTAAGATGCAACATCTTAAGTAAGGTGTCTTTAGACCTACATAGGCATTGGATTATTTTGATTTACTACATACACCATTGGCATGTCACATTTATTTTACACCCTTGCCACATGATTTCATTAAACCCAATATTACTCTTTATGATGTCAAGGGGGATTCAAAGACATATGTGAGATATTTTCATGTAACATGCTTGGATTATGTACCCAATGATTGGCTACTTACCAAGTTATTTTCATGGAGCCTAAAGGATTATGATTTATAATGGTTCTATAATCTACCAAATTAATCATTTCATGCATTAAATCTTTTAGCTAACATGTTATTAGCACACTTTAGCATTAACATTGGTGATAAGGTTTCATATGCTCAAATTGCTCAATAGAAACAATGACCAAATGAGCATCTCATGGACTATGTTTTGTGATATAAGACCATCTTGGATAAGATGACTAGCCCCATGGAAGATGAAGAGTTATAGGACCTCTTTAAATATAATCTTCTACCATCACTTCATGAATCAATTATGCTCAATTGATTCTCTTCCTTAAATAAATTATGTCATACACTAAAGGAAATAGAAGTGAAAGTCATTTCTATGGGCAAACTCAATTATACAAGCATTCTAGACACATCTAATAAGAGTGAAAAAAAAGTCCCATACAAGGTAAAAGTTAATGATAACAAGAATCAGAATCAACTAATAGTTAATGTAGCTTTAGAGCCCCCTCATGGTGTGGTTTTATTATCACCTCCTCAATGTTCATTTACCAATCTACCAATTTCTCCAACTAGATTTTTATAGTAGATTTTGGATTGTAATATCATATCTCTCACTCCTATTCAAGAATTTTATCCAACCAAACCTCTTCCCAAGGGATATGATCAATAGGCATTTTGTGATTTTCACATGGCATTAGGCCACATTGCAAATATATGTATGAATTTGAGACATAAGATATAGGACTTGATAGATGACAACCTACTTGATCTTGGCACTTTAGTTGAGCCTCCATAGGCAAAACCAAAATAGGATAAAGCTTTGAAAATATTCTCAAATCCATTTCCATAGCATTCTAATTAATAAAAGGTGATGCATTAGGTGTTCACCACACATACCATGCACATCCTCTGCTAGTTACATACTAGGCACCTTCAGTTGAATCACATATTTTGAGAAATATAATAGGTGTGTGTGATTCTTAGGTTCCAACTGGACCTTTGATATGCTTCTCAGATCAAGATATTGTTGAGGATAATTTATATTATAATGCACTCTTTATTAGAACACATATTCATAATCATCCTATTCATAGTGTTTTCATCGATAATGGTTCCAGTGTCAACATGTACACTATTATATTATTACATAATTTGGGATATTCAGTGTAGGATATCACTCTAAAAACATAGTTATCAATAGATTTAGTGGGTATATGTAGAGTTCAATGGGCGAGATAGTACTTCCTTTACAAATTAGTCCAACATATGTGACCACACATTTCACTATAGTTTCTAATGAAGGAGTTTTTGATATGTTACTTGGTCACCCATGGATTCAAAAAAATTGATTAGTACCATCTATAGTTCATAGATGCATGAAATTCATTCATGCTAATCAGGGTATTATAGTTTGTGGACTTTTATATGAGTTACCACTACCCACTTCAGAGCCATCTACTTTATAGTCACCATTTCTAGCTTCCCCACTAGTTTTAGTTTCCCCACCAATTGCAATTCTTACTCTAATATATATTTAGACATAATTTACACATCCATCACTAGTACAAAGGGTTCATATGCCTCCATGTATTTAGGATTCTAGATAGCTACCAGCTATACTTTTCACACCTAGATTAGTTTTATTGAGATTTCATGGGTCTACACATCAACCACATGTTCAAAGAGATTATCCTACTTTTATATGGGTCCTTAAGAGCCCTAAAATTACATACACTTCTAAAAGTTACAATGGGACCCCACAGTCAGTTTCTACTTCAAAGATTTCAGAGCATCTATAACATATATAGCTTTTAGAGCCACAATTTTGTCATTTTCATCATGCTTCACATTCACACATGACTCCACTCCCTGATATAAGACATGTTATGGAGCCTTGTATGAGACTCATCAGTTAGTATCATCCTATCTTAGCCTACTTATACATAATATCTTTTACTTGATTATACATAGCTTATATAAAAATATAAAAATAATGCAAATTTTTAAAATACAAAAACATTCAAATAATTTAAAAACACCAAAAACATTTAGATTGTATTCATCATCCATGTTTTACATTTCTCCTACTATCTTAGACTTACATTTTCTATTATATGGTATTTTTGTCAATTATCTACATTATCATGACTCACTTGATCTTCTTTGAGTGTGTGCAGTGACTTCTAGTTCCTTGATTGCTTCATTGTACCCATTGAGGGGGCATCCTACTTCTACATTCAAAATTCACATTGATACATATTCTCATTGGGGCATCTTCTACATGACTAAACCATCCATATTATGTCATTCTTACACCACACACTCCAATTATCATGTTGACATACATTACTTACTAGATTACATAGATTATCACATCAAAACTCACTATTATCTTGTACTTATGTATTTATTAACATATACCTAGTATTTTAATAAATGTGTCATTCATACTTTCACTCCTATTTTGATTAGTTAGATGTGATTGTACCTTTCTAGTTTTTACATGATTTCCTTTTTTACTTTGTGTATCTAGATGTGATCACATTTATAGTTCTAACTTGTCTGCTATGTGTGCCTTATGACATTTTCCAATGTAATTTGATTATATTCATGCATGTGTACCTTTAGACATTTGCCAATATCCATTTCTTGTACTCTTCTATGTGCTTATGGACCTCATGCCAATCTTGGTTGTTACTATTATATGTGTATGTGGCATTTAAACATGCCTTGTATGCTTATTTTCTAGTTTGAGTGACATGTGCCCATGTCCCTTGTTTTCTTGGCACCATGGCTAACCTTGTATGCTTATTACTTATTGATTTGTATGCTTATTTCTTGATTTCTTATCCTTATTTGCAATGTCATAATCCATATCATGAATTTACCTTGCTTTCTTGGATGTCATGATGGACATCATGCTCCATCCCTCCAACTAATGACTAACATCTTTTATTTCGAGTTCTAGTTCAATATATTACACATGCTTTTACATTTTTATATCTATCTAGGCATACCCATATTGATCTAACAATCTCTCAATACAAACATTACTATATCATGTATCTATGTAGCATAACACACTTGTAGGACTCTTTTATTCTAAGGGAAGTCATTATTGGTTAAATAATTACTATCCTTATAAGAGAGGGAACAAAAATGGGTTTTCTCATAGAGATCAAAGCTCCTAGTACTTAAAACAACAACATTTAGATCACCAAGTTTAGAATCTACTGGTTAAACTAGTCATAACAAAATAGAAAAATAATGGAAATTCTATATCAACAACCAATTTTTGCACAAGACAACACCAAAAATAGACAATAGTACCAAACACAAGGGTGTCCTCATTTTGGTGATCTTGTCTATGTAGAAAAACACCTGGGTTTTCTAGTAACAGTCAAAAAGTTCACCTCAGCTATAGTTTTTGCACATCTAGATTAGGTAGAATCAATAGTTTCAGTATAGTTTTCTCAAGGAATATATATATATATATATATACATATATATATATATAGGAGGTATCATGCATGGCATGATGACTCTCACTCATAGTTTTAGATTAGGTAGTTGACATAACTTCTAGATCAGAATCCATGATCTAGACACTAGTGACTGAGGGAAATATGCGTGGCACATTGGGCTTCTTTTGTTTTCAAGTTCAGTTTATTACCTAGGCGTTATCAACAATTACATGTCTTACTCCATCTGTAGGTGGTTTTCATCTTTTTCAAGTTGAAATTTCATACACATTTAACTTATTGAGTACTTAAATTCTTTAGTTGGCTTTCACATAAGATTAGTGCATCAATTTTGGAGTGAATTTCATATAGGCCTAATCTGTATCTTTTGGAATGTCCAAGAGTGGCCTAGTTTTTAGAATACACTCAACTATCCATGTCACATTATCATATTTTTAGAACATCCATAAGATCCATGAGCCATCTCATATGACATATATTTTATATAGGTGTCACTTCATAGCTTAACTTTATGGGGAAATGATGGAGCAAAAGGGACATCCTTTATATTCTTGAGACACCTATTCAGAGGGATTAGACACAGTCTAGACATCGATTATCACATTCATGATCATCTAGCTTCACTCAATAAGAAATGATAGAGCCAAAAGGATAATCTTTGTATTCTTGAGCCACTTTTTAGTTAATTGAGCACTCATCTCCATTCTTGATACAAATTTTTGTATAGCATCATCCAACACAATCTAGCATTACTTAGCCTTACTCGAGATCATAAGTTTTGTATTGGTTCACGTACCCAGTAAGGTGTATTCATTCATTTCTCTTCCTTTTTCTTTTACTCAGCTTTTGTATGTTATTTTTTATATCACACATAATAATAAATGATTTACTCTTTTATTCATTTCATATATTCACACTTGCATAATGTGCTCTTTATGCACTATCCATCATTACTCAGCATCACACAAGCTTCATGGGTTTCACATTTATAGGTAAGTTTAGGTACACTTTATTTTTTTTCCTTTATCCTAGTATTTCACTTTGATGCATGACTATAATAAAGAGGTGGAAATGTAGTAATATAAAATGAAAAAATTTCTTACTTGAGTATGGCTAAAGACACCTAATCCATAGGTCCTCCTACTTGCTTGCACAACCTTTTTAATCTTTTTTCATTGATTCTTAGTCATCAAAAACATTCCAAAATTAACCCTTATATAGCAAAGAAGTAATTTTAGGCCTAGATCTACCCCCAAGTCTCACTACCTCTAGATAATAATGTCTAACTTGGGCAATAGTGTTGAAACCTAAGGTGTTATATTTCTGGCATTATTGTCCAAGTGTAGGTTTGGTCCTAATGACCATATTTTCCTAAATCTTTATTCTAATTCATGTCATCCTAACATATATTCATTTAACTCATTATCATTAGTCTCACTATAAAAGGCCATTCAAAGTCCATTTATAAGGGTTAACACTCATTTACATGAGAGAAGAAAGAATATAAGCAAATACATTCAAGCACTTTTCCCTATTCTCTACATACATCCTTCCAATATTATTCCAAGGCTATTCAAACCCTTACACCATCCCATATCCATCTAAAATACACCTAATTTTGAATCTAGTTACATTTTTATACATAATTACATCAAGCACTTCAATGTGAAAACTATATTAGTTTGATCCCTCCTAATAGTATTGGTATGTAAGCAGATGGCCCACACATAAGGTATGAAGTGTATCCAACATATCCTTTACATAATAACCCATTATCTCTCTTTCCCAAGTTACTATTCAAGTTCAAGCACAAAGAGCTCTTAGGGTTTTTGAATATTAAAATAGACACACTTTGAGCTTCATAGACTTTCAGTCTTTGATATTTCACTAATAGGGTAACATAGACCTATGGAGTAGAACCTAGAAAACTCAGATCACTTGGACAATAATGTCAAAAAATGAATATAGCACTAAACAATAGGGTGTCCCAATTTGGGTGTTCCTGTCCAATCCATAAAAGAACTCTAGGATCCCATTTTTGATATATACCAATCTT
>JARHVA010006817.1:742500-777500 GCA_037957365.1 Torreya grandis
AATATTATTGAAAATTTAAATATTATATACAAGTAAGTTAGATAATGACACATGAACTAATCTTTCTCTTTATTGGAGGTCAAACATTCATAGTACTTTTCCATCATTTGATTTAATAACATTTGAGTGAAAAAATAGACATGTGGAAAATTTACCATTGATGTGTAAATTTTATATATGATAAAATGGACACACATAAATTTGGATAAATATCAATTATCCTAATAGTATAGAATAAAATCAAAACCCAATTTTGATAAGTACCTATATTTGAAAGCCAAAGATCTGCAATAGTAATTCAATTTCAATGTCAATTTCAACTTAAACCTAAGATAATGAATTTTAAATTGAATCTATAATTATTTTACCAAAATAATACATTAACATGAAATATTCAGGTGAAGGTGGCTCCTCAGTCTAACCATTTTTAAAATGGGCTTGCATTGGTCACAATAGGTTTTCATTTATTAGTTTATTATGTACGTACATTAAGGATTTAAAATAGGTACTTAAGGATTCTGATTGTGACAACCTTTCCCTATCAAAAGTGATCAAATGAATCACTCTGTCACTACTTTTGAAAACTATGCTTGTAAATTTTATGTTGAAGCTATAAGCAATAATCCATAACAAGCTATCCAAAAAGGTTTGGTTATAATTATACCTAGTGATATATATATATATATATAAGAAATTGATGCACATATCTCCCAAAATATATAAGGCCTTATATTCATCAATTTTTATTAGCTCAACCAACTCTTACATTTTTTTATGTCATTCCATCAAATGACTTATCTTGTTTGTCACATAATTATTAGTGGAAGCAATATCTAGAAGTTTCAACAAATTGATATGGTAATATTACTTTTGCCTTACTACCTTGTTAATAAAATTCACTTTGGAATGCAATATCCTAAAATATTCCTAAAAATTTAACACATTACTCCACTATGTTTGTGAATTTTATTTTGACTATCAAATAGAGCACACTATATTATAGATGGTTTTGGTTGAGTTGTGTACAATATCCACCATATATTTTGGAGTTAGTATTGTTCCTTGTCCATTGAATATATTATTAGTCTATTGGATCCCAAGGAATTTTTTATTCAAGACTCCACTAATATCATATACCATGGAAATATGGTCTTTCTATAGATCTCATCTTCATCCCCATGTCTAATTTTCTTTTTATTTGTGAATGAGAAGTATTCTTGTTCCATCACAAACTATGTGGACTTACATCTAGTTATGATTGTCCTTCACCTCACCATTTTTTTTGAAGCATAATCAAACTATATGGTCAATATGGGATCCTTAGTGACCACTAAATATTTATTATCTTATTATTGTGCTTGCATTTTATATATACATGTCAGATTCACTAGAGAATCTTAAGGAGATGTTTGAGAGGCAATGGGTAAAGTGATGTATGGTTGTGGTATAATATTTGAAGGAGATGGAGAAATGGAAAAAAGGAGATGAGGATAGCTAAGGAAAATATAGGATGAACAACATATCCTCTGAGATATTTAGTTGAGGAAGGGTACTAGAAACATATTTATAGAGGTCATAAGATTCTTGGATGGAGACAATTGTTGAGTCTATTAAGAGACCTTGTGTAATAGTCACACATAATTTGGTAAGTATACAGGCCTATATGGGATGTGTGTATAAATTTTCTTACAATCTAAAATGTTCAATATGTGGGTTGGTGACTGTGGGTTCTATGTTAAGCATGGGAAGAGTTGGCTATGTAATGGTATCCTTGGTTAGACTTCTCATAGATTGATTAATTTAAGTATGTAATATATCAATGTGATTAGTGGTAGGATCAATGTAAATCATATAACTTAGGGTTTTAGTATGTTCCATATCAGTTAAATATAGAAAATCCATTGAAATTTGAAGGACTATTACTAGAATAATGGAAATAGTAACTTGTGCCAAGCACTGTGGAGAAGTTGTTGAAGTTACCATGAGTGGTAAAAATGAAATAATTTATGTAACCACCATATTACTACTTTTCATGTATTTTTTTTTTATTATTTAACTTTTTCATGTACTATACAACATGTGTGAGGAAGATTAGGAATTTAAGTCTCAAATTTTCTAGGTAAATTTATCTTTTGAAAGATATCCATTGATGTTTTTACCTTTGGATTCTATCCACAACTTACTTATAAATCCCCTTCTTCATCTTATTAATCTGAATATTCTATTATATCCTCTTGTTATGTGATAACATGTGTTATTATGGAGACATGAAAAGACATTATTACATAGGTTGATATAAAATATGTGGTTTTCACATATAATAGAGGGGAGATGGGATATGACTTATTATTAGATCCTAAGATAAATTTACTATTATGACCATCAGAGTGAGTGTAATTATGGAATTTGGTGTTAGGGGTTCCCATACATATATAATATATTTCTTCACCTTATTTGGATTTGAGACATTTTTATAATTATTTACATTAACTGCTCATCAGTATCTTCTTTTGTTTCCTCCACTAGTTTAGGTTATGTAGTTTGCTCAGAGTCTATTTCCTATTATTTTAATCCAACCACATCTTATGTTGTTAAATATGAATCATATTATATCATCTTAGTGAATTATATAGACATGTGTTCCTTTATAATTCTCACATATATGTTAATATCATCCTCAAGATAGATAAATATTAGGCCACATTGGTACTCTTGATGGCCATAATCCTTCATGAATTGTTGTTGAAGTTATCAATTTATTGTTTTATTACCTTCCTCATATATCATTATATGTATTCATATAATCTAATATTAAATGAAACCGTATGTTTTGAATTATTTTCTAACTACTCTTAGTTTTGGAATTATTTCTTTCTGATGCTAAGGGGTGTCTTACAATATATAGTCAATATGACCTTCCTTAGATTGTCATCTACATTGTTAGATAATTGATAGGATATCTTTGTCTCAACAAATTTATCTAGTAGAATTATTTCTCATAATAAGGGATCTACCAATATTCCCTCAAATTTGATGATAATATGGTATTGATAGAACCAATAACCACCTAATAAAATGAAAGGTTTCTTTATCTGATTAGACAACATAGGCATATGTTTCCCATTTATTTAATTTTAGACCATTGGTTAGAAGGTATTTTATATTATTTTCATATGATTCTTATATTTATGTATATGAATATGGGTGATGTCATCAAAAATCCACTTTTTCCATTTTGGCTCCCAAGGTGGAATGTTGTATGGGGTAATAGTTCTAGAGATAACATCTACCAAATATGAAAAAATGCATAACTTAACATCTAATTTGTCATGCATATAGCCTCTTTGGGATTCTATGTTGAAACTTTTGATTTGTCTTAGTGTGGGAATGACCTTGCCTTCTAACATTATGGAAAAAATGAGATCCAAACCTCATCTACATGAATGATAATAAAAGTTCAATTTAGTATACTTAATAAGGCCATAATAAATTTAATGTCAGCCCTAAAGTTAGTAATTAGGAATTTATTATTCATGTCAAATTTTTTAGGGTTATCATCCCATTATAATAGGGTAATTATAATGTTATTGTATTTGAACTAGTTATTGAATATTTTTTAGTTGTATTGGATGTTTCTTTGTGGTAATCAATAGAATTTTTCAAATGGTAAGCCAGCTACATATAGTACAACTTTCACACTATTATTCTTAAGGAAGACATCTCTCATGAAATTATATACTTTGAGTAATCAAACACTAGTTTAGCATAAAGGAATACCTTTGGTTTTGATACCACTCTATGGAGTCCCATTTATTTAATTAATAGCAAGATATATATGTAATCACTTTGGTTAAGGGACAAGTTATCTTCATATTTATAATGTTGAATAGCCTCAACCTATGCATAGATCATTGAAGAACATTTGAATGCTCTGTATAAATTATTTTTATCAGATTTTGTATATTTAAATTCCTAATTGGTCATGAATTAGAACATAAAAGGAGAAGGATCTTGGTTCTCAACCTCGATTGTTGAATGATTTGATCTTTGTGTTAATTTCTAATTTTAGGGATTTTAGTTATTATGGTTTTTTGGATAGTAGTCTAAAGTTTTGTAATTGGTAAATATAATTTTATTTGACCTCAAAATGTGTCATATAATCCATTTTTTTTTGTAGTTAATTTATTGCTTAAATCTTCCGTGCTTGTGAATTAATTACAAACTCATTGCGATCCATTTATCAAATTTGAGTTTGATTTTATGACATCAACTTTTACAAGTTTACTTGACATGTGGTGCTTTGTCACTATTTTGAGCTACTTATAAACCTATTTAAATTTTGTTATATATTAAATATATAAATTTGTCACTATGTCATCAGTTCATTACCTTTTTATCTTTCTAATGTATGGATTATTATGTCACTGTAAAACACATAATATCCTACATCTTTATCTATTCATTATTGCCTATCATTGAGTCTTTATATTTATAAAAATATGGACTAACAAAGGGATGACATGGGGAATGACATGTGGTAACTAGATTCTTATAATGGCCATGTGTCATAATAAAATTATGTTATGTGGTATTTGAATATATACAGTATACCATGTGGTACTTTGTCTTTAAATATATTAATTTGTAGATCATGAATTTATATATTATTATTTATGTATCAATATGTAGACATGTGGAATGATCTTAATCAATCCATAAATCTATAATTTTGTCCCTCCATCTCTAAGCCTATCATAAATAAAATGATACCGATATACATGGATTAATATTGATTGCTCATATGGTCTTTTGATCTTATGATTTGTAATTCTATCTTGAGAGGCATGATAGAGTGAGACGGATATATTTTGTGTGATCTCACTTAGCTAGCTGGTTAAGGGATTTCATAACTTTTTATTTGCTAGAGGCCTATAATAAAATGAGTTAGTTAAACCTAAAATAATCACATTCAGTTAGTTGGTTGCATGTTTATGAGATTTGTAACACTAATTTACTCTTATATGTAACTAAGTTAGGACACAAGGAATATATAATTTAGTTTACATACCCAAAGATTAATAGTGTGAATAGTCATCGATAGTCTATGAAATTTTATAAAAGCAATGACAATTGTTAATAATATTCGAATATGTAATATGAATAAATGAAAAACTTGACAAGTAACAATTAGTTTGTTTAGTCTAATAAATCGAAATAAATATTTAAAACCAAATTATTATCCTAATTTCAAGATAAAATTCTTAACACATAAAAAACAGAGTAAAAGGATTTAGGCTTTAATATTAAATTATTTTAGGGTCAATTCATGTCTTGATAAGATCAAAGCATAGGTATTTTAGGAAAAAAAGGGTCCATATTTTATTTTGTTAAAAAAAATGGGGTGTGTTGGTCAAAATAAGGTAGACTTATCATTATACCCAATAAATGTGTACCCCTCATTAGTAGGATTAGTGATAGGATGAAAAAATACCTTGAGTATGTCATTTATATCCTTGTCCAAAAATGTACTTACACATTTTTATGAATTTAAATTCAAACCCATGTTGATTTAATTCCATTGGCGGATGGTAAGTCAATGGGTGATGTAGATGGTGATAATTTAGTGTGAATGATTTATTGGGGGAAATTAGTGTTTAATTCCTAAATAATAAAATAGTTTGAGTAGGAGAAAATTAGTAAATAATATTCCAAATTAAAGCTACTAATTTGTGAAATTTATTTGTAAATAGAGCTTTTCTAAAAATAGTAGTGAGAGAGAGAAAATTAAACTTATTTTATTTTGTGTTGATTTGACTAAGATAGGGTCTAGAAATTTGTGTGTAGGATTGGGACACTATCAAAAATAGGTTTCTATATTTCATTTTTTAATTAGATAGGAGCACCAAAAATGGATAGGAGTGGCATCAGTGTTATAGTCCTTGTTCAACATTGTTTTCCTAAGGATTTAAGTATTTTGAGTTTTGTTCAGTAGGTCTATGAGACTCTATTTCTAAATTTTCAAAGCCTCACTATCAACAATGCTCCTTGTAGAGCTAATTTTCTCCATCTATTCCTTCTATGCACTTCAATGGAAACTTTGATAAGTAGGGAAAAGTAGTTAGTTTGTGTAAGATACACTAGATGTGATTCACACCCTATGTGTGGGCATGTTGCCGATATACCAATACTCTAAGGAGGGATCATTCCATATGTAATTCTACCTTTAAGAGTTGTTAGTGTAATAGTGAATGAAAATGTAAGAAATTCTAAAAATAGGTGTGCTTGAGATGACTATGGACTAGTGTAAGGACTTGGACTGGATAGAAAGCATATAGGCTAGTTGTATGTAGAGAGTACGGAAGATTGCTTGAGTGGTCTTACTTATATTCTTGCTTGATTAAATGATATTTGACAACCATTTCCAAATGATCTTTGAATGGGATTATATATGGATTTGTTGGTCATGGTTTAAATGAATTCACATTAGGATAAGATGATTAAAGATAAGGATCTAGAAGGAAATAACCATTGGGGCCTAAGATGCACTTGGGTAATAACACCAAAATTTGGATACCATAGGGTTCAGTGCTAGTGTTCAAGTTGGGTGCTATTGTCTTGAGCTAACGGGACTAAGGGGGATGGATTAGTAATGAAGAGAGGGTCCTAGATTATTTGGGATCAAGTTTGGAAGGCCGTAGATGACTGGGAATCAGTGAAAGTAAGCCTAAGAGGGTCATGAGATCAAGCAATAGGGACCTAAGGATTGATTATCATTATCCATGTTTGAGTTACCATTTATTTCATTTTATATGACTAAATTTTCCCTCATTTATTCTAGTGATATAGAAAAGTGAAATACTAGGATAAAGGAAAATAGAAAGCATACCTGATCTTACCTACAAAGGTGAAGCCCATGAAGCTTGTGTAATGCTGAGTAATGTTGGATAGTGCATAGAGAGAACATCATGTAAGTATGAATTTGTGAAAGGAAAAAAAAGAGTAGATAAGTTATTATTATATAAAATATAAAAAAATAATTTACAAAGTTGGGTAAGAGAGATAAAGGATGAGAAAGGAATGAATACACCTCATTAGGTACATGAACTAGTATAAAACCTATTGAAATGTTGAGTGTGTTGGGTGTGTGTTAAATGATGTTGTAGAAAAATTTAAATCATGAAAAAATCTGAGTGTTATATTCCCCATAAAGTGGCTCAAGAATATAAATGCTAGTCATTTGGCTCCATCATCACACATTGAGTGAAGCTAGATAGTCATGCATGTACTAATCAATGTTTGGAATTTGTGTCTAATCCCTCTAAATAGATGGCCTTGGCCTCCTAATATCCATATGTTATTATTTGATAAATTGTATTTAAGTCTCAAATGTTTCTCAAACCCCACCAATGTAGGATAATTATTTATCACTTTGTAATAAGACGCAAACAACCAACATAAATTACCCGCCACGTCACCACATAAACCATGCAATGAGCAAGTCCAATGGTGGCCTAAGTTATCACCTAAGTCTCCTATAAAGTAGATGTCAGCATTTGAAAATGGACCGACCAACCTATATCAAGTACATAAATAGTTATTTCCCAACAAATGTGGGATAAAGATGCACCTTTGGCACCAAACGAGGAGGCTGACGGTTTCCAAATCATCAAAAGAGGAGGCTAATGGCTTAAACCTTGTACACTTGGTGAAAAAGGAATAGAATTTGACCACTTGAGCTATTGAGGTTGAAGTGCTATATAAGGAACAAAATTATACTTGAAGAGGAAGAAAAAGCCAAATGTCTAAAGAACTTTAAGAAGGTTAGAGTCTTATTATTGCTTTGTATAGCCTTGGGCCATTATTTTCAGGTCTAAGAGATATAATTATAGGCAAGCAAAGATTAGAGAAGGTGAATTGAAGATTTTTATTGATTTTGGAAGCCATTTGTTGCAAAAAATTAATAGAAACGGTCCTCACTTTGAACGGACCCAGAGACGTAGGCTATTGAAGCCGAACTCCATTATCAATTTATTGGTGAATTCTTATGATTTTCTCTGATTATTATTTAATTTTGATCTTCATTTTCATTATAGTTTTAATTTATTTATACAAAATTAATTAAAAAAATTGAGAAATTTAATGATCTCTTAAATGTGAAAGAGTGTTTTTCGGATGTACTACACTTGTACTTTCAATTTATAGATCACTCAAGAATATAAAGGTTATACCTTTAGCTCCATCATTACCCACTAAGTGAAGTTAGGTCATCATACAAATGTTGATTGGTGTTTGGAATATGTGTCTAATCCCTATGAATAGGTGGTTCAAGAATACAAAGGCTAGCTAGTAATTTGGCTCCATCATTGCCCCATGAAGTGAAGCTATAAAATAATACTAGTGTAAATAATTATGTCATATGAGATGGATCCTAAATCCCATGAATGCTCTATAAATATGACAATGTGGCATGGATAGTTGAATGTGTACTAGAATCTAGGCTAATGTTGGCCAATTAAGAAAAGATGGAGTTAGGCTTGTATAAAAGCCACTCCAAAACTAAAAATCTGGCTTATGTGAAATCCACTCAGGAACTTGAGAACTTGTGAAATATGGAGGTTAGGATTGTATGAAAGCCACTATATAATGATTCAAACCACTTGTAGATGGAGTAATGCATTCAACTACTAAGAATGCTTGGATAATGTTGAACTTGAAAATAAAAGAAGAAAAAGTGTTGTGCAATCTACCCTCAATCATTAGTGTTTCAAACATGGATTTTGATTTGGAATTTATACCAACTACCATAACTAAAAATTGAATCAAGAGCCATCATTATATGCATAATTCCACCTATATATAGATTTTTTGAGCAAAACTGTATTGAAATTATTGATTTTGGTCTGAACTATAGCTGACAAAACTATAACTGATCTTACCTTTCTCTCTATTTATATAAAATTTGGTTTTTTATATTTAGATAAGAGCACTATAAATGGATAGTAGCACCATCAATACTATAGTCTAGCTTTGTCATTGTTGTCTTTGGATAAAACTAATCACTATTATTAAATCTTCACTATCTAACTAGTATATTATGAGTGGTTTGATGACTTGTTGTTTTGGGTGTTCTAAAATTGGATTTTTTTACCAATAAGATCTCTAATATCTATATAAAAACCCTTGTTTGTTACCCCCTCTTCTAAGGATATGAATAGGTACCCTATAATGACTTCTCTTAGAAAAAGAAGCCCTACAAGTGTGTTAAGCTAGAAAATATACATGATATAATAATGATAATTAAGAAGATATTTCAAGATATAACATGGTTGAATTGAGAGATTATTAGATCAATAGGGGTATGACAAGATATATACAAAAATGTAATAGCATGCACAATGTATTATAATTAAAATAAAACTAAAAATTTCAATTTTCAATTATTAGGGAGGGATGAAACATGATGTCTACATAGCATCCAAGAAAACATGAATAATGTATGATATAGATCATGGCATTACAAATAATTTAAAGAAATCAACTAACAAAGACACAAGGTAAGAAACAATAAGTGTACAAGGGTGGCCAAGGGGCCATGCAAACAAGGGACATGGGTAAATGTCACTCAAACTAGAAAAAAAACATACAAGGCACGTTCAAATGCCACACATACATACAAGTGGATCAAGCAAAGTTTGCATAAGAGCCACAAACATGTAGAAGAGTATAACAAAAGGACATTGTCAAATGTCCTAAGGCACACACATGAATAGAAACAAAGGACATTGGAAAATGTCCTAAGGCACATATAGGAGACAAGTAAGAACTATAAATTCAATCACATCAAGTTATGATAAGCAAGAAGATAAAGCATTTAAAGGCTTGAACTACAATCATATCTAACTAATGAAAACTAGAGTTGAATGTATGTAGGATATGTGTAGTATAAGACTAGGTATATGCTAAGAAATAAACAAGTGATAGATACTAGTAAAATGTTGATCAAGTAATCTATGTAAGCTAATAAGTAATATATGTCAACATGATAACTAGAGTGTTTAGTGTAGGAATGACATAATCTAGATGGTGTAGTAATGTTGAAAATGCCCTAAGTGGGTATGTATATTGATGTGTGTCTTGAATGTAGAAGTAGGATGCCCCCTCAATGGGTAGAGTGAAGTAATTAAGTAGTTGGATGCCACTGGACACACTCAAAGAATATCAAGTGAAGCATGGTAATGTAGATAAATCAACATACAATAGCATGGAATAGAAAATGTAAGTCCTAGCATAATAATATCAATATAAATCATGGATGATGCATACAATTTAAATGTTTTTTTTATTTTGACATATTTGAATGCTTTTGGATTTTTTTTAAAATGTTATATTATTTTTGTATTTTGAAATATTTGAACTATGTATAATCAAGCATAAAAGATTATGTGCAAGCATTGCTGAGGTGAAATGATACTAATAAATGAGTCTCATGTGAGACTCCCTGTCATGGTGTCCTATATCAAGGAGTGGAATCATGTGTGATCATGAATCATAATGCAAATGTTGAGGCTTTGGCTCTAAAAGTCATATATGTTATAGATGTTCTAAAATATCTAAAGAAATAAATTATTATGAGGTCCCTTTGTAACTCTAAAAAGTAAATGTAACTATAGGGCTCTTAGGGACCCATATAGAATTAGGAGAAGCTCTCTGAACATGTGCTCTATGTGTAGATGTGTGAGATCTCAATGAGACTATCTTAGGTGTGAATATTATAGCTAGAAGATGTCTAGAATCTTGAAGCTATGTAGGTGTATGAACCCTCTGTATTAATGGTAGATGCCAAAACTATGTTAGAATCAGAAGTGGGAGAGGAACTAAAATTGGAGGAGAAACTAAAATTGGTGGTAAAACTACAATTACTGACTAAAAAGTAGATAATGGCTCTAAAGTGGGGAGTGGTAACTCATATGAAACTCCATCTACTATAATAACCTGGTTATCATGAATGAATTTCATGCATCTATGAACTATAAAAGGTACTACTTGAATTTTTTGAATCCATAGTCAACCAAGTAATATATCAAAAACTCTTACGCTAGGAACTATAGTGAATGGTGTGGCCACATGTGTAGGATAAAACTATATAAGAAGTACTATCTCACCAGATTAAATGTATATATGCCTACAAAAACCACTAATAACTATGTGTATTAGTTATATCCTAATATAAATAACCTGAGTGCTATAGTAGTGTCATAGTGTACATGTTAAGACTAGAACCATTGTCAATAATCACACTGTGAATAAGTTGATTATGAATGTGAGATCTGATAAAGAGTGCATGATAATATAAATCATCCTTGATGATCTCCTACTCTGATAAGGAAATATAAGGTCTAGTTGGAACTTTAGAACTATATACACCGATCATGTTTATCAAAGGATGTAACTCAATTGAAGGTTTTCTATATGTATGTAGTGGTGGATGTGCATGATATGCATGGTGAACCCCTGATGTATTTTGAATGTTGTGGAAATGGATATGAGAATATTTTCATTTCTTTATTACTATGTTTGTTTTATTATTAGAGGCTTAACTGAAGTGCTAAGATCAATAACATTTGAATCTACTAGGTCCTGTATCTTATGATTCAAACTAATGCATTTATCTATCATGTGGCCTGGTACCTTGTGGTAGTCACAAAATTCATGTTGGTCATATCATTTTAGAAGAGGATTTATTAGATAAAATTCCCAAATATGAGGCAGAGATATGATATCACAATCCAAAAGCTACTATTAAACCTTGGCTAGAGGAACTGGGAGATTTGTAAAAGTATGCTGAGGGGGTGATGATAAAACTATTTGTTGAGGATCTGAAGCCATGTTGTATGTAGGTTGATTTTTCCCTTCAGTATCATTAAACTTGACCTTATATTAGACTTTGGTTTTACTCTTATTATTTCTTTCTGAGGTGTTAGTGCACTTTAGATTTCCCATTGAAATTAGTTTGACTTCTCTTTCTTTTAATGTGTGAGACAATTCAATGAAATAAGACAATCTTTTGAACATAATTGATTCATGTAGTGTTGGTAGAATACTTTATTTTAAGAGGTCCTGTAACTCCTAATTTGCCATGGGGCTAGTCATCTTAGCCAAGATGGTCTTATATCAAAGAACATAGTGTATGAGATGCTCATTTGGTCATTGTTTCTACTAAGCAATTTGAGCATATACAAGCTTATCACCAATGTTGATACTAAAGTGGGCTAGGAACATATTATCTAGAGGATTTAATGCACAGACCGACTAATTTGGTAGACTATAGACCATTTGTAAATCATAATACTTTAGACTTCATGGAAATAGCTTGGTAAGTATCCAGTCATTTGGTACATAATCCAAGCATACTACATGAAAATATCTCAAATGTGTCTCTAGATCACCCTTGCCATCATATAGAGTAATTATGGGTTGAAAAAGACCTTGTGACAAGGGTGCAAAGGTAATTTCACATTCTAATGGTGTATGTAGAAGAGCAAAAGAATATAAAGACTATGTAGGTTTAGTAGCACCTTGCTCAAGATGTGTCACTTTGGATTGAAGATATATTATATCTTGCACAAGGGTTGTCACATCAAGAGATAGGGATGTACTAGTTATAACTAGTGGCATAGAGGTAGCTTGGAATGTTATAGGGGGTTATTGAGACATAGTTTCACCTGTAGTATCATTTTTAGTTGGTTACTCTATGGTTTGAGAAGATTGACCATTGTTCACTCTTTGTTATTCTTCTTGTATTATTCTAAGCATGTCATCTTGGATGTTAGGGTGTTTAGTTAACAATGCTTGGAGTTAAATTTTATCAGTTTCATCAAAATCAATATATTGGGCCATTGGTTAAGTAGGAAAGCAAGTTGGAATTTGATTTATTTTTTTTTCCAAAATTTTTAATAGGAAATGTGTTATATAAACAAAATATTGAATCTAAGAAATGAAAAGTCCTAACAATAGTTAGCTGAAAATTTCATAAAAAGGATTTGAAGCTCAAAAACATGTAAGGTGATACCTCAAGAAGCAATGGGACCTAGTATGGTCAACTAGGGTTTTTACAATAATATGTTTTCAAAATACTATGAATTTTTAAAATTTTAAATAATATATTAATTTTAATATGCTAGTAAAAATTTAGAAAATGACTGGAAAATTATTGGAAAATTACTGGGACCTAGTTGATTCAAATAAGGTTTGAAATAAAACTATTTATGAAATTACTATTGAATTTGAAAATTTGAATAATTCTTTTGATTTATATATGAAATTAAAAAATCAAGAAATTATTGGAATAATGTTGGAAAATTACTGAGACGTAGTTGATGCAACTAGGGTTTGAAAAACAAATTATTTTAAAATTTACTACTAAATTTTAAAATTTGAAGTGAATTTTTTATTTAAATATTAAAGTGAAATTTATAAAATTATTAGAAAATAATAGATAGTAATTTACAATAATATTTTTTCAAAATACTATGAATTTTTAAAATTTTAAATAATATTTTAATTTTAATATGCTAGTAAAAATTTAGAAAATGATTGGAAGATTATTGGAAAAATGTAGTGACCTAGTTGATGCAAATAAGGTTTGAAATAAAAATATTTTTGAAATTACCATTGAATTTGAAAATTTTAATAATTAGTTTTGATTTATATATGCAATTAAAAATTCAAGAAATATTTGGAATAATGTTGGAAAATTACTAGGATGTAGTTGATGCAACTAGGGTTTGAAAAATAAATTATTTTAAAATTTACTACTAAATTTTAAAATTTGAAGTGAATTTTTTATTTAAATATTCAAGTTAAATTTCAAAAATTATTTGAAAATAATAGCTAGGAATTTATCTGAGGGTTTTTAGGGTTTTATGGACAATTCAAAGTAAGTCAAGTTTACCAAATGATTTATTAATTTTGGAAAAACTAATGTTTAATTCCTAAAAAATTAGTAAATAATATTTTAAATTAAAGCTACTTATTTATGAAATTTATTTGTAAGTAGAGCTTTTCAAAAAATAGTAGTGAGAGAAAACATTAAAATTATCTTATTTTATATGATCTGATTGAGACAGGGTCTAAAAATTTATGTGCAAGCTTAAGACACTATCACAAATATGTTTTTGGCTTTCATGTTCTAACTAGATAGGATCATTGAATGTGGATAGAAGTGGCACCGACACTATAGTCCTTATTTGGTGTTATTATCCTAAGGATATGAGCTTCTATGTTTTGTTTGATAGGTCTATGAGACTTTATTTCTATATTTTTGAAGCCTTACTATTAGTAGTGTTCCTTGTAGAGATGATTTTGTTCATCTATGCCTTTTATGCATTTGAATGGAAACTTTGACAAGTAGGGAAAATGGGTTAGTGTGTGTAAGATAAATTAGACTTGCTTCACACCCTATGTGTGGGAACACTACCTACATACCAATACTCCAAGGAGGGATCAATCCATATGTAGTTCTCCTTTTAAGAGTGATTTGTGCAATAGTAAATGAAAATACATGGAACTATAAAATTAGGTGTGTTTGAGATGACTAGGGACTAGTGTAAGGACTTAGATTGGATTAAAACTATATAGGTTGGCTATATAGAGAGAATAGAGAATATTGCTTGAGTTGTCTTGCTTATATTCTTGCTTACTTGATTAATATTTCCATCCATTTCCAAATGATCTTTGAATGGGATTATAAATGTATTTATTGGTCGTGGGTTAAATGAATTCATGTTAGGCTAATATGATTGAAGATATGGATCCTAAAGGAAATTATCATTGGGACCTAAGATGCACTTGGACATTAGTGCTAAAAGTTGGACACCTTAGGGTCTAGTTATAGTGTTCAATTTAGGTGATATTATTTTGAGATAACAAGGCTTAGGGTGATGGATTAGTTATGAAAAGAGGGTCATAGCTTAGCTAGGATCAAGTCTAGAAGGACACAAATGACTAGGAATTACTGAAATTAAGCATACAAGGGTCATGAGAGAAATAAAGAGGGACCTAAGGATTGGATGTCATTAGCCATCCTCAATTTACCAATTTTTTACATTTTATTTGATGATAGTGAAATATAAATAATGATGTGAATGTACCCTCTATGTATATAAACACCCTATTAATTTGTTATTTTATGCATAAATTACACCTCTCATGTAAGTTTTCACAATCCTTTTCATGAATCTCACACATAATTAAATGTAAATGTCTTTCACCTACTCGTAGACATTTATGTAATGATCACCTCATATCATAATCTACACATCTTACTATGAACTTATCATCTCACAATATTGTGCACCTTAATGTCTCCTACTCATAAACTAACCTAATCCATTAGGACCGACTTTAGAATAACCATGTGTTGGCATGTATTGAATATATAACTTGAATATTTTGGACTTGAAATTCTAAGAATCTCAAGATATATTATCATTAGATGTCAGTAAGGATTAACAAAATCATGAACATTTTTGAATAGCCTAAAATTGCATTACTAAATCAATGGTCACCAACATATTAGGAACTATACCATCATCATGAAATGAAGGTGAGACACATAAAATCCACAATTGTTTTAATCTATAATAGTTCTTGTAATATCCCTTGTAATCATGCTTGCTAAATATGTAACATATGTATTTGGCCAAAGGATCAATACCATGAATAGTCAAGTTGATGTAATATGCAATCATAATGTAGATAGCATACTCAAAATATCTATTCTATAACACATAAAATATATCAAAATGTATTATATGAACATATAATTATAACATAGAAAGCCTAATTCAAGCATATACTCTATGTACATGTGTTATAACACACGATATACCTCATTATTCTTCGTTATTGAATATAAGGTACATTTATAAAAATAAGACTTATGATCCATTAAATGTGGTTTGATTATTATATCTAAATTCATCTCTATTAATTCACTCTACACAACCACACTTGGTTTCCTTCACACACTTAGTTCTCTTTGCCATAACATAGATCATTGATATCAAACCATAGCTCTTTTTCATTTCTGAGCACAACTTGAGAGAGAAGGTATAATAGTAAATTTTGTCTTAGAAATTACAAAATAATTCCATGTTAAAATCAATACATTTGACACCCATAATTAATATGAGGTAACCCTAAACATTTTAAGGGTCATCACTGGCACACTCGAGGCACAACACACCAAAATATATGGTCAATTCCATGAATTTCTGATGTGACTCAATTGAATGCCTTCCCATTCATCTCCACATAAAACTCAACAATAGTTTTAGAAACAAAACCCCTTCAAATTAAAATTCAATATTGACATCCCTCTCTTCAAAGGAAATATTGATGACAAAGCATTGGATGCATAGATTCAAAAACTCAAGGTGTACTTATTAGTCAACTAATTCATTGATGTTGAGACTATCACTTTCATACTATTGAAGACAACAATTCTAGTTGTTCACTTGTGGGAGAACATCAGTGTAAACATGTGTAAGAGTGAATAATTGAATAATTTTATTGATATGCTAAAGGGTGAACACTACCCTCTCTAACACTTTTAATATGAATACATCAAGTTCTAATAATTATTTTAGTGTCAGGATCAATTAGTGGATTACTACACTAACATATTATGTGACTACTATGAATCCTTATGAGAGAAATTGGGTGAAAAACATAGGGTTTTTAAGTACATCCATGAAATCTCACCTTATATATGTATGAATATGGAGCTTTTGACTTCTAACACTTTGGGGAAATAATATCACAAAACCTATAAGATCAAATCCAAATAAAAGATGAAAAAACATTTTACCTATTCTTTCAACATAATGCACAAGGGATAGCCTTCATATGAATCCACAACATAACCTTATACATTAAAGCACAACACTTCTCATAAAACTGAGTAACATCAAAAGACCACTCAATTCTTGAAGGTTCCTATGACTTCTACTCCAGACAAAGGTAATAATAAGTTTAGTGATAAGTGTTGACATCACTATCCCTCATACACCCATAGAAATTCTAAAGCCCATGCACAATAAATCTTGCTTTCATAATCTACATCAATACCCATATAGATGGATCATAATGATCTAAATGCCTCTTATCTAAGTACCATCATCACTATGATTAAATATATAAGAATAGAAATTATCTCTTTTACACCAAGTTATGGGTGAAGGTTCAACCTCTTGATGTTATCATTGACAAAGACAGTCAAAACAACATCATTATGCAATTAATAGATCAACACCTTAGCCTTTCCACTATTTCACATCACAAGACATATTCTATAAGGTTTTTATAGTAGGTGAAAGATACATAAGTGTTGTGATAATGCATGTTTTACTAAAAAATAAGCCTATGGATGATAACATCACTTATTACATCAGACCTGTATAGCTACATATCAAGCCAAGCCACAATGTTGGACTATTTGTATACAAGACCAGTTATACAATATATTTAATTCATCTTCCATGATTAAATTCAAATTTATCTTTACCAAACAATTTTTTAAAATTGTATTGCATATGCATAAGCTTGTGATGCTCATGGTTAACCTTTACACACCTATGTACAAGATAAAGTGCACTCTAGTAGAGCACACAACTCACACAATGTCACAATGATAACATATCGATAATATACTAGAGCATCGTAGTGAAGTCCTCATAGATTATGAAGGAATTACAACATAATATGTACTAAGTAATAATAATACATCATATTTCCTTATCTAACCACTAAATCACATGATCATAATGGTGTTAGACACATGTGAACACAAATTCATAGACTAGGTATCCATTTACTCAGTTGATCCAAATTTTTCAGTGACTTATACTAGCCTAGTAAAAGGTAAACAAGTTTAGAAGTTCTAATTATGTGACCAAATTATGTACAACCTAAAACATCTCTATGTTATGATTGGTGCACCTCAATAATGAATCATCTGAGAGGCACACTATTAAAAGAACTCTAGACACTTCAGCATGAAAGAGACTTTATCTACATTGGAGTTTCACTTATTTTTAATTCCACATGCACATGTGTGTGGAATTACACATAAATTTTTGTATTTTTTTATTGTAACACCAAGCCTATAAATAAGATTATAGGAATTTACAAACCTATACTGGGTCCATCCAGACCATTGTAATCTATCATCATGGATTTCATGACTAGGTTGCCTATGATGAGATGCTAATATGATGTTATGTCTATTATAGTGGATAGGTTTTTGAATATGTCTATCATGGTTTATTATATGAAATACATTGTTGTATATGACACTACATAAGCCTTCTTCAATAATATTTGGGTTCATTTTTGGTTTCCATCAACTTTGATTAAGATCTACACTTTATAAATTACTTTTGGAAAGCATTATGGGACTTTAGGGGTTTAAAACTAGATCATTCAACTACCTTTCATCCATAGATAGATGGTAAACACAAAGTGTTCAATCACACAATTATTAATATTATAAAAATATATAATTGTGTGCATCATTACACTTGGAATGATAATATTTTATACATTTAATATTCCTAAAATAGAACCCTTTATAACTCTACAAATCATATTTTCTTCAAGGCATGTTGGGTTTTAACCTTCAGCACCTCTAGACATATCCTATTGTATACTACTTAGCACTGTGTCATACACAGAGGAATAGGAAGTAGGCAATTCTAATAAGTTTTTATACCACATCATATTTGTTCAGTAGCAAGTTCAACACATTATCTCTCACACATAATAAACTTATAAAGAGTGTCATGATGCACATCACACACCTCATGAATTCTAAGTTAGTGATAAATTTTGCCTACACCTTTAGAAAAAATGTTTTAAATTTCCACATGAGATAATCAAGCCTTTTTGGTATGGTCCTTATAGTATTATATATGTTTTATGAAATTAAAAATACATCATGTCTATAAATCAGTGTTAGCTCAGAGAAGATAGATTATACCTACACTTCTGATTAGGGATACACTTTTTAAATGAGATCATGACCAATATGGGGATCTGTTAGACCTAATTAGGGGATCATTTATCACAAAATATCATGTTAAGAAGGGTTATAAAGCCTAAAATCTAACACAATCAAAAAACAACCCTAATAGAGTCCTAAGGTTTAAACTATTCACTTATTCTAATAACAAGAAAGTAAATCTAATCTAGTTAACAATAAATATTGTGGCATAAAGTGGGGGTTAGAAATATTAAACTAAATTAAAATAAATATTTATTAGAAGACATATTATCATGTCACTGTATACAAAATACCAATACATGGGAGAATAATATAAATGCATTATCTATCTACTCTTACAAAGGAGGAATAAAGTTAGGAATACTTACCTTTGAAGACAAACCTGCCAAGCCTGAATCTCTCCCTTGGCCATGGTGCTTCATAAGAGATTGTTTTGGTATGTAAGGATAAACAATTTAAATCATATATAGGATACATAGCCTATCTAATCTTCTAAATGAATTCTCCACAAGACAAGATCCATATCTCTAAATAAAGTATGGAACCCTAAGATTTATTCCTCAAGTAGAATGGTTAATAAGTAGATGTTCTCTTGAACTTCTTTGCTAATAATTATTATATTATGAAGTGGTAGGAAATGAACTTGTATATATAGGTTAATCTCACCCTAAATCCTCCTAATAACATCAGTTATATAGGGTCAACCCACTTGACCTAGTGTATTTTCAGGGACAAATCACTAGGTTTGAGTTAAGACAACTGAAAGGCTAACAAGCTAATAAAATGAAAAACACCCTTAAAATCTATTGGGTTGACCCATTAAAACTAATAAATATGAATAAATAGAAGGAAATTAAGGAAAGAAAAGCAAGGATGGAAATAGGAAAAGACAATAATAGGTAGGACTAAGAACAATAAGCTTACAATAAATGTTTTTTAGGAGATAAGTCAAAATGGAACAAAATTATATTCTAGGGTAAAAAAATAGGAAGATGAAAAACGGTTTTGGAGGGCTTAGGAAAAAATAATAAAATTACACTTTTTCAAAAAAATACAAGGGGTCAGTTGGTAAAAAGCACTGGGTGAACTCAGTTGACCTATTACGCTAGGAAAGAGTAGAATCCAAAGTGCTGACCCAATAGGTATGGGTTAACCCTATACATTTTATAGGTTGAAGGCCTAGTTCAGAGTTACCAAGTGGTCCAAGAGGTTCATAATGGAAAATCATCACTAGGGAGGGGAAGAAAAGGGGGTTGACTCAAATTTTTGAGTCAACCAAGCAAAAAGATAGGAAAATTTAGGTGAAACTAGTTTGACCAGAGAGATAGAATGATACAGAAAAGAATTAAAAGGTTAAAAGAGGGCAAGAATAACCTAAGGTAAAGAAGGACCAAGAAAATAAAATAAATTAATTTTAAGCTTTTTTTAAAATTTAAAAATGTAAAGAGAATGTATTATGACTATCCATGACATGGAGGAACTGATACATTCTTTCTTGTTTCTTAGATGTAGGGATGATGAATATTTTAGAGACTTGTAGATGTGACAAGGTTACTAGAATTGTTAAATAGGTTGTCAGATGGATGAAGAGCTAGACTAGGATCCATAGGTCTAGATGAGATAGCAAATATGTGCAAGATACCTCTTAATGTTAATTTTTTAGTCATGTTCTTTAGTTTTTGGGAAGGATTGACTAACATCTTCAGATGGGAGGTGGATGGGGATATGATAGAGGTGGCTATCATGATATAGGATGCCCATTCCATCTTCGGACTGCCTATAGTAGGAGCGCAAGTGACCGTAGGGATACTAGATAGCCCAAAGGAGATGAGAGCCTTAACAATTTGGGATATAAGATCAAAGATGATATTTCAACATGAGAGAGTGGGTATTTTTGATGTGTATACATCATAGATTTTAGACATTAAAAATTATATGATAATATTTTTGACATAATGAGTGTTATGTCACAAGTTAGATGACAAGGTACCATTATTTGTGGTAGCCTTTAGCAAGATGATCTTAGAGGAGGGAGTTATATGTGTCCTAGGATCTATCATCTAGGTCCAACTGGTAGAAGATATGTATGAGATGTTGGTTAGAGGGTAACGGACCATGGGACTAATAATATTTCTTACGACTTGGATATATGAGAGGTTTACTATGTTGTAGTTAGTTAGGTTGCCCCATGTAGTTGATGATAGGTCACCTTAAGTATAGATATGGAGAGAGGACTGGGTAGCATGGGTCATACCCCACATTCCATTATTGTAGTCATTAATACATATATACATCAAGTGGCAACCATACAAGCACATAACAGTGATGTGGGCAAGATGAGACATTGTTGCACTAGCAACAGAGAGGACAAATGTTATTGGACACTATTTTTGGTGGAGAGAGACACATCCAATGGCATAGATGCTAGATTAATAGGATTACCTCATTTATCAAGAATGGTACTAATGATTGATAAATGGGTTTGGCATGTAATGGATCCATGGGGGTGGAGAGGACTAGGGCCACTAGTGGTAAGGATGACATTAAGGACACATCTAGAATAACCATGGATTGGTCAAGCATGATGAGAAGTTGAGAAAGATGATAGGGATGTGGAGTTAAAGATACTAGATGTACCAGTACTGTCTCCATAGAGAGATGAGCAATAACCACCAAGGACATTGTGTTGATAGAGGAGGAGTAGTAGGAAAGAGTGGAAACTATTACCATAATAGATGACCCCATATGTGAGCATAAGAGATGATAAAGAGACCAATCAAACATAATTTGAGACTAACATGAGCCATGATAGCTAGGTTAGAGCTGAGGAGGTGACCTATGAGGAGGTTCTAAGAGGCCACATAGATGGGGAGACTATTCTAGGTGGTCACACAAATGGTGAGACCATAGTAGCTAAGACATAGATAGGTAAAAAGAGATGGTTAAATTATTGCTTATATTTTGTATTTTGAAATATGGATAAATAGATATTTTGAGATATAATGGTGATCCAATATCCATCTTATGGGATTTTTCACATGTAGGTGAGGATGATGAGGAGATATGGGGGCCCTTAGTGAGGGGAGAACTCCATGACATCCCATACAACCCCATGACACTAGAATATTTGAGTGTACCATCTACCCTAGCTTAGGTGAGCTATTTCAAATTAGTTAAAGAGGTATCAAGGTAGATATAGGCACATGAAGAGAGAGGATGCATCCACTAATAATGATGTGTACAAAGGAGTTATAGGTATAGTATGCCCTAGTAGATGATACAACTACGCATTTGGCTACAATAGTATAGATGAAAAAGTTCCAAACCTAGCTAATAAAGTCATAGATGTGGGTAGCACACCTATAGGGATAGGTAGAGGGATTAAGATCTGGAAAAACCTCCTTAAAGTGTACCATTCAGAGGATTCATATTGATGCCTCAGTAGGCAACATGGCTATGCCACAAGATAGATAAGATGGGACCTAGCCATAGAGCTAGAGCAATGTATATGGTTGCATTTGTTGTATCAAATTCATTATATATATATATATATATTAAATTTGATATAAAAAATGCAACCATATACATTGCTCCAGCTCTCTCTCTCTCTCTCTCTCTCTCTCTCTCTATATATATATATATATATATATATATATATATATATATATATATATATATATATATATATATATATATATATATATATATTGAATTTGATATAAAAAATGCAACCATATACATTGCTCCAGCTTTATGGTTGGGTCCCATCCTATCTATCTTTTGGCCTAGCCATGTTACCTATTGAGGCATCAATATGAATCCTCTGAATGGTACACTATAAAGAGGTTCTTCAAGAACTTAATCCCTCTACCTAGCACACCTATAGGGATAGGTAAAGGGATTGAGATCTTGAACAACCTCCTTATAGTCTACCATTTAGAGGATTCATATTGATGCCTCGGTAGGCAACATGGCTAGGCCACAAGATAGATAGGATGGGACCCAACCATAGAGCTAAAGCAATGTATATGGTTTCATTTGTTGTATCAAATTCTGTGTGTGTGTGTGTGTGTGTGTGTGTGTGTGTGTGTGTGTGTGTGTGTGTGTGTGTGTGTGTGTGTGTGTGTGTGTGTGTGTGTGTGTGTGTATTTAATTTGATACAACAAATGAAACCATATATGATGGATCATTTTAGCATATTTTTATTGGATGTGTATGTTGTCATTATTGGTTACATTTATTTGTTCATTATGGTTGTGGCTATGGAGGCTTTGGATATATTTGTTTCTAGAACATTTATTTAGCTTTTTAATATATGCTATAGTAAATATATGATATTTGGTTTCTTTTATATCATTATGAAATACACATGTATGGTTAAAAATAAATAGGCATAAAAGGACTTGGTAAAATATAATTAATCAAGAGAATGTACTACACACTATTTCAAGTTAGGAAATGTGTAATAACATGAAATGACTAAGTATAAAGAACCAATAAATGGCAAAAAAGTATAAATGAATTCGTTTTTAAACCAAAGTGAAATATTTTTTCACTAAATTAAAACAAGTAAAATCATACTAATATCACGTAGGGAAGTATGAAAAATAAAGTAATAAAATGGAAGGTATGTAAAAGGGCACAAATGGTAATAGAAAGAAACCAATTGAGTCAATAAATCATACTAAATAATGTTGGGAAGTATGAAAGAAAAACAAAATTGGAAAATATTGGTCTTAAATTGATCATACTAATTCAAGCTGGGAAGTATGAAAAATTCAGGAAATGGCTGAAATATTACATGCACTTAGAAAATAAGAAGATAAAAACATGAAATAAAAATGAAGTAAGCATAAAACATACTAAATCAAGATTGGAATGATGTAAAATGATGTGTAAATTCATAATCAATTGAATATTGTCTTATATTTGACACATGTAATTTGGATGGTGACTTGGGTATTGTAAATTTTGTGAGGAGGGTCAGGTCCTATCCACGGTCTTACACTACAACTCAACAAAGATAACACCATTAGGGTGGAATAAACAAGAATATCAGGTAATCAAGGATGTGGTTAATAGGAATACAAATATGGTAATTCTTAAGGATGGTCAATAAATAAGAAGTAGAAGATGGTAATTTATGAGGATGGTTGGGTTATGTCTATAGTCTTATAATGCAACTCACAAATGAGATCCCAAGGGAGTGATCAATACACAAAAAATAATTTCTCAAGAGGAAATATAAGGGATACAAGGAGTAAAAAAATGAGTGAAAAGATCAAGACTTAGGGATCTTATGAGAAGACCTTAGGAGGCAAGAGGCATACTAAGAACATGATAAGACACTAAGTGACTAGTGGTCATCTATGTATAAAGGAAAGTTATTTATTATAGACATAAAACTTTGTAAGAAAATAAGTGTGTTATTAAGATCAACTCATGAAGGTATATTGGTAAAAATAAAATAAAAAGGACCTACATTCCCACAACATGTTCCCCATTCTTCAAGACCCCTTATAGAGCCATTAGTCTACTATGACGATTATGTACTTGCATGAGAAAGTAGGTATCACTAAAATATTTTTTTATTCTCCTATTCTAATTTACTAACCTAAAACACCCCAAAGGAACTTTGCTCTACTGTGAAGTCAACTATGGAGTTTAAGATTCGACTATAAGAACAAAATGTGCTTTGAATAATGTCTTTTAGTGTGATTAGACTTTTAAGAACCAATTTTTTGCCTTTTAATAGCATTTCCTTTTGTTTAAATGATTTGGATTTTAACTTTATTTTGAAATTTTTTAAGATTCCTCCTCTATGTGGATTTTTAATGACCAATCATGAGAGAGATAGTGATACAGATGAATGAGTTATAGGCTAAGGCTAAAGGAAGATAAGTAACCAAAGACAAATACTAGCTAAGACACTTAGGCTTGACAATAAACTAGCATGTGATCTCAAGTATCACCCATGTATATGCTTAGTTTTTAGAAAAGGAAGAAGGAAAAAGGAGATCCAAAAATTAGGATGGTAAAATCAGTTAATAATGAGATAGAGTGTTTACTAACTAATCACATGGTAAAGGGAAAAAATAACCAAAGGGAATAAGGTTGGTATAACCAACTCACCATGACAAATTATCTATGAAAAAAGGAGATAAAAATTCAAAACAATCATAAAGATATAATAAATAGAGTTTTGAGAAAAACTTTAAGGAAAAAGGGAAAGAAATGATAAAAGACAAACATATGTGAAACGTGAATGATAAGATAAGAAAGATATAGTACAACTAGAAAGAATTCATGATATAAGATAAGAATAAATATTTACAAATTTTTAATTGATATAACATATATAAATAATATTAGAACACACATCTAATCCAATATAAATGTGAAAGCATCATTCATGTGCTCATAAACACTAGTAAATCTATCCACACACATTATCTAACACATCAGATAAGTCTTTATGAAACTATAATTAAACTACTGTTAATGTTTCATGCATCTTCAATAAATACTAATTAAATACTTATTTTTTGATCTCCTCAACTAAAAAATTATGAATTCTTGAATGATCATGTTGAGGAGAAAAAATAGGTAAAGTATAGTTAGAAGAATGTGTGGGATCAGGATATCTTGGAGATGTAGGAATCACAAATGCATAAGGATCTACAGGTGAAGGACTAACATGTGGATAAGGATCCATAGGTGAGGGAAGGTTCACATGTGAAGGAATCACAGCCGAAGGCACATAAGGTAGTGAGGGTACCACAAGAGGGGATGGTGCCACTAAAGGTTGAGCCATGGGAGAAAGAGGAGCCTTCTTGTGGGAACGACCTATTTTAGGAATAAAATAACGTCCATGAATGGCTATAAGATGATACTTGAGATGTTGTTAAAGGATGAAATAATGATTGATGTGATGCGTTCCACATAGATGCCATATATAATATACCTCACCATACTTAGGCAAAAATTTAGGAAGTACCTTTAAAGAAGGTTGTCTCTATCTAGTGATGGGGAAGAAGGATGCAAGGTATCAAAAATTAATCATGGTATTAAATATAATGGGATGTGTTATCCAAGGGAAAATCATATATATTGGATCATCAAAAGTAATAAGGTCATCTTGTCCTAACTTAGTTTAACAAGATAGAGAAGAATCCTAGATAACATGATACGTCTTAGATAAAGGAGTGTAGATAGGCTGGGAATCAATGAAAGCCACCACCCTTCACATATTAGTCATGATAACCATATTTTCTTTGGAAGTTGGTTCAATAAGACTTTCTATATTGTTGGTGAAAGGGGTGGGTTTGTCTTGAGTGTCTTGAATCGGTTGATGATTAGCTAAAGGATATTTATAAATAGCCAAATGATCATTCTCTTGATTTAAGGATTGAGTTTTGTCATGTCTTTTATAGTCTTTAAAAGTAATCTCATAGCCTTATTGATGCTTACAGATAATGGAATCATGATTAAAATTAGGTCCAATAAGAAAATCCATAGCTAAATTATGAAGTTGTCTATAGGTCTCATGAGAGTGATGCCAAATAGTGTGAAACTAAAAAAACTTGTTAGGATCATACCAAAATGAGTAGGATGAGTAGGAACAATCTCTTGTGGAAGAGGCCTAGGTAGATGCTTAAGTAATTCAGCTGAGGATAGGGGTTTTTAAACATTGATGTTATTTTATGAAGATAAATGTGTATTAGTATATTATTTAGAATAAGTAATTGGTTCCAAATAAAGGGTTGATATGACATCTTGAACATTGTGAATGGTGTCAAAATAGTTAGTAACACCATTATTGGCGATATTGTGGCTTTTATTATTGAGTAAGAGACAAGGACCCATAGAAGGTTGCGGTGGTTTGAATTGATTCATTAGGTAATCTTAACATTTAGCTTGGTTAATAGCCTCCTCTAATGTATTTGGAGAGAGAGTACAGACCTAATATTATTGTTTTAGGAAGAGAAAATTTGTAAAGAGATGAAGAATATTGTCATCTACCATGTTATGTTCACATGTGTTTGACAAAGTCTTCCATCTCTTAATAATGGCTTGGGAAGTTTCATTATCATGTTATTTTCAATTAATGAAATGGGCAAAAGTGTTTTTAGGAAGATGATTCATTTGGAGTTCTTGAACTAAATCATTTATTATGTCCTTCAAACTAGAAATGGAATGAGCTTTAAGTTGATTGTACCAATCCAAGGCATCACCTATGAGAGTTTTGGATAAAAGATTGGTAGCGACAAAGGTGTTTAATTTGACCCAATCCTTATAAATATTTACATATGTTTTGAGGTGAAGGGTAAGATAATTTGACCCATTATAATAAATTGTAGGTGTTATACCTCTTATATCAATGTTGACAATTTGATTAGTAAGAGGTTCATTTTGTAAATTTTTTATGGTTTTATTCATTAAAGGATGTTGAAGAATGAGATTGCCTTGATAATATCAAACAGGAGGGGGAACATTTTGGTTATGTAAACCCTAAGCCATTGGTTATTAATTATATTGAAGATTAAGAAGGTGGTTTTGCAATTTCATCATTTGATTTATGTTATGAACTTGAAAGGTATTCATTTGATTGAGAGTTTACAATAAAATTTGATGTGTTTAATTGACATTGGAAGCATTATAATTGGTATTTGTTTTATTATTAGTGGCTTTGGTACCAATATTAGTTTTGATATGAGCTTGAGATGAATTATGAGAATGTGAAGCACTAATGGCAAATTTTTTTTGTGAAGCAAAAGATGGACTAGTGAATGGTTGAGAAGAAGAAGCACTAGAATCATGATTGCCTTGGGTAGAAAAAAATGAACTAGTGGAATGATTAAGGATATTGGACTTTATGAGAGGTCCACTAGATGTAGAACCCACAATGTTAGCTGAGATACTATGCATGGAGGTAGAAGAGGTTAGATAAGAAGAAGTCATGGCATAAGGAGTCAAAAATGAAGGAAGAGGCTAGTAACCAAAGAAAGTGGTACCTAAAATCTAATATTGAATGTAGGATTATGTGACTGAGGATATTTTAACAACTAATCATGATGTTATAAATGGTATAAGGATCCTTTTTTATATGTTGAGGAACTCAAAAATAAAGAAAATCATCTCAAGAGTATACTCCAACTTAGGTTATTCTTCTAATGAGAAAAAAAGAATATGTTGCAAAGAGGTATGAGGAGGGGTCCCATAGTTCATTGTGTGAGTGACAATATGAATATTACTAGCATCCAAAAGAGGAATCCTACTCTATCTATGGGTTACCCTATTGGGATCGATAAATTTCATCATGTTTGTTGATTAGAAGTCGATGTTATTATTTAATAAAAAGTACATGATGAAGGGAAAATAAGAGAGATGAGAAAGAAAAATACAAAGAGGTGAATGAAATAGTATAGGGTTGATTGGGTCAATCTAGCAAAAAATAGGGTTTGTAAAACTATACAGGGTCGACTCAGTTGATCTAGTATAGTGTATATATGGAAGAAAAGCTATGGGGTCAGCTAGTTTAATCTAGTAGGGAATTCAAGAAACCTAAAAATAGATTGGTAAAATGAAAGAAGATAAATTTAAAAGTAATGAAAATTAAAAAGTACTGAAATGAAACAAACAGTCAATTAGAGTAATGTTGGATAATATAATTAAAGCACACAAAACAAAACCTTGCACTAACATTGGCTAATGCAATATTTTTCACAAATAATTGAGAAAAAGAGCAAGAAATCAACTTGATAATTAAAGAGATTAATAATTGGTCAACCTAAATGTTTGTTAGATTATTAAGATATTATTTCTAGTGTGATTGGAAGTTGGCTATAAATAAGGAACTAGATAACAATCTAAGGATGGGTTCAGGTAGTTTAGGATGAATGGGACTATAGTGGAAATAATATAGGCTTGGTATTGGGGACTACCCATTCAGTTCACACACCATAGTGATAAGAGTGATGGGTGCTTACCTATAATATACCATTAACCATGATTTATACTTGACTAGAGCATCAATTTAGCTTCCCCCTTGGTGATGAAATCTAAGTAGGTTGGCCTAGGTTAGATATCATGTTAAAGTTATTATTTATATTTTTATGATTTGGTCATGTGTACATAAAATAGAAATAGTGAATCAATTAAATTAATTAAAAGTCTCCTAATTAAATGATGTGAATTATTTTAAGGATGTAAACAATAGAAAAAGAAAGTGTGAACTAATTACTAGCAGATATGAGGTTAATTCCAAATTTGAAACAAGGTATAGTGTTGACACTATATGAAAAAAATATAGAATAGGGTTGATAGGGCCAAACCTATACTATATAATTAAGTTCTTAAAATGTACAAGGTTGGCAGGGTTGACCCAATTATTTTAGATAACACATAAAACATAGAACTGGGTCTGTAGTGTGGATCTAGTTGATTGTACACGATAAGTTTTAAAGATTGAAAACTATGAAAGGAAAGATAGAAGAAAAATAAATAGAGAAGTAGAAAGGAATCATGGTGGATCAAAGATGCAATGAAGGAATATTTTTGATGAATAACCCTGAAATATATTGGCAAAATTTACAAATTAGGTTGATTGAATCGATCAAGATATGCAAGAACCTATTGCATAGTGATGAAACTATAAAGGGTCAATTGGGTCAACCTAGTATGTTGAATTATATTTTATAAATGTTGGAAACCTATATTGGGTTGACTGGGTTGATCTAGTTGCCTATTCCTAGAAACTTGTACATAGAGAAAATAGTTGGGTTGACAGAATTGATCTAGTATGTTAAAATATATGATAAAAATGATGATCAAAAGAATAAAATAAAGTGAAATACATGTTATAAGGGTTAGTTTCATGTCAGGTTCACCAAAATGTATACAATCATAAATGCATCATGTATATAAATCAATTCTAGATCAGAGAAGATAGAGCATACCTACACTTTTGATTGGGGATACACTTGTTAAGTGGGAGTATGACCAATATGGGGATCTTCTAGACCCTATTAGGGGATCACTTATCACAACATATAATGCTAGGAAGGGTTCCAAATCCTATAGTATAAAATAATCACACAACAATCGTAATGGATTCTTATGGTTTAAAACATTCACTTATTCTAATAACAAAAAAGTCAATCTAATCTAGTGCACACCAAAGCTTGTGGCATAAAGTGGGGATTAGAAAACCTAAAATAAAATAAACTACACATGTATTAGAAGACATATACTCACATCAATGTGTATAAAATCCTAATACATGGGAGAAAAATAAAAATGCATTATCTATCTACTCGTAAAAAGGAAAAGTAAAGTTATGAATACTTACCTTTGAAAATGAACCTGACGAGCCTCAATCTCTCCCTTAGCCAAGGTGCTTCAAAAGAGATTGTTGTGGTATGTAAGGATAACTAAGAAAAATCATCTCTAGGATGCATAACCTATCTAAGCATCCCAAAGACTTCTCCACAAGACAAGATCTGCATCTCTAAATAAAGTATGAAACCCTAAGCTTTATTCCTCAAGTAGAATGGTTAATAAGTAAATGTTCACTCACACTTATTTACTAATAATTATTATCTTATGAAATGGTCAAAAATGAAATTATATATATATAAGAAGATCTTTCCCTAAATCCTCTAAAGAATGTTGGTTATACAAGGTCAACCCAGTTGACCAAATGTATTTTTGGGGGTAAATCACTAGTTTGAGTTAGGTTGACTGAAAGGCTAACAAGATCAGAAAGTAAAAAATAACCTTAAATTGTATTGGGTCAACCCAATCAACCTAGTACATTTGACTAACTAAAAGAGAATTCAGCCAATAAAAGGAGGGATGGAAAGAGGAAAAGATTAGAATAGGTATGATTGAGAATAATAGTCTTAGGATAAATGGTTTTTATAAGACAAGTTTTTATATGGCAAGTGACAAAAGTGAAAATAATCTTCCAAAGCATTGATGGTTTGCCCACCCATTCCCTGATGCACCCCTTAAGGTATGCACTTAGAGAGATTGAGACACAAAAGGTTACTACAAGATACAAATTATCAATAATCAATAAAAGTTATTGCAAGCACTCAACACTAAGGGGGATCTATCACATCTTTTTTATCCCACCTAGACCTATGGATCCTAGTCTATCACTATCTCCATTTGACAACATATCTAACAAGTCTTGCAACCATGCCACATCCATAAGTCTCCAAAATCTCCATCATTATTGTACTCAAGAAATAAAAAAGGATGAATTAGTACCTCCATACCATGTATAGTCATAATATATTCTCTTTACAATTTTTTTAAAGTAAAAACAAGTCTAAATTACTTTATTTTATTCATTCTAGCTTAATTTTATCCTTCTTGATCATTTTTGACCTTACTTGGTCATTTCAGGGCATTCTAGCCCTCTTTCAACCTTTAACATGAATTATTTATATCATTCCAGCTCTTTGGTCAAATTAGTTTGACCAAAATTTTCCTATCTTTTTACCTAGTTTACTCACAAATCTACGTCAACCCCCTTCTCTTCCCCTCCATAATAAATAGTTTCCATTCTAGACCTTTCAAACTACCTGACAACTCTGAACTAGGTCTTCAGCTTATAGAATGTATAGGGTCAAGCCATACCTACTAGGTCATCACTGTGGATTCTACTCTTTCCAAGCTTATTGGGATGACTAGGTTGACCTAGTGTTTTTTACCTATCTACCCCTTACATATTCCTAAAAAAGTGTACTTTTCTTGTTTTCTACCTGAACCCTCCAAACTCATTATTTGTATTCCTATTTTATACCCATATAATCTAATGTTTCCTCATTATGACATATATAAATGATTTAATTTAAATTTTACTAAAAATTCACTTCATTCAATACAAATTTCAAAAACTGGTTTGAGATTCTTAGTTGCATATGTATAGTGAACCTACTACTGCCTTTAGAGACTCTCCCTATATATCCTATCATCTTCTCACAATCCTATCTTGTTTTATCACTATATATCTCTTTTCTCTAATTTACAATACAAAATAACAAATGAATTATCTTCTGCCTTATTTAAAAACATTTTTCAAAATTAAAATTTTTCAATTATTATCCTACAGATTCCTTCTTTTACCTATATCTTTATTTCTAACCATTCATTTTACAAACCATAAAATCCATTAGATTCATGATGATGTAGATAATATTCTCCACTATCATATTCTTATCTTCCAAAATTTTCAATTTTTGACTATTTTTAACACTATCTTCCATAGGTTCATCTAATGTTCTCTACATTTGACACCTTCACATTTCTTACAGTCTACTTCTTTATCTAAGACACTAAGGTAAGTTAAAGGTACATTTTTTTCAATTCAATCCTTCCATTTATCTTTTTTTATATTTACTAAACTTTACTTAACATCAGTGTTTTGTGTTATCATGTTTTATCTTGAAGCACTATCCCTTGTTACACTTACATGACATGTGATGAGCTTCGAGTGTACATAATATTTTCAAACTTTTATTGATTACTGATACTTTATATCTTGTAGGAACCTATCGAGTTTCAATCTCTCTAAGTTCATGACTTAAGGGGTACAACAAGAAAGGGGTGGGAAGACCATTGATGCTTTGTAAGATTTTTGTCCCTTTTTCCACTTTCCATCCATACACTTGTCTCCTAACAATCATTTATCATAAGCTTATTCTTATTAGTCCTACCTATTCTAGTCTTTTCCTCTTTCCATCCCTCCTTTTCTTTCCTTAATTCCCTTTTGGTTAGTGGGTTGTACTAGGTCAACTGGGTTGACTTAGTATAATTTAAGGTTATTATCAATTTCTTAGCTTGCTAGCTTTTCGGCCAACCTAACTCAGACCTAGTGATTTTTCCCCAAAAACACGCTAGGTCAATTGAGTTGACCAAAATTATTTGGAAGATTTAGGGAAATATCGACCTATATATACAAATCCAATTCCCACCATTTCATAAGAGAATAATTATTAGCAAAGAGGTGCAATCAAACATCTACTTATTGACCATTCTACTTGAAGAATAAAGCTTAGGGTTACGTACTTTCATTGGAGATATAATTATTGTCTTGTGAAGAATTATTTTGGATGATTAGATAGGTTTTGTAGCCTAGAGATGATTTATCTTCATTATCCTTCCATATGATAATAATATCTTGTGAATCACATTGGCCAAGGGAGGGATTGAGGCTCGATAGGTTTATCTTCAAAGGTAAGTATTCCTAACTTTGTTTCTCCTTTGTAAGAGTATATATATATAATGAATTTGTATTATAATCCCATTTATTAGGATTCTGTATACATTGACATGAGTGTATGTCTTCTAATACTTGTTTAGTTTAGTTTTTTTATTTCTTATAATCACCATTTTATGCCACAAGCTTTGGTGTGCACTAGATTAGATTTACTTTATTGTTATTAGAATAAATGAATGTTTTAAACATTAGGAATCCATTAGGTTTATTATGCAATTATGTTATACTATAAGCTTTGGAACCCTTCCTAGCATGATATGTTGTGACAAGTGATCCCCTAATTGGATCTAGAGGATCCCCATATTGGTCATGCTCCCACTTAACAAGTGTATCCCCAATCAGAAGTGTATGTATGATCTATATTCTTTGAGATAAGATTAATTTATAGACATGATGCATTTACTATTGTATACACATGCAACTAGTGAGAACATCTTCATTATTGATTTATCTCTGTACTTGGGAATCCACCTAGTTTTCAATGTGGAACTTCTCAATCTATACACCCTACCACTTCTCAAGCCAATAGTGACATAACATCCTTATTATTTGGATCCCAAACACTTACACCCTAAAAAAGAGGACCAAATAATTTAAGTAATATACACATGTACCCACCATGGCACACATCAATTTTTTTAAGGGGTCAAGATTTAAAAATATGATGATTAATCTAAGTGGTACACTTCTTATCAAATTTGATTTCAATTTCCTAACCTACACACTGACATAATGGAGATCATTACTCTTTAAAAAAGGGAGAATTATCTATGTGCATCCTATATGTAGTTTAACACACTCCTCATTTGTTATTTTATACATATTTCTCACATCTCATGCAATATTGTACACTCCTTTAATTCCACACATAATTATTCTACATGCTCACATATTATAATGCAATGATCACCACAAATCATGGCCTATACATCTCACTACACACTTCTTAGCTCATACTATTGTATGCCTTATTAGCATCTACTCATAGACTATCATAATCAATTAGGACCCACTTAAACATAACTATATCTAATCCTTCCATAACTAAGTGCATTGACTGGTGGCCCCAGATACATTGATAATCTTGAGACTGATTATTGTTAGTTATTATTTAGGATTCTCAAGATTGTGACCATTAGTGAATAACCTCAAATCACATGATAGAATTAATTGTCAAAAATTAGTTGGGAACTCTAATTTTAACATGTAATGAAGGTGATACATGTCAAATACACCTCCATTATACTATATAAAAATTATTTAAACTTGATTTATTATCATGCAGTTTAAATATGTAACATGTGCATCTAGCCAAAAGGTCCATGCCATAGACATTCAAGTTAATGAAACAAATATTAATTATATATATAAAATGCTCCATTTATGCATTATATAACACATAAATTTTAGCGCATTATATTCTATGCACAAATATTCATAACATAAATAACCTTCTATGTGCGTCTAATTTATATACATGCACTATAACACAATCCATAACTCCCTACTCTTTGATATTGAATAGACATTACATTTTTTATAATAATAATTTCACACAATTTAATGTGTTTTTATTATTTTGTTTCAATACATCTCTATGTATTAACTCTACGCAATGAAACTTAGTTCTACCCCATATACTCAGTC
>JARHVA010006817.1:782500-823747 GCA_037957365.1 Torreya grandis
AGGATGATGGTAGTGTCCACGACTATAGAGGAACTCAAATAAAAATTTGGTGACTATTCCAGAACCCTCTTCTAGTTATCTTCCTACTTATTCAAGATCTAGAACTATGTTAGCATTAGAACCAGTAAATTACATTATTTATTTTCATTTCCATATCTACCATGGTTGTACTTACTATTATTAGCTTATGTTAGTTTAATGAATTCAACATATGCTATATCAGAGTGTAGCATATAATTTGCATGTTATATAAATAGTTTATCATCCTTGTGACTTAGGTTATCTATATCTCCTTTAACCCTAGATAAACTCAATCTATAATTTTTAGGGTTAAACAATTGTGTCATAGAATGCAATGCTTCAAATGATAAATTTTATATAGTGACACTTATTTAAACTCTTAGATATACACAATAGGTTTTGATTGGTACTAAAAGAATAATGAAAGGATTTTATGGAAACGAAAATAATATTCCTATGAATATTATGCTATATATTAAAGTAGGCAATGCAGTATTTTATAATTTGTTTTATATTATTCATTACAAGGGTATTTGACATGTTTTTATGACTTCCTTGGATACATAAGATCTCTATATTACCATAGTCACTACAAGTATGTGTAAATAATATGTATGTAGATAGGTTGATCATAATTTAAAGTGTTCCATATGAGTATCATAATCGTAAAGAGATAGTTCATCTACTAATGCCACCACCATCCTAGTCATTTACTCCAAATATTTATATTCATTCTACATAGTTAGTTAGTCCAAAAATTTGGGTCTAGTTTATGTAGTCAATTATTCAAACTATTCATGTTAATTCCACCTAAATTTATTAAAGTAAGGTATTTGAATTTACTATATGACCAATGTTTCAATATTATTACTATATGCATCTTAATTCACTTTCCAACATTACCATCGTTAATACTCCTATTAGTCGACATTAATTTGCTCATCTCATTTATCCCACTAATTTATCCCCTCTTCCTAGTCTATTTATTTAATATTACCCTTGAATAATTATTTAATCACTATCCTTAGTCTAATACTATTCCCTCATTAATTATTATAAATCATCATTTATCCCCTCTTAATATGATTCACCTATTATTTGGTAATTTTAAATTCCTAATGGCCCACGTACTACCCTATGCCTAGCCTCTCCTACACCCCTAGCTCCTAATACCTACCTAATCACTCATTTAACCCATCCATAATATTAATTAACTCCTTATAAGTATTATATAACCCTCCAAATCTATAACCTTCCCATTCTAACATATCCTATCTAGAAGCCTTTAAATTTAGAGGCATTCAAGGAATTTTAAATTCCTTTGATAATCTACAACCCTTGATTTACTCCAGCCAATTTTAAACCTCAACCATTGATTATTCTCTCCTCTTTATATTTAAAAAACCTCTATACTCCATTACAAATAACTATAAAATTTATAAATACTTAATGTCTATTTAGCATTTAACTAGAAGATTGATATAAAATCCATGTCCAACCATCCAACCATCAAACAATCCTTCATCATGATATCATAATGTGAAAATATGAGTGATGGTAATCAATCTTGTCATAATATTATTATTTTTAATCCATTTTATCATGGTGTAGATCACTTACCTTTATGATTTTTAGGGTATTTTGAATGGTTTTGTCATCATAAGCCATGGTTTTCTCTTAACCATTTGACTAACCAGTAACTATTTACCCTAATTATGATAGGTTTTAACCTTTTAACAATTCCATGATTCATGGGTTGTGACTTTACCTAACAAGTTACAATTTTGCACGTAAAGTAGTGATTTTTTTAAAACCATTAATGGTCTATTTACAAGTTCTTAAATAAATCATGACTTTGTGAATTGTTGTGTTGCTCTATAACTCAAGGTTTTACCCTATTGACTTGATGTTTTGTATTTTTTTATAAAAAAAACTAATAATTGACATTTTCTTTTTGACTTGTAGTCTTTAGCATTAATCATTAATGTTTTAAAAGGATCATCAAATCATTCAATCATCATATAAACTTTATTTTAGATATTGTTTTAGTTACTTTGATCTAAAAGGAATTTTTTTTGACCACTTATTATAATCATATTTCATCTCTATATATTTATCTATTAGGTTTTGTAGGGTGAAAGAGATGGAAAGACAAGAGAATCATCTGAAGACAGATCAAAACATAAACCTTTAATATTTTTCCATCAACGACAAAACCATAGGTCATGACATTTTGATAATCATGACTTTTTCATGTTTAGTAGCAATTTTGCATTTGTATTAGTGATTTTTTATTTTGTTAATTTTTAACATTTTAAACTTTCAATTATATTTGTAGCTTATCTTTGACATTCTATAGGGCATACCGAGGATAAGAGTTGATACAAAACATCTTTTTTTCATCTACTTAATCAAAATCTTGGTTCATTTTGATTAAATCTGAGTATCCATCTTAAAGTTTTGATATATCATAAAAATATATTTTAATTTTCCCTAACTATTTATAGATAAACACATCTAAGTAATCTGTCATATCCTACTTAATCATATATTCTATCAAATAGTCTAAATCTAGAGGTGGTGTCGTTATCACAAAACTACAACTCTCATTTTATAGCTAATATAATTTTGCCACATTCAATTATGGTTTTGTTTAAATATCATGGTTTTCTGAGACAATTATCATAGTTAGCTAACTTATTCAAAATATCAACTCACAATCAATGATTTTGACCCACCAATTGTAATTTTGCGCTATGTAGTTATGATTTTGAATTCAATTTTGTCCTTTTCAGTGTAATTTTTAGAGTCATCTCAGACCTCATAAGGGGATCTATCCTTTGAGCCCACAAGGGGCATTTTCCCTTAACCCTACTAGGGTTTTCTACACCTAGACCCCCATGTCATGGCCTACTCAACCAAAAAGAATTATAGAGCCAAATTATAATTTTTTTAATGGTGTTTTATTAATAAATATTAGACTAATATATTGTTTCTTGTAGGGTTGAATTTTTATTGGCTAACATCCTCTTTTTAGAAGTCATATTTTGGGTCTAACATTTTTGCCTTGTACATACCCCCCCAAGGTTTTCCATAAAAAATTACTAATCCTTTTCTTATAGGTTACCCCTATTTTGAGTTCCCTCATCAAACTAATAACTCATGTGCTTGTAGGCCACCTATAATAGAATATCTTAAGGGTACTTTAAAAATCATTTAAAAAAATTTAATCACTTTTCCTTGTATATATCATTGTCTTTTATATTCTTGTATTTCACCTTGTAGATACATCACATCTTAATATTTATTAGTTAATTAATATTTTGTCTTATTGTTTTTATCTTGAGGGATATAATTGGTGCATGATCTCCCCCTTGCATCCTTGTGGTGATTCTTAGGGGTGTTTCCAAACAAGATTTCACTTTTCACATTCAGAAAGGAAAATGAGAAACTAAGAAAGTGGACGAGGGTTTGTACGTACCCAGATGTGGACTTGTGCACCAGATTCAGACGATAGCAAGAACTCCTCTTTGGTTGTGGAGGATGAAACCTAAAAGAGAAAGAGACTAAAACACAAAAATTGTTAGATGACAAGAAAGTGGACTGCCAAGCAAAAGCTTGATCCTTAAAGTGCAAAGACTTCTTGGAAGATGACAGTCCACTGATAAAAAATAGAATATAATCAGAAATAGAAATGATAAAGATAGGATGAAAGAAATGAAAGTAAATACATACTTGTTATGTAGTAATCTACTTTGCATAGTCACCGACGTCGGTGGTTCTATCAGCGTTGGTCAAGGAATGTCACCGACGTCAGTTAGTCTGCCGACATCAGTAGGGGAAATGGTCAAGGTCAGTGGGGGTAATGGCCAGGGATGAGTTTCAGGTTTGGTTTTTAGTATGTAGAGTGGTCTGGGGTTTTGTTTTAGGGTCAGAGAGCTCATTTGAGGGTCAGAGGGACTGTTTGAGGGTCAGAGGGACTGCCTAGAGGTTTGTGCAGGGCTGATTAAACTGAGAGTATGGTCTAGGAAGGGACTAGTTGAGTAGCAGAGGAAAAAGGGGGATGATGGGGAGACATGAATTAGAGAAGGCCTTTCAGCCTCTCTAACAAGGATAGGGAAGGTTGTGGGCAGTGGTCTTACTTAATAGATGAATTCAAATAAAATTGAAATGAAAAACAATGAAGTACTTACCTCCTACTTACTGAAGGAAGAATGAAGGAGACCTGTTGCTGATGTTGTTAACAGATCTATAAATGCCTTTGATCTCACAATCTGGAGCTATCCTATAGAGTACCTATAGCTGGTGAAGTTTGTTGTGTGAGAGGGAGAGAGAGAGAGAGATAGAATGCCAAGTGTAAAGGAGTTCACATTTGTGGGTAGAAGAATAGTTGCAGAAATGCAATTTTAAGGAAAACTGATGTTGGTAAAACCGTCAACGTCGGCCAAATACTGACCAATGTCAGCAGTAGAAGAATGGGGACAGAGGCTAAAATTAGCCTCTGTCCATTCTTGCACGCTGCTAGGGTCAAAACGGTCGTGGGAAAATTGCCGAGAGGGATTAAATGGACGTGGGAGGAAGGGCTAAAATGAGATTTGGGTCATTAAAGCTTGGAATGAGGTGGGGGCATCCAAGGAGGAGAATCCGAGGTGGCATGGGTGAGGTGGAAAGGGGAAAATAAATTAAAATATTTGATTTATTTTAATTTAATAATGGAGGGGACTTAGGACAAGTGTTCAGAAATAGACCAAGGGGGCCTAAGGGGGGGGGAGGATGACCTAGGGGGTAGACACAATTTCGGTGTCTACATTTGCCCCTTTTTGTCTTATTGGTTGTTATTGACGAACTGCAAGACAAAAACAAGAGTTGGTTACCCTAGGTATGGGATGAGGTGTTCCCCCCTCAAAGTAGGAGTCGAGGGAAGGGAACCTGAGATCGAGTGTTAATTTGACAGAGAGAGGATGGAGAGGGTGAAGATCAAGTGTGAACACTACAAAGGGTGGCATTGCACGTATACCACACCACGGGATGGTCAGGTCAAATTATCATAGGTCAAGGGTCGAGGAGTGCCAAAATTGAAATAACTAGGCCCCAGCATTTGGTTGTAGCTAATCAGGTTATTCAATCTAAGCTGAAGCTCTAATGGTCATCATGTTCTAGGTATCTTGGGCTTAGGAAGTGCTCCTAGAAACATGAAAATGTCACAAGTAGTGGGGATCAACCAGCTTGTGATCCAATACTTATGAGGGTCATAAATAGTCTATGCACAATTTTTCTAACCATTCATGAGGTAGCATAAATGTAAAAACAACCAAGGCAACATTTGTCTTGGAAGTGGTCAGAGTCTAAGGAGATAGTCATGATCTCCAGGGTCTGGTGGTTGAGGTGGACTGAGATAGATAGCTGAATGAATGAATGGATGGATGAAAGAATGTGGCTGAGCTAACCTCAGAAGATGTCGTGTGATCTGAGTGCTACCTACATAGCCATTGTGTGAAGGGCCTCAGGCCAATGTAGTTCTCCCTAGAGGGAGGAAGGATCAAAGTGGTTGATGGTCTTGGTTGAGGTAAATTCATGGTCAAAGGAGGATAGTTTGTCCATCAGGTAGACAAACAAATGAGGGTGGTCAAGCTAACCCCAAAGGATGTCGTGTCATTTGAGTGTTGCCTACATAGCCCTAGTCTTAGGGCCTCAGACCAATGTAGTTTAGATGAAGAGTTAAGTAGTCGATGATTGGTTTTGGTCATGTGTCAAAATGATGAGGATAAGATGATGTTACAACCTTTTGCATACGGTGTGATGGTGTATTTTGTAACATGGGTTGAGGGGTCTTTCATCCCTAGAAATTTTCCATATTATGATGGATGTATGCTAAAAATGAATTGAGTCTATCTATGTGCCAGCAAGTAATGGTTTATGCCAGACATAAATTATGTAGTCCATAGTCTCCATGTGTATTGGTGTCCATAGAAACTAGTGTGAATAGGCTATGTGAGTGGTTTGAACAGAGTCGAGTTGAGTGGGTTTGACAAGTGATGAAGTTTGAATGTGACCAAAGTGTAAGTAGAAAGTGATAGGCGTAATTTCCCTTTCATTGATAAGGACCAGATAGATGACATAGATAAGGGTTGTTAGAACCAAGAGCCCCATTCATGCATTGCATTATTAACCATGGGTTGTGTTAGAGTGGTAATCGAATCACTTTGACATTAAAGTGAGATCAAAGTCCCTTGAGTAGGTGTTATGATAGGTGAGGATAGTGTAACCCATTTTAGAGCAGAGATAACCTTGCCCTTTTTTATAGGAGACCCTGAGACAAGTATAAGCCAAGTCCATGACCCATTTTTTTTTGGCAGACTGATCAATGTAGGAAGTCCACATAGAGATGTTATTTTGCTTTGTGGTCATTTGTGAAGCTGATCGATGTGGGAAGCTTCTAAAAGAGTGTTATTTATAGCAAGATTTAGTCATAGCCATCCTTCGAGGGAGTGGTCTATATTTTTGCTTTATATATGTAAGGGCTTTTGAATAGTTGTCCTTCGAGGGAATAGTCTATTAGCTACAACAATGATAATACAGTTGTCCTTCGAGGGAGCACTACCTTTTAATTTGATTTGGTGACCTTAGATATTTTGACATCTAGATTTATTTATTTTTACAGAATTTTGAGTCATGGACAAGACTATAGAAGTGCAAGGGCTCCCTTTTATTAGGACAAAGCATCCATACGTTATAAAAGGGTTATATAGGATTTGGTATGGGGAATAGGGTTGAAAGGAATGAGGATTAAGAGGACAAAGATTGCTCAAGGGAAGAGCTCAAGTTAACTATCAAGTGGATGAGTACTCAACTAACAGTAGAACGGTCGCAAATGCAACGCATTAAGAGGCTCAGGTTCTAGGCATCCATCGAGAGAGGATAGATGATAAGTCCCTGACCCATACTGATGCATGATGATGAAAGGTCCGAGCCAATTAGGAGAAAAATTGCCTCATTTACTTTGCTCCATATTGGTTACATGTTGATTTTCTTTGAGGACGAGGTCTCTGATGTTGAAATCTCATTCTCACAGATTTTTGTCATAGGCTCGCTTGATGCGATTTTGATAGACATGGAGATGGTTGAGGGCAGCAAGATGACATTCATCAAGTAACTCAAGTTGAGCTAAGTGATCTTGATGAAAGTCATCATTGGAGAGAATGTCATGCAGAGAGATGCAGAGAGATGGGATCTATACTTCAAGAGGTAGGACAGCCTCTATTCCGTACACTAGAGAGAAAGGGGTAACATCCATAGTAGTTCAGATGTTAGTGCGGTAGGCCCATAAAGCAAAGGGACTATGAATGTGCCAATCCCTCCCAGTGTTGTTGACCACCTTCATGAGAATTTTAGTTAGGATTTTGTTGAAAGCATTGGCCTACCCATTTGCTTGTGGGTAATAAGGCGAAGAGAAACTGAGCTTGATGCCAAATGAGTCACAGAGTTTCTAAATGGTTTTGTTTTTGAATGACTTGCCATTATCAGTGATGATTTTGTGAGGAACACTAAAATGATAGATGATGTGGGTGATGATGAAGTTGACAATCTTGTCAGCTTTTATGGAGACAAGAGGAATGGCTTCCACCCATTTAGTGAAATACTCAGTGGCGGTGATAATGGACTGATGGCAAAGAGATGAGTGAGGGTTAATCTCATTGATGAGATCTAAGCCCCACTGTGAAAAAGGCCAAAAATCTTGAGTGACTTGTAAGGCGTGGCTAGGGAGATGAAGTAAGCTAGCATGCTGGTAACACTTGATGCAATGTCAAACATAATCGATACAATCTTGATGAAGAGTGGGCCAATAATAACCCAGGCAAAGGATGCACTTGGCAACTGAGTTCCCACTGAAGTGTCCACCACAAATCCTATCATGGACTTGTTTAATGGCATGAGACGCTTTAGTGGAGGTTAGACAGCGAAGAAGGAGGTCGTCAAAGCCTCGCTTATAGAGAAGACCCCCTAACATGGTATAGTGAGCCGTGCATTTGATGAAAGCCTATCGTGCATTGCTAGAGAGATCGAGAGGAATGATAGAATGAGTCAAGTAGTCCACAAGTTATTTATACCAAACATCCTATGGACTAGAGTCTATGGTGTTGACATGGTTGATGTTAGTAGAAATGTATGAAGGCAGTGGCACATGATGCACTGTGACAAAAAGTCTAGATGAGGATGATGAAGATGGGATATGCGAGGCAAGAGAAGCCATGGTGTCCACAAACTTGTTCATGGATTGAGGAATAGTCTGCAAGAGGTAATGGTCAAAAGTGGCTAGAAGAGTGTCAGCACGGTTTTTGTACCTTTATAAAATTTCATTTTTATAGAGGTATGAACTGTTGACTTGATTGACAAGTTAAGAGTCGCTGAAGATGTTGATGGACTTGATGCTGAGAGAAAGGGCGATTTAAAGTCCCAAAATTAAGGCTTCATATTCAGCCATATTATTGGTGTAATCAAAGTTGAGCTTGAAATACAGAGGCATGGGCTCACCTTCGAGTGGGATGAGAATGACTCCTGCACCCCCACCGAGTTGACATTTAGAGCTATCGAAGAACATGGTCATTTGATAGATGATGTCATCAGTGGAAAGCACGGTGATAGATTCATCAAGAAACTCGCACTGAGAAGGTTGATTGTTAGGAAGAGGGGCATCTACTAGTTGGTTAGTGATGGTTTTCCCCTTGATAGATTTTTGTTGGATGAATTCAAAGTCAAACTCAGCAAGCAACATGAGCCACCGAGCCATACATTGATTTTGATATGGCTTGGAATGCATGTATTTAAGAGGGTCAGTGTGAGTGATGACAAAGGTCTTGTGATTTAGAAGATAATGGCAGAGCTTAGTAGTGGCAAAGACTAATGCTAAATAGAGTTTCTCGGTATGAGTATACCAAGTTTCATAGTCGACCAGTGTTTGGCTGATATAGTAAATTGCTTGCTCACGGTGATGCTCGTCTCGATGTGTGATCATGGCACCTAACAAATGGTTACTTGCTGAGATGTAAAGGTAGAAGGGTTGGTCATCTTTAGGTGGAATGAGGACTGGTGGAGAGACCAGATAGCATTTGAGGGCTTCAAAAGCCTCTTGGTAGTCCTTATCCCATTTAAAGGAGACGTCCTTCTTAAGGAGATGATGAAAAGGTTGGCAGCGATCAGAAAGCTATGAGATGAAATAGAGAATGGACTAGAGATTCCCTTATAGACTACGAAGCTACTTGAGATTGGTCAGAGGTGGCATCTTAAGGATAGCATAGATCTTGGCAGGATCTATCTCGATGCCACAGAAAGAAATGATGAAACCCAGGAGCTTGCCTGAAAGGACCCCAAAGACACATTTCTTAGGGTTAAGGTAGACATTGTATTGAAGAAGGTGAGAGAAGATGATCTTGAGGATGGTAAAATGGTCATGGCGAAGCTTGGACTTGCTAAGCAGGTCATCCACATAGTCCTCCATGATTTTGTGGAGGAGATCATGGAAAATGTAAGTCATGGCACGCTGATATGTGGCACCTACATTCTTCAAGCCAAAAGGCATGACCTGATAGTAGAAAGTCCCCCATGGGGTGATGAAGGTAGTCTTATGCTGATCTTCTGGTGTAATTAGGATCTGGTTGTATCCTAAAAACCTATCCATGAGAGATAGCATCTCATGACTGGCTATGAGATCAATAAGTTGGTCAATGTTGGGAAGAGGAAAGTCATCTTTGGGATAGGCTAGGTTGAGGTCATGATAGTTTGTGTAGATCTAAGTCTCCCTAGTCACCTTGGTGATTGGGATGATGTTAGAGACCCACTGTGGATAATCGATGGGTTGGATGAAAGAGACAGAAAAAGGTGCTGAAGCTCCTCTTTCACAAGGAGCGCAACATGAGGATGCATCTTTTGAAGATTTTGCCTGATAGGCTTAGCCTCTAGTTTGGTGATGATGTTTTGGGTGGCAATGGTGGGGTCAATGCCAGGCATGTCACTATAGGTCCACGCAAAGGCCTTACTATGGTCTGAGAGGAACTGGGTGTAGTCTAGCTGCTCTTGAGCATCTAAAGATTGGTCAATCTTTAAGACGTGAGGAACATTAGAAGAAGGGAGGTTAATGTCAATGGTTGATTCATTTAACATAACCTGGGTCTCAAAAGGGAGGGAGCGATGGATGAAAGAGTCATCAGTGCCCATGTAAGAAAGAATTTCATCATCATCTACGCAGCAGATAGTGTTGATGGTCACCGACTCATCCTCTATCATGGAGGGATAAATGAGAGGGAGAGACTTGGACACCCCATTTAGCTGATAGGTCAGGGGTTCCAGGTAAATGGTGCTTATGCACAAAAAAAACTAGGAAGGATGGAAACCATCGACTTCATAGGTGAAGGGGGAAGAATGGGTGAGCTTGGAAGAGATTGGTCGATGGTGGGTTCAGAAAAAAGGTTTGCAGAAGCCTAAGTAGGGTCTTGGAAACCTAGGCCATACCATTTCTTGGCATTGTCATCATTAAGAGGTTCGATGGGCTGATGGGAGCCTTGCTCATAGTGCCCAAAGCCAAAACCCTTCCATGCACACCTGTAAAGGTAGGTGTGTGCAAAGGTGGGGTTGCCAAGAAATGAGAAGTCTGATGTGAATGGTTGAGGTGAAGAGAGAGGGTTCCCATCAATAGGAGCTTGATTGAGACCCCCATAGATGAGATTGGTTCAAAGATGAGGAGGACCATAAGGCATGACCATATTGATTTGATGGTCATAACATGGGATGTGGTGAAGCTATCCATACTCTTGCGGAGTTTGGAACATGTCTAAAGCAAGCAAGCGATATTCCCCAAGTGAAAGTCATTGGAAGATGTCTTCCATGGGGTCTTTGGTTGTCACTTAAAGAGGTGGTGTGGGGGTGACCACTAGTTGCGAACTGGTCGAATCTTTCACAGATGGAGGAGGCATTAGGATTGATGGCTTGAGAGGAATGAGAATGTCATTTCATCTATAGGTGGCATTACAAGTTTTGAAAGGTGATGGGTCGGCGGGAATGGTGTGGACTTGCCTGTCGTGTTCAAATTTCACACAATGGTGCATGGTAGAGGGAACACAAGCCATGGCACGAATCCAGGTTCAGCCTAGCAACATGTTATATTGAAACTCTCCTTCGATGATATAAAAGAGCTCTGGGACTGTGCACGGGCCAACGTGAATGTGGAGGAGATAGTGCTAATGGTTGTGGTAGTGGTGTCATTGAAGGATCAAAAGATTGCATCAGTTTTGGATACGCAATTCCTAGGGAGGGCCAATTGATCAAAGGCATGGGTGGAGATGATGTTAATGCTGATACTTCCATCAATCATAACGTGCTTAATATGGGTTTGATCAACATAGGCAGTGATGAAGAGAGCAGCATCCTGATCTTCTATGTTAGATGTATGAATTTTAGAATTGCTAAAAGTGATAGAGGCAATAGGGGATAATGAGTGGACCAAGGCAGTGAGTGGTTGGGGGTCCTTGGGTTGGACCTCCACTACCTGTAAGGCTCTGACGAGGGCTTGATGATGGTGGGGTGAAGTTTGGATAAGGTCATACAAGGTCATCTTCATGATCATCTGGTGAAGTTGTTTTAACATAGAGTCATGGATTGCCCCTGAAGAAGAAGAAGAAGAGGGTTGAGATGCGCCAAGGATAGATATTTTAGGCTTTGGTAGTTGAGGTGGCTTGATGAAAGGATAGGTCCAAGGAATGGCAGCTATTCCTTTTGCCTTGTCCTTTTGTGACCTAGTGGTTATGTGGATGGCATTAATTTTGAAGATAGGGGGTGAAGGAGATGAAGGGGTCATGGCCTGCTGATGAGATGTCGATGTGGTTGAAGAGGTTGGAGGGATATGGGAAGGTGTCAGGGGTCTATCAATAGTGTCCTCAAGAAGAAGAGTGTCTTTCTCCATGTAGCGGTGAATGACGGCCTTGAGGGCACAACAAGTCTGGGTGTCGTGTCCTGGCGTATGATGATATAGGCAAATCTTAGTATCATTGAACCAAGAAGACTTTGACCTGAGGGGTTGGAATGGCTTGATGGGTGGAAGGGTTATGCTAGATGTCTACAAAAGTTGATGCAATATCAAGGCATAGGAAACCACTAAAGGGTCTATGCTTGTTGATGTGTGAGATGCTGGTGAATTTTGCTTGGGCGAGGTTGAAGGAGGCTTCCATACCACCTTTTGGGTTAATGGTGCAGCCACATGCAGAGATGACACTTTCTTCATGAGAGATGCCAAATTTTTGAGAGAGGGTAGGCTTGTGCTAGGCAAAGGAAGCAGAGGAGGCAACATGTTTTGATTAGAGGTTGGAGTGGGGAGGACTTTGATTATGGTCGAGGGATGAGGGCCCAAAATGGAGGGCAATGTTGATGGAGGAGGAGGAGTTCAACACTGTGGTTTAGAAGCCTTCTTTGATTTAGTTTGAAGACTACTATTGGTCAAGGTCTGGTCTAAGTCTACCTTCACTTGTGGATGAGTGAGGTTAGGGACAGGGTGAACACTGAGTGACTTGATTGGTTTTGATGGAGTAGATGAGGGTTTCGGTCTTGATGTGGTTGGTTAAGGTTTGGAATGTCTAGAAGTGGAGGTCTGGTCTTGGTTGGAAGTCCTGAGAGATTTTGCCATGGGAGGGTTGGCGGCATGAGATGAGATGGCAAAGGCATGCTAAAGAGCTTTAAGTCGCTCCCACAGTAACTGATGCTCCACTTTCCTTGTAGGGAGAAGTTTGAGTTTTTCCACTAATCGGGAAAATGGCTGAGAAGATATTGGATGAGGTTTGGGTCCTTGAGAAGATGTGGATGGTTGCGGGGCTAAAAATGAGGTTAGCGTAGTAGTCTTAGACTCAAGGCATGATGAAGTCACAACGGGTTTGTCTTTGGTTGGAGAAGGAGGAGAGACAGGTTCTTCCCTGGGTGGAGAAGAAACTAGAGAATGAGGCTCCTCAAAAGGGTAGATGGCAGGGATGATTGCACCTTCCACTTGTAGTTGAGGAGTAGGAAGGGTAGGGTCCTCCATAGGTAGCAAGAAGGATGACGGTGAGACTGGTGGTGTTGATATGGTCGAGGCATCCTCCAATATAAGGGAAGTCGATGGAGAACTAAGAGGAGAAGTAGGTTCGGCTACATGTGATGGATTGATGGGAGGACTGACCTCTTGAGTCTATGAGAGAGGTTGGTCAGGGATGAAGGGCAAGACCATATTGACTGTGCGTATGTTATGTTCATGAGTGTCATCAGTCATAGTCTGCACATTGTTTTGGGTAGGACGATGATTGGGAAATGGTTGGTTGAAGATGTCTATGCCTTGATTGGGTGGTGCATTTGGATTGTCTAGGATGAGGTCACCCTTTTCTAGCATGTCTTGGATGAAGTTTTTAAGAGTCTTGTAGTTTCTCGTGTCATGGCCTTTAACACGGTGGTAGTTGTATAAATCATTTTACCTATACCACACAGGGATGGCACATGAGGGATCAAATTATGGAGGTGGTTAGATTTGGGGGAGATTGAGAACCCCCTGTTTGACAAGCTTGTCCAACACAGATGCATATGACTCGCCTAGTGGAGTATACTGTCACTACACATACCTTTGATAGAATTGGTGAGTGATGCTTTGGGACGTGGATGGCTTGGGCTGGTTGCTTAAAGGTGAAGAGGATGAAGGTCTAATGATTACAATGTTTGATGATGCCTTAGATTTGGGATTAAATGAAGAAGGTTTAGAAGAGGAGTCATTGGTCTTGGAGTTGGGGTTCTTACTCCATAACTTAACTTTGTTCTCCTTGATGGCACGTAATTCCAGCTTTCGGGCCATCGTGAAGGCTTTGTCAAAGGTGCGAAAGGTCTGAACTCGTAAGGTAGAGGATATATGCTAGGCATAGGCCTGAGAGAAATGTTTGATAAGTTTGGGTTGGGGCAAGGAAAATGAGAGCTGGTTGATGAGGTTTCTCCAGCAAGCAACAAAATTGGCTATGGATTTGTCTTCAAACTGCCAGATAGAATAGAGGTCTGTGATTGAGACCTCTTTGGTGATATTGATAGAGAAGTGGTCAAGGAAGAGTTGGGCTAATTGGGTGAATGTGAAGAGAGGATGGCTAGCAAGAGAGCTGTACCAGTCAAGAGTAGCATCAGAGAGTGACATGGGGAATGTGCGTAGAAGTAACGCATCATCATGGGCAATGAGATAGCAGCCATGTCTGAATGCCCATAGGTGATGTTGTGGGTCTTCCTTACTCTAGAAATGAGAAAATTTAGGAAGCTCCCACTGACTAGGATACGGCCTGATCGGGATAGAGGGATGGATGGGTTCATTGCAAATTTGCTCATATGAGAGGGCATTGCGTGAACTAGAAATAGAGGTCTCGAGACTAGTCATTTTGTCCATCAGCATTTTGATTATGTCAACTGATGGATTGGTGGGTGGAGCACCCCCTATGTTGTAGGGCATTTGAAAGGTATTGAGAGGGGTATATGATGTGGTTCATTGTGCTTGTGTAGGTGAAACATATAAGTAGCTAGTCATCGAGGTGGCAGTTGAAGCCAAGGGCACTTGTGTTATGGGGTTGGTAGGCACAAATTGGATAGGGGCTGTCAAAGGTGGTTGAGGAGTGGCCACACTTGTTGAAGGGTAGGTAGTTACTCTTGTGTTGATAGGTGCAAGAGTAGGGGGGATAGAGACCACTAGGTTTTGGAAAGGTGTAGAATTTGGTTGAGTAGTTTGAGGTTGAGGGGGTACCGAAACCCCCGTGGAGGTAGGTCTAGAAGGAGAGGCTAAATTTTGAAGGTAGGACATGGTCGGGTTATTAGTCGAGGTGTTGGCTTGATTGTTTATAGGTTGAATTGTGGATGTTGTTGATCTAATCATTATCTTTATTAAGGAAGTTGGCATCCCATAAATTGGGTTGCCTAAGGAGTCTCGCGTTTGGCTTTGCACAAGATAATGTTGAAGGGCTCTGCCATTGAGGTCCAAGAATATTTCAAAGTCTTGGTTCCCTTCAGGGACAATGGGAGACTGAGTTGGGGTCAGTTGAGTAGGAGTTCATTTAGCCTCCGAGTGGAACTCCATTAGGGGATTGGTTATGGACAGTGAAGGCGGAAGTGGTTGATGTCTTGTGTGGTCAAGAAAAGCCTTGGTTTGACTGCATGTCAAAAGCATTCAAGGCAAGAAGGGTCAGGTTCTAGAAACTATGTTTTTTTAGTTTTAGAAACTCAGAATGTGGTTTTTGGCAGAAAAAGGGTCAGGTTTTAGGCTACTATTTTGAAAAAAAAGGACTGTGATAGTGATCGATGTCAGTTGAAAAATTGATGTCAGTGAGAATAGATGGCTGACATCGGTCAGATAACAGATGCCGATGAGGAAAGGTTACTGACGTTGGTGGTAAAACTAATGCTGGTGACTGTGTTTTCTAGAAACCCAAAAGATTTGAGAGTTTTTGGAAAAAGCAAGAAGAACGTCCTCACTAACTCAAACAAGTAGATAAGAATAGAAAAGATGAAGAACACAAGCAGATCCTAAGCGTTAAATCCTTAGGAATGAATTATTAGGATCATGTTGGCTTATGTCTTAGAATGTGTTTGGGAGGTTGGCTTCTAAGATGGGTCCTCGAAGATGTAGTCTATGGATGGTTTTAGGTTTGTTTAGGTGCTCAAGAGTCTGGGTTAGGTTCTGTACATGGCCTGGTACTAAGGAGCAAGCTCCCCTCACTTCACAAGCCCAGTCATACGCTGGTCTCACTTAGCCAAAATATACTTTCCCTAGAGATTATCCTCTACCAGAGAATAGAGTGGGCTTTCCCCTTGGTGATGAAATCCAAGTGGGATTGCCGGGATGGGTAAGGTATCTGCTGGGTGATGAAATCCTAGTCGGGCCTTGTCTAAGGTAAGTTTTGATGTTTGATTTGTGCAAGTGATTTGGTTGTGTTACATAAAGCGATCTATGATTAATTCATGATGTAGTTGTTAATTACTAGGTGTGGACTAAGAAATGCAAGCAAGCAGAAATGCAATGCAATGTGTTTTAAGTCCAAGTCGAAATGTGAGTTCAAATGAAAACAAGTTGAGAAAGGGTTGAAGAGTATGACTTTTGACTAGTCTAAGATGCAAGAAAAGAAAGAAGAGTTCCTTTTAATCTTGCTAATGGTGTCTTTTAGAAGAGATAGAGGAGAGAGGTGAAAAGGAGAAACCTAATGCACCCTATATGAAAAGAAAGAAAAGAACCCAAGGAAGACCCTTGCATCCCATCAGGTGTGCCAGAATGTTTTCAAACAAGATTTCGCTTTTCACATTCAGAAAGGAAAATGAGAAACTAAGAAAGTGGACAAGGGTTTCTACGTACTTGGATGTGGACTTGCACACCAAATTTAGACGATAATAAGAACTCCTCTTTGGTTGTGGAGGATGACACCTGAAAGAGAAAGAGACTAAAACACAAAAATTGTTAGATGACAAGAAAGTGGATTGCCAAGTGAAATCTTGATCCTTGAAGCACAAAGACTTCTTAGAGGATGACAGTCCACTGATAAAAAATTGAATATAATCAAAAATAGAAATGATAAAGATAGAATGAAAGAAATGAAAGCAAATGTGTACCTGTTATGTAGCAATCTACTTTGCACAGTCACTGATGTTAGTGGTTCTGCCGGCATTGGTCAAGGAATGTCACCGACGTCGGTTAGTCTACTGACATCAGTAGGGGAAATGGTCGAGGTTGGTAAGGGTAATGGCCAAGGATGAGTTTCAAGTTTGGTTTTCAATCTGCAGAGTGGTCTGGGGTTTCATTTGAGGGTAAGAGAGCCCGTTTGAGGGTCAGAGGGACTGTTTGGGGGTCAGAGGGACTGCTTGAAGGTTTGTGCAGGGCTGATTGGACTGAGAGTATGGTCTAGGAAGGGACTAGCTGAGTAGCAAAGGCAAAAGAGGGATGATGGGGAGATAGGAATCAAAGAAGGCCTTTTAGCCTCTTTGGGAAGGATAGGGAAGGTTGTGGGTAGTGGTCTTGCTTAATAGATGAATTCAAATAAAACTAAAATGAAAAAAAATGAAGTACTTACCTCCTACTTACTAAAGGAAGAATGAAGGAGACCTATTGCTGATGGTGTTGATGGATCTACAAATGCCTTTGATCTCACAATCTCGAGTTGTCTTATAGAGTACCTATAGCTGGTGAAGTTTGTTGTGTGAGAGGGAGAGAGAGAGAGACATAATGCCAAGTGTAAAGGAGTTCACATTCGCGAGCAGAAGAATAGTTACAAAAATGCAATTTTAAGAAAAATAAACGTCAGCAGAACCGCTGATGTCAGCGAAATACTGATTGACATTGGTGGCAAAAGAATGGGGATAGAGGCTAAAATTATCCTCTGTCTATTCTTGCACACTGCCAGGGTCAAAATGGTCATGGGAAAATAGCCGAGAGGGATTAAATGGATGCGAGAGGAAGGGCTAAAATGAGATTTGGGTCATTAAAGCTTGGAATGAGGTGGGGGTATCCAAGGAGGAGAATCCGAGGTGGCATGGGTGAGGTGGAAAGGGGAAAATAAATTAAAATATTTGATTTATTTTAATTTAATAATGGAGAGGACTTAGGACAAGTGTTAAGAAATAGACCAAGGGGGGCTAAGGGGGGGAGGATGATCTAAGGGGTAGACACGATTTTAGTGTCTACAAGGGGATCAAAAAAATCCTATAAAATCGCCATCCTTTTTCCTTTTATAGGAGGATAGTGACCATAGATTTCCCCACCATGCATTAGTCCAAAATATGTGTCCTAGTGGTGTCTAAAATTCAGAAGAGTTATCATTCAGTGCCAAAGAAGAATTCCACATAAAATATTTTATGGAGTGAGGGGAATTTAATATCTAATATATAAGGCAATTAGATAACATCATATATATACTTGGGCCCCATCATAATTTCACATATATAGGGAATACACCAAAGACCTTTATGTATACCTAGATTAAGAGCCTTCATCTATAATAGGTGTAGCACTTTAGGAGTTAGTATCAATTTTAAATTAACCATCAAGTGTGAGAAAGATTAAGAAGATTAAATAGATTTTATAATGGCTCACTAGCCTACAACCTCACCTATGAAGTTGTTGGATGGTGTGGGCATCAAATTACACTCTTTTTAGTTTATTAATCATAGGTTTATGGTTTGCTTGCTTGGGTGTGTGTTATGTTAAATATGTGTTATTTTTGAGTTTAGTCAACCTTTACCCAAACCTATACACACATTTATAGGCATTTTAATAACCCATATTCTATATCCTTACCTCATCATTATCTCATTTCCAAATCCTTATCCCATCATCATTTTATACATATCATATTATACAACCTTATCATCATACCATTATACATATTATCCTTTTGTATGTCCTTTTATACATCTCATACTATTCCCCATCACCACCTTGCCTTAATCCCCTCATAGTTTCACCATCTCCACCCACCCTTGATCATCCCTCATCACCTACATATCTTAATCTCATCCTATACATCCTTATCATCATCCCATTATACATCCATCATCTCATCTTTTACATGTTGGGTCTATCATCTTATACATTATTATCATTTTATTTAACATATATCCTTATGCCATATATCCTTAACTTATCATCATATCTGCATCTCTCCCTTTTTTCTTCACCCCATCCTAATCTAGTAATCCCCATATTATCCTATCTCATCAAACCCCATCATCCCATCTCACCATTGCCTTGGTATATCCTTATCCTAATCTCATCATATCCATCCATCAATCATTAGTAATACCCACCTCCATCACTCACATATCTTATATCATCCTCTTGTACATCCTTATCTCATCTCCCTCTTTTACATATTTTATTTCTCTTATCAATCCTTCTAGTCACATTATATCCTAGTCTCCCTCATCATTAGTATGCCCCTGCATATCTTAATCATGTCATCTCTTATCCACATCTTGTCCTAAGTCTATACCCCATCACTTTCCTTGACCCTGTCTTCATCATCCTATCTTACCCTAGTTGGATTTTTAGGTCACATATAAGTCCAAACTAACCCCACCTCATTCATATTACCCTTTTATCCTTTCATCATCACCTATTATCATACTCATTCTTATATTATTATCATAATCACGTTGATCACATAATCCCATCCATTACTCATATTAGGAAAATCAATTTTAAGGATTGAGTTATTCTTTTTATCATCCACATCATCCTATCACTCATTTTTTGGTCAGATCTCATACCTAGTCAATATTTTTCTAGCATATTATCACTTCACTAATTTGAATCTAACAAACCCATCATCATCACTCTCATCTCTATCATCCTTCCATATTCATAAATATCACCCATAATCTTATCCTCTTGCTAGTTTGTAATATAGGCACCCATCATATTCCCAATCTTTTTTGCTAGCCTAAAAACTAGGTATTACTGATAGAATGTTATCACCTATTTTATTATTAGTCCAAAATTTGATCAAGTTACTTTATCCATTAGTATATCTCCTCCCCATCCTCATATATCATAATATTTTAGTCATTTTGACCCACTTTGTTCAAAGAATCATCCCTAATTCTAATCCTACCTCCCATCATCCATCTCTTATCATTCATCCCCCATGGAACTTATACCTCACTTTCATAAACAAATACATAATTAAAAATAAAGATGATATCCTCCTATGGCTCATTATTGTGGGCGTCCCATTTATCAAAGGTGTTGATCCCCTTCAAAGCATTTCACTTCCCATCCAATCCCCTTCATGTGAGTCCTATACCAACCCTCTACCCATTAGCCATAAACCATCCATTTCCCATTCCCATACTACCAAATGGAATCCAATCTTCACCACTTTGACTAATACCAGTTCATCCACCCACTCACATAAAAAAAATCTAATTTATTCTCTAATGCTTCCACATCTAATAAAAAAAGTGAAGTGGTTCCTTATCCTCCCTTTCTTATCTCTCTGGAATCCATTTTTAAATAATTAGTTTTCACTAAAATGATGTTCTATCCACCAATCTGACATATGGATCCCACTAAGACTAAGCCCTATTAGTATAAATTGAACCAATACTATCTATATTAATGAAAATAAGGGAATACCATTAATCAATTTCATATACTTCAATACTTTTTCCAAGACCTCATTTATCATGATGACATAGTAATCAAGAAAAAAATGAGTCTATATCCATAGGTAAACAAGAAGAGGGATTCCAATATTCCATTCCTAATCACGATAAATCCCTTTTCCTTCCAATCTAAGGTAATGATCACTCACCTTACATGATCCCCCATATTTGACAAATATTCCATCAAAGATGATTCCATCTCCCATGAACCTAGTCTTCATGAACCATCCCATAAGCCTCTCTATATTAAATCAGTTAATCATTCATCATTTACCTCTCACCCATATTCATTAGGATTATGTTCAACACCGATATCCAAATAAGATTCCTCATCCAAAATTTTATCCCTCATTGATGATAATAATGGTTATCTTTGTGAGGATCCCTCTAATAGAGATAACTCCAATACATCACCAAGCATACCTATGAATGCCAACTAGGATGATGAAATAATAATAGAGTTCTTACAGGATTTATCAATCAAAGATAGTTAAGTGAATATGATCCTCATTTGGATGTGTATACTACAACTAGTCTTAGTGATCCTTTTATTAATCATGAGGATATTTTATTTGATGTCAAAATTGGGTCTCTTAGGAACCCCTATGATTACCATGCTTTGCCATCACCACTCATTGACCTCATCATGCCCTTACCACCATATTCATCCATCATGTACCCTTTTCTCCCCATCAATGATCACTTAATCACCTCTCTCCATAAGGATGAATAAGAACATATATCAATTAAGCCTTTGTAAAGTAATATAATGTGTACCATAAGTATAGAGGTCCAAGACCACATTCTAAAAGTCATAAATCATAATCAAGTCATCCTTGATCCTATAAACCAAAATGAAGAAGATTCTAATCATCAACATATTTTGAATATGTCTTCCCCTAGTGAAGTCCAATATTAGGCACTAAAGGAATGTCAAACTCAAAATAATCATTTGTCAAGTAAAAATTTAATCTCCCTTGATGAGGTCTATAGGCACTAAGGGGTAATCAAATACAAATAATGTCAAAATATAGTTGATCATCCACCAAGTGTTCAGATCAAGATAAATCATAAATTCAAAGTGTCTTGGATCTCCTAAAATATTTTGTCAATTAGAACCAATCAAATGAAACATGTCCCACATCTCTAATGATGTATGCAACTTCTATCACTAATCCTCCATTACCCCTCACATCTTCATCCATCATACCATCTTATCATAATACTATCAACCATACATGTCCCATACCTCCCCATCAAGATTTAATCACATACATAACTCCCATCACTCTCCTAGGAAATATAATCTCTTATAGGGGTGATGAAGACACCTACTCTAGATATCTAGAGGGATCACCATCAAGAATCACTAAAGGCCACTAGGACATCTAGGCATTTAACATCCATCATAGAAAAGGTGTTATCTAGAAATAACCACAATTCATGCATTCATACATCTCATCCCTATATCTAACAAATCTAGATTCTATTTCAAAAAATCAAAACAAAAAAATAAATTAAATTAAAAAAATTCATTCATCCAATGGTGAAAAATAGTCCTCTGACACCTTGGACAAGTACCATGGTGAAAAATATTTTTTGACATCATGGTAAAATAATCTATTATCCACATTATACCTCAACACTTGGGGGTATAATACATCCTTTTTATCCATCCAACCCATCCATTGTCACATCCATTTTATCCATTAAGTCCATTATTCTTACCCATCATATTCCATCATATCACATTCCTTCCCATACTAGTCTTCATAATGAAGTTTAAGGTGTATTAATATATATTATCACATCAGCTTGTCATATCCTCTAATGAACACTCAGGCAACTATACCTCTGCTTCCTTCACAATGTGCTCATTGGTAATCCTTAGTCCATTCCTCCTTGGTTCCCATCACCCTCATCCTTTTTTTGTCCCATCCATAATTCCATCTATCCTTATATTGGTTTTTAGGCTTGGTATTCTCTTTGATATTAACCCAGTTTTATAGTTTAAATACATATTCCCAAAAAGACCTAAAAATTAAAATATGTCTAAAAAACCCTAGAAATCATAAAACTTGAAAAATCCAAAAATTATCCATGATGTCTGATCTTATCTTGAGTCACCTGGTCACATATATATCTGTCTATCTAATATCATATCAGTTATCATCCTCAGACACTATGTTTGGTCTTGAAACCAAATCAGAGTGGTCACCCATCTTGTCATATTTTCATCATCCTTTGGGCTAGGAATTATTGGCATCCATAGCCTTGTCAAAGAACTTAATATCACACACATCATTTCCATATCAATTCCTCTTCACACATAATATACATCACATCACCTCATTGTTAAGTTTGGGAGCTACTTGATCCCATCACTATCTAAATCATTGCCTTTTCATACCTATCACCCATTAAATCACTCTTTGCTAATATGAAATGTATTTTATCCCACATCTCCTAGCCTTATTGATAGATTGGACTCTTGCATGGTATTATTTGTTGGTAATCCCTAGTCATCACTTCTCCTAAATCACTTTCTATTAGTCACTTATAGAATTATTTTTAGGACCAAATCCATATTCAAAGACCTTAATTGTTTCACAACCAAGGGTAGATATAATCCATATCCTTATCCAAATCATAAACCTAATAATCATCATTAGTTTATCCAAGTCTATCCTAAGTTCACAATCACATCCTAATCATGTTATCCCACACTATCACCTAATCACTCATCCCATAATTAAATAAGACATGACATATAGATACTTATTTGTGCTCCTTACATGCTTTGTGTTATTTCACTTGTTTACATCATGTATATATCTTGTTTGTATTATGTTTTATTTGAATTGTGTCTCTTTCTTTTGGGTAATGAACAAGGATTCCATGAGGACACCAAAATTGCCATCAAGGATGTAGATTTATCTATTGGCCCACAAAATTTTGCATCATGTATTCTATTTCATATCTATATCATGGGGTATAGTATGAAATGACATATTTTATGGATTACTTAGACTATGATGAGCTTTATAATAATTGTGATTCCTTGGTCATCCCCTTCCTCATAATTCATATAATCCTCACTATCAGTTTGACTAACATCTACATCATATCCTTCAATCACTAAAAAATCTAATCATCCTTGACATCATCACTTAATAATCATTAATCATCATCTTCATCATCATATTCTAGTCAGAACTACATCATCTTGAGCTCGTTTTAGACTGTGTAGGTAAAACTTGGTCATTTTTTTGTGCCCAAGGATAACTTGGCCACTATCTCCCCTTTCCCCATTATTCACCATCACATCTATTGTGGCTCATTCTTTTGAAGATATGTAGTCCAATTCTTATCTCATGTCTTTTGGTTAATCAACCCTATCATTTATTCTCTATCCTCACCTACATCATATTGATCTATTTATCCTTGATCTACACCCATCATCAATATTTTCAAGTCTTTGTCTTATGTTGGAAAAAAATTATCCCTTACATTCATCCTTTCTTAGGATACATTTAAATTTTACAAAATTTTAATCCTATCATCATCTTTTAATTGATTTCCCCTTGGGATGTGTCAATAAATATGACCCAATCATCTTTACTCCATGTGCATGCGTCCTTTCCAAAGGCATAATCAATTTGTAACTCATTACTCAAGTTAAATCCATCTTATTCATCTTCTATCATAAATTTGACATCCCATTGCATTATCTATTAATCTCATCCCACCCATAATTTCTTATTTTATGTGGCCATCTATCTCATTCTTCCCTGCATCTCCCCTTAAGGGGGCATTATATCCCCTAACATCACATCTAATAGAATTCATGTGTGACGTGGTTTTTATTTTAAATACCATTACTCCTTCCAATTTGTCAATTTATAATGCCATTTTAAAGAGGGTAAAATGTATACATCTAAATTCACTTGCCTATATTATCATTACTAGTACTCCTATTAGTCAACATTAATTTCACTCATCTCATTTATTATAATTTATCCCCTCTTCCTAGTCTATTTGTCTAATATCTCCATTAAATAATTCTTCTTTCACTATCCTTAGTCTATTCACATTCCCTCATTAATTCTTATTAATCCTCATTTATCCCCTCCTTATCTCATTTACATATTATTTGGGAATTTTAAATTCCCAATGGTCTACCTACTAGCCTATGCCTAGGATCTCTTACATCCCTATTTCCTAATCCCTACCTAATCACTCATCTAACTGATTTTTAAGCCTAATTAACTCCTAATAAGGATTCTAGAACACTCCAAATCTAGAACCCTCCCCACTATAACCTCTTCTCTCTAAAAGCCTCTAAATCTAGAGGCTTTTAAGGAATTTTAAAGTCCTTGGATAATCTACAACACTTGATCTCCTCTGACAAATTTTAAAACTCAACCATTGATTCTTCCCTCCTATTTCTATTTAAAAAACATCCATCCTCCATTATAAATAACTATAAAATTCATAAAGCCTTCATTCCATTTAGCAATTAACTAGAAGATTGATGGAAAATCCATGTCCAATCATCTAATAATCCTTCATCATGCCATCATAAGGTCAAAATATGAGTCAAGGCAATCAATCTCATCCTAATATTCTTATTTTGAATCTATTTAATAATTGTTTAGAGCACTTAGCTTTAGGATTCTAAGGTTGTTTTGAATGTTTTATTCATCCATTATGTTTGGTCTTAATGGATCTAAAAATTTAGCTAAGTAGTTTGATCTTTGGGTTTTAATTTACATTGTTAAATCCACACTGAGCCCAAATTTCTCTCGAAACTTGCGTAAAAGAGTCATTAAAGACTCACAAGAGTCATTATTTACTCAAAGTCCTAGTATAGTGTTATGTATAGTGTGTTCAATAATGAACATAAAAAAAGTTTTTGTAGATGTTAAAATATTATATTAGACACTTGACAATGCCACTTTAGACCTACCTTAACCACACATGACTTAATGGTGATGTTATTGACCATCACATAACAACCACTATTTCTAAAAATTAAATCATTCCTATGGGATGACCCATTTTCCAAGTGTGTTGGTGGCAATAAAAAATACCCAAATGGATGCATATAAATAAAAATCAAACCCACACTTAGTAATCACTTAACATTTGTCTATAAAATGGTTTTATAATATTTAAAAGTTTTTGAGTCTTCCCTATTTTTCACAAATTTTAAATTTGTCACTAGGAACACTAATCATCCAACTCTAAGTCACATCAAGATAATTCAGACAAAATATTTTCAAGTGTAAAAAGATACATTCTAATTACATTGATACATATATTGAGCATAAATTCACATTGATATTATAATTAAGATCTATATGTCGATTAACTTCCCTCTTTAGAGTATTGTTTACATAAGTAATGGTTAGTCATTAATGGGGGTGATTTATGTTAGCTCATCCCATTACACATCACATGTTTTCTATACCTTTACATAATTTAAAATCATGCCTATTTTTATAAGTAAAATAAAAATTATTCCTAAAGTGTCATACATATTATATAATTAATCACACAGAAAGATTTATAACAAGTAAGATCAACTACTAGCATATCTGATAAGAAAGACATTTGGGAGTGGGGATTTTGAATGTTGGCTGTGCGCGCAGGGAGAGTTAGTGGGTGCGAGGGGCACGTCCCCTGTGGGCACACTGGGCGTGTCCCCAGGGGGTGCGTGGGGCACGTCCCCAGTGGGTGTGTGGGGCGTGACCCCAAATTTAGATTATGCCGGCCTGCGTGCTGCTTTGCCAGACACTGAACAGGTGGTGGAAAAGCAAACAAGAGGGACAGATCCTGGAAGGAATGGAGGAGGGGATGAGAATAAAAATGGATCACAACTTGTGGGTGTTGCAAAAAATGGAATTTCCCAGTCAAGCCAGGAAAGAGAGAAAGAGGAAAACAAAGGAGACTTCTATAAGGATAAATCCTCTGAAGGGTTGAAGGCTGGGTATTCTGAACAGAGGATGTGGTCTTCTCTGTTTGGTAAGAAACCCACTGGAAAATCCCCTTTCCCGCCAGTGACTGCAAAAACATGCTGGGAGAAAGGTGAGTATGAAGTGTTTATTTCAGATCCTTTAATAGATTGTTCTGTGTCCTCTATGGATTTCACCTTAATTGGTAAATTTTTAGGAGAAAGACCAAATCTTGAATCACTGACAAAAATGGTTAAAAGGAAATGGGTCATTAAAGGAGAGATAGCTATTGCACCTATGCTGAATGGCTTTTATTATTTTACCTTCAACTGCAAAGAAGATATGATCATGGTGCTGTGTGGAGGACCATGGATGTTTGGAAAATGCTCTCTTACTATCAAAAAATGGGAGTTGAATATGGATCTCTCTGATTCTTTTTTCTTAACAACTCCCATCTGGGTTAGACTCCCTGGTCTCCCTTTAGAGTTCTGGCATGAGGACATTTTCAAAGGAATAGCCAGTGCTTTTGGAGAATTTATGGCTTTGGACAAGGCTACGACAACCAAAACCAAACTCCAAACTGCCAGGATGTATGTAAAAATGACAGATTTAAACAAGCTCCCAGAAAAGGTGGATCTTATCTCTAAGTTTGGTAAAAAGTCTCAAAGAATTTTCTTTAAAGATCTACCCAACTCCTGCTATGCCTGTAAGAAACAAGGGCATTGGGTAAAAAATTGTCCATCCAGAAGCAAAACTCACCTTAATGGTGTTTTGGATGGGAAAAAGTCCACGGTCCAGCTTGAGAAAGTTTGGAAACCCAAAGAGGATCTAGGACAAGAACAAGGGGATAAGCAAGAAACTAAAGATTTAAATGCTGAGGAGGGTAAAGTGCTGTCTTTTGAAGATCCTAAAGGCTCACTTCCTGAGGTTGATAAAGAAATTTTCCTTGAGAATGAAATTTCTGAGACAGAAGAAAATGGAGGGCACTCAGATAACATATTACCCATACAAAGCAAAGAAGATTTGACTATTTTATCAAAGCAAATCATCCTTCACCAAAGGGTAGAGGATCAATGGAGAGAGGCAGGAGGCAAAGTCGAGCTTGAGGATGGAGTAATCTCGGCTGAAACTGGAAATAAATTAGAGGAGAGAGACCCTCCTCTTTCTCAGCCAATGGAGATTCAGGCTATTAATGAATTACTGATGGACAAGATTCGTGTGAATGGCAATGAAGAAAATTTAAAACATCTACCAAACCAAAGGAAAAGGGATGATAAGAAAACTAATACTAAGGGAATTGAAACCAGAAGTAGCAAAAAAGAACAGCTAATGAAGGCAAAACACCTTGTTTCTTCTCTGGATAATCCTGGAAAAAGAGATGAGCATAATTCAAAATTCAAACCGGATGTTGGTTGTTTGGATAAACCTGGAAGAAGACCCATTAGGAAAATCAGAGAGCTAGAAAGCAAGCAGAATATAGCTGATGGAAGATAGGCAACAATTCTGGACTTTACCCCTAAAAAATAGTTATTAAATCTTTTTTTTAGATATTAGGGGGCTGAATGTACTATGTTAATAGAGGTTATTCCTGAATAACCTTTGGCTGTCGCTACTTTTTAGTAGGTTTTAGGAATGTTCTTCCTAGTGCTTGTCAACACTTTATCTTTCTTGTTTCTGTAAAAGGGTTTCGGGGCCCCTTCAAAACCTGTTTTTATCTTAATCTAAAACAAGTAGGATCAACTCATTATATAATTATAAAGATATAATCCAATCTAAGATAATAATGTTATCCTCAATTACTTACATTAATTATTTTCCCCACCTTGGCATTAATAAACCTATGCATAAATAGAATATAGTTGGATCCAAACAACTAACATGTATGATTCTATCACATTCCCACTATCAAAATTTAGTCACAGTCGCTTATGTGAATATACAAATTTATATTTTTCAAATATATTTAGTGTTTTTTATCTTTATCACATGCCACTTATAATATATATTTTATCAATTTAAATTTAGATTTATGCTTAATTCCAGTACTTAATAATATTAATTACAATAATTTTTATATCATAATTAAAGTTCCATAATCAAACATAATGTAAAAAATATGGTTGAAACTTCACACTAATCAAACCATGTCAAACCTTAGGTATCCCTTGGGGTTTTCATTTTGCTTGAGGGTTTTATTTTTAAATCTAATTTGTGATTTGTTTCAATTAACAAATGCACATAGTTGTATAGAATGAACATGTTTAGTTTTTTACTCAAGCAATTATTTTAATCATATCATATTATTCTACTTGTATAAGTGAAATTTGGCTTAGTTTTTTAATTATATGGATCAAATATTTATTAATTTATAAGGATGAAATTAATAAATAAAAAATATTTAACATTTTTATATCAACATATTTGGGATATCCAATCTAATAACTCCTTACTACTACTAAAATTCCCATTTGTAGAGTTATACTTAATGTTGAATCTAAAAATACTCATGATAATAAATTAGTGTGAATAAATATGACAAGGTTGATGAAAGATAATTAACTCAGTGTATGGACATAACCTAACAAATTATTGAGAAAAATGATATATATGTAGATACTCAGATTGGTGCAATCCCATTTGTCATATAATTTATTAAAACCTTATACATATAGAGTATTGGAAATGAATAATGTATTTATTGGTACTTTTTACATGGGTATTTTTTATTATGTTTTTTCCATTCATCTAATGGATAGTCATCTTCCCATTTTTTCACATGGATCACTAATATTGGTGTCTTATCATTTTTAACAATTCCACTATTAATGAATAGGAACAACATTATGGTCATATCCACTAACAACATAATTTTATAGGCTTAATTAAAGGAACTTCATTCGAGCCATGTTTCATTTAATTCATGTTTTTGTTCATTAGGCCTCATATTGGGCCATATTTTCAATAAGAATAAGTACTAAATTTTTTTAAAAAAAAATTGTATAAATTTAAGGCCACTATAAGGCATTAAGGATGAATCTCGTCACTCTCAAAAATCTAATCAAAGATTTTCATGTTTAATCTATATATTTTTTGAAGCTATATTCAATATTTTTGAAAGGTTGAATTCATATTTACATGTTATATCAATGATAAAATAGGATAAATAAAATACCTAATTTAATTCACCATTTCAAAAATACACATAAGTAGGATAAATAAATTTAAATTTTATCCCTCTTCACAGTATTAGAAATTTAGTGCAATTCTTTGTCATTCAATAGGGATTGACTAAGGTCAAATGAACTAAATCCATTTTGACTAATCCCCCATGTAATATAATTTTTTTTTTGTAGGGAAAGAGATTTTTTTCATTTCATGTGTTTCATGTGATATTCAAAAAATTAAAGTACTTCAATGTCCTTAACTGAGGCATCTAAATGTAGTGTAACAACTAAAATTTACTCATAGTCAACAAGAACAGGTCTGCAATCAATTAACTTGAGTGGACTATGTCATTATCCAAAAAAATTAGTATTTTATAGGAATATTTTTAAAATATGTTTTCGATCTATCATTTAAAAATTAAAATAAACTTCTTTTTTTATTTTCCTATTAGTCATTAATCACACTCAATTGGTTGAAGTCCATAGTCAAAAGAAAAGAGTAACTACACTCATGTAAACTTATAGTGGACATATTAATATGTATTTTAAATGTTTTTTCCTGATCCTAGACATACATAGACACATATTTAAGCTCTTTTCAGTTTTATACATTTACGAAAGTAAAAAATAAATAAATAAATAAATAATCTCTTTTGAGATACATTATTTTTTTCCTATTATTTTTGAAAAATAATAGTTTTCCATATTCGTCATTTAAAAAAATAAAAAATGTTTATTATTGTACATATTTATAATTATAATATATCATATTTATAAACCTGTTAGTATACAAAATTTTATTTATTTTATATAAAATATGGTATAACTTATTGATGAACATGTACATTTGTTTGTAGAGTCTTTTTCCCATTTTCATTTTTTATCTATGGTTTATTCTAAATTTATGATTTCTAAACACTAAAAATATTTTTTATATGACCTCTGGATTCAAAAAATTCCTATTTTATTTAAAACATATATGTTTTTCATTTATTTTATTTTATTTTTAATTTCTATAAACTATGTTCTATCAGTTTTAAAGCTCATAGGAGGAGCTCTCATTATGGGCAAAGTGGTCTCTAGTTTTACCTAAGTTATGGTGAAAGGGGTATTAACTTAATATTTAAGCCATTATAAAACACTATATATGAGTTTTAAATTCCATTTAACTCATATTATATGAAAAATACCTAAGGTTTTGATTTTATCCATAATAACCATTTTTTCTTATAGTTCATTGATAATTGGTTAGCCTTGGGAAGTTATTTTCAATGCACCTTAGATGAGATAAAGTGGTTATGTGACAATGTAATCATTTTTAGTTAGTATATTTTGGCCAATTTTCTCTATTTACAATTGAGATCAATATATTTTAGAGCATATGAATAAAACATACATTTCTTAGTTGTAATATTTTCTATTCTTTATTTTTTCATATGATTAATTGTTTTTTAATAAGTAAGCCTAGTTTTTGACATATTTTTATAGTTTCACTTATTTTTTTAAAAATGGATTATAAATTTTCCATTCTCAATGGTGTTCATCATTTAGATTTAATATTATCTAAAAATGACACACATTATAATTAGTATAATTAATGGATTAATGATCACAATTATAAAATCTCTGATGATTCTTAAATTATTGAAGATTATGATTTTGATATCTATGACTATGATTATAAAAAATGATATGATTGGTATAACGGTGAAGAATATAGTGAAGAGGAAAGTGATCATATTAATTCAAAAATTTAAAATGCAATTTCCTCTATTCCTTTCGTAGACTTCTCTTTCCATAAGCATAACAAAATGAGCATAATGATAATGAATATCTTATATACATTAGTCTCTTTCAAGGATCAGAATTTTAGGAATCAATAATTAGTTCACTTTATCACCATTAAATTTTCTAATGAATTACATCATATTAATAAATTTTAGATACAAAATTGTAGTCCTTACATGGAAATGGAATTATACAAGTGAATTTGTTAGTCCCTCTCTCTAGAAAAATAAATGATTAAAATAAATGCATATTAAATCTCACATTTTCCTTTAGACATGGATAACAATATATAATATCATAAAAATATCTCTCTTTCATTGAAATTAAATGAATAATTATATAACACCTCATGATACCTTATGTATCTCTATTAAAATGTCCCAAGATGAAAAGGAATGTGTTATAAAAAAAAAAGTGATATTATTTTATATTTACAAAATAATGATCATGTCTTAGTATCTCAACAGCCAAAATATAGTCATATTATATAATTTGAGTCTCATGATAGCAATAATTGTGATTAATATTTCCTTTCTCTTAAGTAAAAATGAATCCAATCAATAATAATGTGATATTTTTAATTACATGTAAGTGAAATTTATAAGACATGTAATGAATATCAAGTTTATACTAATTTTTCCTTAGAATTAAATCTTCAATCATGTAATTATATTTTTGATGTTTTTATCATACTAGTGTTCAAAATATATGATCAATCACAACCCATGAATAAGCCTTTCCAAAATGTTACCATTCTTACTAGTCATATTATATACATGATGCATGTTATTGGTGATTTCTATAATCAATTTATTGATCATACCTTACAAACTAGATCATGTTATTTGTATATAAAAGATAATGTTATATTATGATAGAATATCACATGATTTTTATACGAACATTTATTTCTAAAAGAATTTGTTATGGCTAAACTACCCTTATTTGATGCTTTTAGAGATCCTAGCAATACAATATATAATTTATTTTAGATAATGGGATTATTATGGATGTATTATACTAAAATATTTCCATACAAGTCTCAAAGGTATGATTAAATTTGGTTTTAAAGTTTTCTTAGTGGTTCCTTACCTAACTTAAAAAATTTAGAATATGTATTTATATGATATTATAATAAACACATGGTACCCCCAATTCACATTGTAACATATACATGTGTTTCAATAGGTTAATGATTATATTATCTAAGATTAAATTTTATTATTCAAAAATAGTTTGATTTATTAACTTAGTAACACTTAGATTTGGAAAATAAATTTATCTTAAATATGGGTCTCTTACCTCCACTCAAAGAAATATATATTCATAAAATTTATATTTATTCTATGTAATTATATATGTGAGGATTTAATTATTCATGTGATCTGAATTATGTAACACAAAGGATAATGAAACAAGATCATATTAACACAAGTAGGAAGTTATCAATAAAAATTGAATTTAGATTTACCATTTAAAATAAATAATCTAGTAATAATCATTCATGAGATACATTAATCAATGGAAACATAAACATAATGAATAAAATGTTAAGGTAATAAATAAATTGAAGGAATTAATTTAAAAAGAACTACCTAAAGAAAATAAAGATACATTTAGTAACATTCCACCACTTTAGTCTGATAGATTCAAAGATCAACCACATGTTATTGCACAAACACTGTTAGAAATATATTTAATTCCTCTTCCTCATAGTTAATACCATCATCCTTCTTTTATGGAGTATATAAAATTAATAATTTTTTGAGTTAACATGTTATAAACAAAAATAGATAAAATTATCAGTGTTGGTTAATGGTGTTCCTAGAGGGCTTTTCTCATCCTCGAGAGGAATTCATCAGGGAGACCCTCTCTCCCTGTACTTATTCATCATTATGGCTGAGGCACTGGGAAGATACATACAAGTAGATATAGCCTCAAAAAAGCTAGTGGGCATCAAACCTGCCTCCTCCCTGCATCCTATGGTGGTACAATAGTTTATGGATGAGACCATCTTCTTTGGCATCTCATCGATGATTGAAGCTAGAAGATGGAAGAATTTCTTAAATAATTATGCCAGAGAGTCAAGACAAAGGATAAATTTCTAGAAAAGCAATGTGTATTTCTTCAACACTCCTAATGAACTTAGACATAAAATCATTGATATATTAGAATGTGTTGAAGCTTGCCTACCAGCTACCTACCTAGGTCTCCCACTCTCGGTCAAAGAGGTATCTCTTGGATTTTGGATTGGAATTGTGGAAAGAACACAAAGGAAACTTCTTAGTTGGAAGGGAAAACTACTCAGTAGTGTTGGTAAACTACAACTTATTCAAGCTTCACTGCAAGGTATTCCTACATACTTCCTATCTCTTTTTAAAATTCTTGCATATTTTGCTAAGAAACTGGAACAAATCCAAAGGAATTTTTTATGGATGAGAGTGGAAGACAAATAGAGAATGTCTTTAGTCAGATGGGAAAAAGTGTGTCTTCCAAAATCTCATGGTGGACTTAATATTAGGTCCATCAGGAACATGAACAAAGCCCTTATCTCAAAAGTTAGTTAGATCCTGATCCATAAAAATAATGATTGGGGGGAAATAATGTATACCAAATACATGCATAGCATTGATGATTCCAACTTTATTCAATAGATTATATTACCCCAGGGATCTATGATATGGAATAAAATGCTAAAAAGTAGAAGCCTTCTCAAATAGGGAATTAGATGGAAACTTGGAAATGGCTAGCATATTAAATTTTAGGATGATATCTAGTTAAAGGACAAGGCTCTCATCACATAGGGAAACTATGGAGAGATTGCTAACTTGACTACCCAATTTTTTGGAGATAGGGTCAGTGATTATATGGAAAATAACAATGGGATGAGGAGCTGGAAAAATCTTTTGGATTGCTATGTGCAGCAGCCTAAGCTTTTTGCAAGAGTTTGGGAGATCCAGTAGTGCATTCAAAAGATGAGAATCCCTTTCTTTCCCCATGAGGATGATTAATATTGGTGGCCAGATAAGAATGGATAGTTCTTTGTCAAATTTGTTTACCATCTGCTCATTCTTGAAGCTTAGAATGAAGATGTATGGAAAAAGGTTTGAAATCATAAACTTATTCCAAAAATTAACATGTTTTGGTGGGCTGCTGTTCATAACAAAATCCTTACTCAGGATAACCTTCAAAAGAGAGGGTTTACATTGGTTAATAGATGTTTCTTGTGTGGTTCAAAAGAGGAATTAGTTTCACACCTCTTTATCCACTGTGAGTTTGCCCAAGAATTATGGGGCACAATACTTAACAACTGTGGTATTGAATAGGTCAATAATTTTGACCTTAAATAAGTAATTCTCAGTTGGAACCCAACCTTCACACATCCTTGGCTTATGGAATTATGGAAGCAAGCTCTACCATGTTTAAGTTGGACTTTATGGAAAGATTGCAATCACAAAATTTTTAGGGACACTGCTAGAAATGCTTCTCAAGTGTTTAACTCCTTTGTTAAGACCATTATGGAAAGTGTTATAACAACTCATATTCATGTTGCAAAGAAACCCCTATCTCAAATTGAAAGCCAAATTATAGCCAAATGGAAGGCTTTAAACTAGATCTTTGGGTATAATAACTCAAAAATACTATAGAGACTTAATACTAAATGGATCCTCCCTAAACCTAACTGGATGAAACTCAACTTTGATGGGGCATCCAAGTTGGATGGTAAAGCTAGTGGAGGAGGAATTATAATGAAAGATAAACGATGGATGTTTGTTGTCTATGCCGATGGAATTGGATGCCATAGCAACAACTATGTTGAAGTAATGGCTTTACTATGGGAATTAAAGTTAGCTATATCCCTAGGAATAAGGAACTTGAATATACAAGGAGACTCGAAGATGGTCATAGATGTTGTTAATAAAGCTTCAAATGTGGGAATCAAGCTAAAATACATCATTACTAATATCCAATTTATTTTACAAAAGTTTTCCAAAGTTGAGATTTCTCATACCTACAGAGAAGCCAACAGGGTCGCTGATGCTTGTGCCAACCTTGGGTAGCAATTTTTAGGTTGGAGGGTGTGGTGGCAAGGTGTTCATATTCCCTTAAAAATTAGGGAGATCATTCAAAAGGAGATGACTTGTCAAGAATGAGGCATATTGATGACCCTAAAAATACCCCTATTGATACCCCGAGCTCCTTTGTGAGCAAGAAGGGAAAGAAGAGAAAGGTTGATGAAGAGGAAGAAAATATCAAAGAGACTATGGAAGGGACCCACAAGAATCTAGATAGGGCCACAGGTGGCCAAGGTGGCAAATCTCACAATCCTTCAAAAATTAATAAGGAAGGATCCCCCTTCTGAGTGCGAAGGTCAGGGTGGATTGCTGGTAAATTAACCCCAAAGGCCAAACTGATTGATTATTTAGAAAGTGCTTCAAAAGAAGCAACCCAGGAGGAAGAGTCTAAGTAGCTGGAAATTGAAGAAATTTTAGAGGACACTAGAGGGAAGTAGGCTACTAGGGATTTTGAGGTTACTGAGGAGTAGGGTGCTGACACTATGAGAACTACTGATAATAAGGGGAAAATGTATGTTGAGGAAGCTGGTGAGGGCACTGAGAATGAGACTAATTGGAACACTAAAATTGGGGCCTTAAAGGACCACATTTAGAAGCTAGAGAAGGTCTTCACCAAAGGGCTTCATAATACAATTTTGCTAAACATGTCTATGCTGGAAGTGGTGGGTAATACTAGGTATGCTAACAACACAGAGAATGAGAAACTCAATGATCTTATCAAATCAATAGTTATGTAAGTGGAGACCTCTCTAACTCTAGTCTTCTTGTGGCTTGTGTTTTGTTTCTATCTATTGTTCTCAACTGTGTCATCATCTCTCTGAAGGCATTTTTTGTTTGTTTGCCTTCTTGTCTTTTTTAACTGTATAGGGTTCGGCCCCTGGTTTTCCACCTTAATAAAAAACAAACATAGATAAAACTATTGTTATACATTATATTAAAATATATCACAACTCATAGATATATGGATTATCTTATTTTAAAAATATACAATCAAATACCAAAACAAAATATTATATATTCTCATATAAATATAATGATATTGAAAAGAGAAGAAGTTATAATTAAAACACTTGTTAATAACACACACAAATAAAATTTTGTTGTAGATAATACTCAAAAACATAACACAAAGATATAATTTCGTAAAAGTATGAGATATAATGAATAAGATTTATAGCATACAAATGCATAAAAATATTGAACATTTTGTTTTACCAATTGATTTATTATTCAATATATTGAGAGTATTATTTGTTGTAAAACATGTTATTCCATAGGGAAAAATAGTTTTGTCTCAACCTTATTTACATTAAATTAATTCAATACTGAGTGAAGATAATACAATTTTATATTTAACTTTAAAAGGTGTCTATTAATGTTTTAGCCTAAAATTTGACCCTATATAAGTCAATTATATCTTATTAATTTTAGGACAACATAAAACTATCTCCCTTCATAGATAATCCAATACAAGAGATAGATCTCTAAGATTGAAATGGATAGCTCCCTTGATCTATCTCTTAGGCTCACACTACACTAATATAATCACTATTGGAGGTGAAAAATGAAGGAGACATAAAATAAACCTATGATAATGAGGTGAGACACTAAGAAAACTCCACACAATAATATTTCATCTACACTTAATAAAGAATACAACTCAAACTAAACTCAACCCTATATCCTTCTATCATAAGTTTTATCATAGAGGTAGATTGTTATGCTTATCTTAAAGTGGGAGAAAAGAATATTAGATATAAGACACTAATATTACATCTCACACTTCAAGACAAACTTTCAAAATATTACACTTTATGAAACCTTTAAGAAGAGACCTCATTCACACAAACATGCAACAATAGACATGGAAGAAAGGAGAGCATTTTCATCACTTGTAAAAACACAAACCACTTAACACATCCAATTAAGAGATTTCATAGAAATAATTAAACTTAGGAAACTTTATTCAAAGTCAAATAAGGTTTCAAAACTAGTAGGGCTTCACCATACCAATTCTAGATCACATACAAAGCCGAAAAAGCTTGAATTTATAAAACTTATAAGAAGAGAGAATAAGTGAATATAAAATGTCACAAGACTAGGTTTCAATATCTAAGAACTAGTTACAAAGCCATGGAATGAAGTAGAAAATAAGTTAGGAAAATGTTATGAACATGTGTCAATCTCAAATGAAGCATCTTACTCAAGTTAGCATATACCCTTCATTGCCTTACCTTAAAACTACCTTCATGAAGGTGAGGAGTGCACTTGAGTGTTCAAAACTACCATTAGAATCCTTGACACATATTTTATTTCATGATAAGGTAGATAATAGGTAATTTCATGTCATAAAATCATCCCTAATTGATGGATTCAACTTTTCCATCTGTCATTCACTAGTTATAGTCATTTGTCACTAGTCTGCTAGGTAGTCCTTACACTTATCATCGAAATGGATTAAAGTTGATAAAATCAATGAATTGAATAGGTTATAAAAAAATCAAATTAATATTCTTTGTCCTCTAGTATATCAAATAGATATTAATAAAACTCCTAGAATACTTCTCCCTTCCATCACTTGATATCCGTCTTGCCTTCTCACTGCCTGTTTAGACTACCTATTATGAAAGTGATAACAAAAGTATTTTCATATTCAATAAGGTGAGAAATTAATTCTAGGATCTAGGGATAAGTCCTTGAGGACATCCCACGATGATATTTACTTGCCCATTTTCTTTTGTACCTATAAAATATCTCAAATACTAAAAGAAATAGAGAATTATCCATGTCTGTTCATATGATAGTACAAAAACAATCTATGTCAAATATCCTAAGTGAGTTTTATAATTATACCTATAAATTTAATTTCTAACTTAACCCTATTGAATTTATCTCCAATCATATTTTCTCCATCATGTCTTAGATAGGATTTTACAAGGGTTTAAAGAAGTTTGGACTATTAAGGATTGTTCATAAAATCCTAATATCAAAACTTTGGAAAAATTATAAAATTTTGGGGCACATGACCCCATAAAACCCTCCCAAAATTATTGAGGTCTCATGATTGGTTTCTGTATAGTTGTCATTAGTTGAACTTGGCCTCTCAAATTTTCTCATGCATTATGAGTAGGTCTATCAAGTAATTAGGCAAAAATGACCACCTATATGATGTTCTATATATATAAATGGATCTTACTATTATTAAACCTTACCATAAATTTCCTCAAAGTTATTTTAATTTTCATTTGGTCTTGAATATCAAGTTAGAACATTATAAGGATTAGGCCTAGTTCTAAACCTAATAGGCCTAACTATATATGATTATTCATGACCACCTCTGAGTAGTCCCTTAGGATGGTGAGTGTTTATTAATATTTTATATGTATAAATTAACTATATAAATCATCATTTAATGAATTTAATACTCTTAATTCACCTTTCCATTATCCACAGATCAAACCTTATGGTGGTCTTGACTAGGAGTGCCTTCTATATGAGATAAAATAGAAGTCATATCTCATATTTGTCTTGCCAATATGAAGATATGGAAGAATATATTGGGTATTGAGGAAAATATACACAAAATTTAAATGTTTTATCATGTTTATAAAGTCCATAATGCTCCAAAATTCAAAATTAGTGTCTCACACCTAAAAACTATCTACAGGATCTGCATGTAGAGTTTATGACTACTTGTAGATGATAGTTAAATACTAAATATTAGCCCTATTATCTATAATTTAAATTTAAATGGAGTGTGATATTCCATTTTTATGTTTATTTAAAAATTATCATCTTATTCAAACCCTTATGCTCACCTTTACTTAACATATTTAATGCATGAGCTAGTCTACAGATTATGTCACAATTATAAGTGTGTATTTAAGGTTATTTTAGATGGTGATATTTGTCTAAAAACCACATGGATGGGTGAGATTTTATATTTTGGAATGGAAATTACATATTATAGCTATGATTTATTAACCATGGTCACATTTTCACTAGTCTAGCTAGTCTATTGACTACATCACCTATAAGTACCTATTTGGAGAGTCAAGAATCTTGTAGGTAGACATTTTCCTAATTAAACAATGTGTTCCACTCCTTTGGTTTCATATTGAAACCAATAAGGACCATACAATAGTTATATTAACTCACTTATACTTTTAGGTCATGCTCCAACCTCTATTCAATCAATGTATCAAGAATTTGGAAACTTAATGTTCATTTTTCTTAAAAGCACTATGTTTTCACTAAGCATATTTAGTAGGACCTACCTATGTGTAAATTAACTTTGCCATGACTTTATCTTGTATTATAAACCATAATTTTTTGTTGAGATCATACCAATTCAAGAAATAATAATTAAATGGTTAGACTTACACAAAAACATAAACAATTGCCAAAATATGATTCACTATTTGATCAAAGAACTCATTCGAAGATATTAAGGTAATTGAGATCATAAGAAACTTTTCCACTTTATGAACATGAACCTAGGTATGTTTTCATTCAATTGATTAACCATTATAATAATGGTACTCTCAATTCCTTGATACTTAGTTAAATACTTAAATTGAAATTAAACACTTTTAGAGTCTTCCCAGACCATCACTATAATCAAATAGGATGTGAGACAAGTGTATTCCTTTTATTTGAATCCGCTATGAAAGGAAAAGACACTACAAGTGAAAATAATCATTTAGATATCATTGATGGTGCTCACCCCAAAATCAAGGATGATATTGCATACCTTTTATGATCACATTTTAAAACTAAGTTATATAAAACATGGATAAGAAGCAAATACTCTAAAATATCATGTATAGAACTTGAAAGTATTAATAAAATACAAACAGATGAAAAACATGAAGACCATGGAAATATTTAGGTAGTTTTGAGTCATTGACCTTATTAAGGATGAAACATGGATCATAATAAACTAAAATAAGAAATATAAAAATGGAAAGAAATTTGATGAAGTCTAATATTACTTATGAAATGAATTCATCTGAACTCCTTACATACTCTCCATACCAAATGAAGACTGATTGCCCTTTTTACCTTGTCTAGGAGAGTGATGGAGCATATGAACCAATGTTTTCTAGATTTGAACCTATCATGACCTATTAAGCATGGAAATAAATTGAGAGGAATTTAAGAAACATACCTAAGACTTATCATGTGCGAAGTGGTTGTACATGACCATACAACTACCTTTAAACTATTTGAAACTACTACTATCTTCTCCTTTCCATGTTGAAAATATAATTTTTAGTTACTAAAATAACTCCTAACACAACAATTGAAATCCTGGACATTAGAAAATAGTTTCATAGACTTTTCTTCTTGTGGAAACCATGCAAGTCATTAGAAAGGCCAAAAAGGTGGAATAAGAAAAAATTAAGACAAATGACCAAAATTACTAAGGTATGAAACATATTAAATGACCATAGACATGAAAATGTGACTATTTTAACCTATCAATAACCTATATGATGTTTGACTATATATGGGTTGACATAATTTGACCTGTGGTCAAATTTGGTCAACATTTTGGCTATTTCCTAGTGGTGGCAAGCCTGCTATGCCAAAAACAAGTAACCTTATCCTATTTATTGAGCTATGGAGTCATCTTTACACTATTATTGACATAAATTTCCTTTTAAAGGACACAAAATATAATAAGAAAAAAACACACAAGACAATAGAGTTAAAAAAAGACACTTGTGTTATTATGAACACTTAAGAAAAACCAAACCAACTTTTAACAATCACACTTATCCTAATATGTACAAGACCTAAACACTTGAGGTGAAGAACAGACATTTCGATTGCTTCAATAGGGTCAAATACAATTTTCCTTACATCCTTGCTGATCAAAGAAAAAATGTCCTCATATGGTACATGATTATCAATGGACACTTGTTTATGGAGGTTATCAAGAGACTTACTACGTTTGGATCTTTTGTTGACTAAAAGTATGTCACTTTGATATATTAAGAACACTCTCTCCAACTCACTTGGAAACTTATTTATCCTTTAATATGACTCAAATTCCAT
>JARHVA010006818.1:0-255000 GCA_037957365.1 Torreya grandis
TGACCACTCTATAGAGTAGGCCCCTGAGGGCCCCCCCCGACTAGCCACTGATTTCCCAATGGAATCTCACCATCTAGCCCTATACTCTATATGCCCAATTATGATATAGGGTAGATAGATATATATCATGTGACTATGAATGAATAATGAAGTGAGTGAGATTCCTCTAAATTCATCTCATATGACTGTGGGACCGACCCAACTCTATCAAGGTACTACCCCCATAGTTTAGTTGTATAGGGGCATGAGGGTGCAGGCACAAAATAAACAATGGGCATCGAGGTCGACCTGAGGGTGTAATCATCCCACCACCTATCATCCCAGTGGAATGAAACTATATATAGATATGAAACTTCACCCCACCACCATCTATCATCCCAGTTGAATGAAACTCTACTCTATAGAGAATTATTGTATTACATATAGAATACATCTATTTCCATATAAATAGATAAGGTGTCATAGCCATAGCCATAGCCATAGAAATAGATAGGGTTTAGGGTACAGGGTGTTATTGCCATAGCCATAGAAATAGATAAGGTATAGGGTATAGGGCACCATAGCCATAGCCATAGCCATAGAAATAGATTGGGGATAGGGTATAGGTGGATGTCAATGCCAAACTACTAGACTTTGGATCAACTAGGGAGTGATGCCAATTGGACCATATCCCATCCCTTAATCAGGTCCTCGACCTCCCTCTCGATACTCAACCTTGAAAAAATTGTGTGGTGTCTACATCTCAAGTTGAAAGGTATTCCATATATAATTAGACTATAGATCCATATATGTCATAGCTTCACTCCCTACTCTTATATACATTACAGATATATAGAGGGGCCCCTTCCAAAGTGATCATATCAGATTGGATCACCCTTCAGTGACCTAGTTATATTGGTATGATCCAGTGGAGATGAGATATGGCTGGCTTGCCCCCTCTAGTCTACTTACTCTACTCTATATAAAACTAGATAGAACTAGAACTATAGCTACACCATATCTACATGACACTATGGGGTGGGGGGCATATCTATTTTTAAGCGAACTAGAACTATATAGTTGTTGGGGGTGCCCCTCCCCTCTATAAATATGGTAGTGGCCTGTTACTTGTTTATATCCTTCTAAACCCTTTAGTGCAGTGGTTGGCCTATCTAGAATCTATATAGGGCTACCTAAGTTGATATGAGATATGGCCTACCCTCCCCTTCTATAGAGAAATATGGTAGTGGTTTGGCCTATCTATATATGGGCAAGTATATGGAGGGGGGGCCCAAACCTTGGTTGCTCTGATTGAGATATGGTCCCCCCCTCTATTCTATCTAGTAGGTCCTATAGAATATATATGGTAGCCCTATCTAATCACTAACTAACTATGGCCCCTTTAACTAGACTCTATGGTATGGTGATATGGCCCTACCTAAACTACATAGTCAAGTAGATTCCCCTATCTAAAATCTAATCTAATCTATATATAGGGGCAAAGACACTAAATCTGTATATGGTATGGGCCAAAGAAACCTAGATAGATCTATAGGGCTATATCCATCTATTGGGGGGGGGTGCCCCCCTTAGATAGATCTAACCTAGATAGATATATAGGGCTATATCTATATATGTGTGCCAAAGAAACTCAATCTCTATATGGGGTGGGGGGGTCTCTATAGAGATGGTATGGTTGGTATGGTTATCCCTCTCCTCTAACTTGGGGTACCCCTCTAACTTAACTGGTTGGCTAAATGGTATGGTATGGTTGGTATGGTTGGCAGATCGGATGGGTCAGTAAGCTGGTTAGATCCAGCGGAGATGAGAGATGGCCCCTCTCTACTCTAGATAGAATAGAACTGGCCATTTATACACACACACACATGTATATTTATATGGTGTGTGTGTGTGTGTATATATATATATATATACATATATACATATATACATATATATGTATGTATGTATGTATGTATGTATGTATGTATGTATTATATATATATAATACATATACATATATATGTATACATATATATGTATTATATATATATATACATAATACATACATACATACATATATATATACATATATATGTATGTATATATATAATACATATATATGTATGTATATATATATATATATACACATATATATGTATGTATATATATATACATGTATGTATATATATATATATATATGTATGTATATATATCTGTGTGTGTGTGTGTATATATGTATACATATATATATACACATATAAATAAATATATTTATATATATATACATATATATGTATTATATATATATATATGTATTATGTATATATGTATACATATATATATATATATATATATACATATATATATGTATGTATATGTATATGTATGTATATGTATATGTATGTATATGTATATGTATGTGTGTGCATATATATATATATATACATATATATATATATATATACATATATATATATATACATATACATATATATATATACATATATATATATATATATATATATGTATATGTATATATACATATACATATACATATATATAGATAAGTATATATATTATTACATATACATATATATAGGTGCCATATCTAGACTTTCTATGCAGTTGGGGGGGGGGCATATCTATATATGGGCATACTATCACTAGTATATCTATGCCCCGTACTGGACAAGGTTCTAATGGATTGATTCTAGTTGGCAAATATATCAATACCACCTTCCAACCTTGGCCTATCTATATATAGGGATAAGGATATGGCTCTATAGTGTAGTTACCCAACCCAATACATAGAATAAGACTAAGATATTCATGGGGCTGACTATAAATATATATATATATATATAGTCTAGCCAATCGGGGTGAGTGACATATCTATACAATATCTAGGGCCTATAGATAGCAGATAGTGGCCGACTAATAGATCTAAATAGTCCACTCGACTTTAGAGGGTGATTTCCTTTTAGATATATAGAGTCTAGTTTAGAGGGGTATAATCTAGAGGGGGAGAGCCCCTCCCCCTCTATATAGATTTCTAATGATATTTGGGGAGATGAGGCCTGACTATATCTACCCACCTAACCATATCTATATCAATAAAGCATGTGGGGTAGGGGGTGGGATGATTATATATCGATATGACATCCCCCTATATATCTATCTGGCCCCAATGACTGATTCTAGTGATGCCATATAGAGGGGGAACCCTTCTTATCATCACCCATCACCCTCTTGTCCCTCTTATACACTCACCATATTTTAAGGGTAGGATAGGGGATGAGAAATTTTCTAAAGAGTTTGTTTATGCTCACATCTCTATCTCTATTGGGTGTGAGTTTCGACTCATATAGAGAGAGGGGGGAGAGGAGAGATTGGTCCCAACCCCCTAGACTATAAATAGATTAGATAAGATATATGTGTATATGGTCACCTCCACCTGCACCTGTACACAATCTCTCATCTATCTGTGGATGGGAGATTGGATAGAGTTCCATTTGAAGATAGAGAGAATATATATAGAGGGGTAAATATAAAATATATGACCATCCCATATAGTCTTAGATTATGGGCTAGGCTATATAGTATAGACCTGACACCCTATATATAGATGGAGATGGCATCACTCCTATCTATCTAGAGGTGGAGGGCATCTATATCTCTATATCTATCTACCAAGGGGCCCCCATATATAGATATCTCCCATATAGAATAGATAGGAGGGGGTCAGTCCCCTATATATATCTCATCTATATGGGACTGGGGCATGACTATATATAATGACCCACCACATATCAGATCAATGTCTTCCCTTCACCCTACCCTCTCACTCATTGGCTATCTAATCTAATCTAATCAATATACAGTTGGTAGTTGGTAGTTGGTTAGGCTCACTGACTCACTCCTTCTAGTTTCAATCTATATAGAGGGGGGGCATAGATTTTAGAACTAGGGTTCCACCCCTATATCTATATAGAGAATATAGGCCTCCATCCATATATAGTTATTGAGATGTGAATGGAAGGGAGGTGGGTGGAATCTCCCCCATATCCCATTCATATGTATAGATGGGGAGCCATCTCTATATAGGGCATCATTCATTGGTGCCCCACCTAGATAGATATATAGGCCCTCCATATATATAGATAGGTGGGGGGAGAGGGCATGTAGATGATTGGGGAAGGGGATAATATAGATAGATAGATATATCTATCTACATGATATGAGTGATCCGATTCCCTCTCTCTACTCTCCCTATATATACTAAATCCCTATCTCTGTCTCTGGTAGGGGGCTCCCTGATTAGTCTAGTCTATATGGGGTGTCAATGAAACTATATACTATGGCCCCTATCTCCTATCCCCTATCCCTTATCTATTTATATGGATATGGAACTATACCATATAGTTAGAGGGGGGAGTGGAGATATATATATGGCTCAAATATATAGACTCAGCATGCTTGACCCTCCCTCAAAGAGCTTGACTAGATGCTCGACTAGACAGAGCAAGACTATCCCTCACTCAATTAGATGTGCGACCCTCCACTTTACCATCCACTCAACCATCCCTCTTAGACCATCCCCAATTATGTATATGGGTCGAGCATACTGAGGGATGGTTGAGGTCCCTATATATATATATATATATATATATATATATATATATATATATATATAGGGACCTCAACCATCCCTCAGTATGCTCGACCCATATACATAATTATAGAGGCCAACTCTATATTGGCCCCCTATATATATTGATATTGGCACCCCCACTATATAGAGTTTCATTTGCTAGCCTCTATATATATTATCTATCAAGCTTGGGTCAATTTTATTATTCCTTTAGTCCATGCACATCACTTTGTTAGAGCGGGCCTCTCTATATATATGGCAGGATAGGATCTTAGTCACTTCATTAGAGCGGGCCTATCTATATCTGACTTGGTTCCTTAGTCACCATAACCTATAAATCTAATCTATAAGTCATCCCAATGTCAATTTAATTTACATATCCATATCTATAGAGGGGGGGCATACTAACTATTCAGTTACAGGGGCCAGGCTAACTAGATAAACACCAATCTAACCTAACCTAAGGCCATAGTGAGATAGGTCAAGATATTAGATAGGGCCAAGCTAGTGCCATATATAGATATAGAAAGGGTGACACTAATCTATCTGCCATATATATAGAGAGAAGGGGGCCATCTATCTATAGGCCAACTCTCTATAGGACCACTAGAACTATTTGGTATATAGAAGGGGCTATATAGATATGCCAACCACTGATCTGGATGGGGCCCCTCTATATATATTTCTTGCCATACCATATCTATAGAGGGGTGCCAATCCTATATCTATTAGATGAGGCCAACTCTCTCTATAGTTAGAGGGGGAGGGGAGAGCCCATCTAATTTAATATATAGTTAGGGGAGATATGACTCATCTAATAGTTTCTATAGGGGAGGGGAAATATGGTAGATAGAGATATGGCCCTATCCCCATATATAGATTGGGATAGGGCCCCGTCCCCACCACTATCTAGGGATAGGGGTGAGTCAATATCTCTATAGAGGGGGCCAATCTAACTAGCTCACTGATCCATCTGATCCACCAACCATACCATAGTTTTGATTCAGTTAGTGAGTCATGTTACGTATAGATACAAATAGAGATAGTCCAATCGTGATCACCATTGTCATATATCCATATCCTCATCCAATATATAGAGGGGGGTGGGGGAAGGAAGGAACAAGCCATACCATATCCCATATCTATAAAGTATAGAGGGGCAACATAGAGTTTCTTTGGCTCCCCCCTCCCTATATAGAAAGAAATAGATAGGGACCAAGGCTGGGCACCAATCTAATATAGACTATCGACTAGACTATCATATAGAGAAGAGATAGGGGCCATACCAACCATACCATATACAGGAGGCCAACCCCTATCTAACTAGATGGGTATGGTATAGAGGATGAGGGCGGCCATATGTATATAAGGTAGCTTAGCATAGTAATATAAAGTTGATAGTTGGCATTCAGGTCTATATATATATATATATATATATATATGGGCCATGCAGCAGCCTAGAGTTCTATTTGTCGATCACACCGGATCCATCCACTCATCTCCACTACTATACTATAGAGAGGGAGATGTGAGACCTTCTAGGTAGTCTGTTCTGGTATACCATACCCATATCTAGAGAGGTGGCGAGATCATCCATCTTCTATTAATGTCTCCATCTCATCAATCGATATGACCTACTCGTCAGCCTATACACACACACACACACACACACACACACACACACATGCACACACACACACACACACACACACACACACACACACACACACACACACACACACACACACACACACACACACACACACACACACACACACACACACACTTGTTGGATGGCACCCTATATAGAAATATGACCCTCATTCACCCTATATATAGATATGGTATTCATCATATCCTATATAGAATATGGGTGTTTCAAAGGGGCCCTATAGATAAATATGGGCCCTATTCGATTAGATTAAGGGCTCTAGATCAAGCCTTACAACTATCTTCTCCTGAGACCTATTCAAAGTCCAATTCCCTAAAGGCCCTTAGTCTAGTCCGATCTTATCTAATGCCCAACCAACTATAGGGCATCATTATACCCATATATATAGAGGGGCCACTCCCTTATATATATATATATATATATATATATATATATATATATATATATATATATATATATATATATATATGGCAGCCCCCCATATAGATCTGATATCCCTATGCCCCATATAGATTAGATCTCCCTATCATATATATATATATATATATATATATATATATATATATGGCAGCCCCCCATATAGATCTGATATCCCTATGCCCCATATAGATTAGATCTCCCTATCCCCTATGCCCCAGACCATATAGAGATATGCCTATCTATCTATCTAGGGAAGGAAAGGAGAGGGAAGCCTATATATCTATCTGGGGTAGGGGCAGTATTGTTTCCTGATCATACTTGGTGCCTATATATAGGGAGTTAAGTCTCCCCTCACCCATCTCCCTTACCCATCTATCTAGAGCCCTATAGATCCCAAATATTCTATATAGGGGGGGAAGGTAGGGGTGTTTCCCTCTATGTTGTTGGGCCCTATATATCTATCTAGATATAGAGATAGGGGCCCACCCCCTATCTATATATCTATGGAAAACTATAGAGGCACCCTTGCCCATCAGTGTTGTCTCCCCATCATTAGGATAGGGATAGGGCAGTCTAGTCTCCTCATCACCCTTGGCAATCACTGTTATCTCCCCAACACCCTATCTTGACTATATCATATATAGATTCTTCAGTCCTGGATATATATATATATATATATATCACCAAATTCTATCTAGATCAGAGATGCAAAATAGAAAACTATCTCTTCTAATCTCAACTCCCCCATCTCCATCCCATCCCATCTATATAGAGAGGGAGAGGTAGAGAACCCACTCTACTCTGTCTCTATTGATCAGTTGACATATATAGTTTAGTTCAGTTCTAGTTTAGTGACCAGACTAGTTTAGCTCCCATAGACATAGTGTTAGAGTTAGATAGGGGTTGAGTCACTAATGTGACATATATAGTTCTAGTTTAGTGACCCCCATATATACACCAAGCTAGATACCTATATATAGGCTAAGTTAGATAGTGATAGTTCTAGTTCACCTATATATAGATATGTCATTTCTATCTAGTACCCTATACATAGATATGGCCCTATATATAGATATGGCACCCCCACCCCATAGAAAGTATAGATATGGCTAGCCATATAGATATAGAGGGGTTCTTGTTCTATCTATAGTATAGTATAGTATAGTATAGTATAGTATAGTATAGTATAGTATAGTAAAGTATAGTATAGTATAGTATAGTATAATATAGTATAGTATAGTATAGTATAGTATAGTATAGTATAGTATAGTATAGTATAGTATAGTATAGTATAGTATAGTATAGTATAGTATAGTATAATTTAATATAGTATACTATAGTATAGTATAGACAGATCAAGGTTGATCCCATATAGATATAAAGGGAGTAGAGTGTAGATGGATCAAGGTTGATCCCATATAGATATAGAGGGAGTCTAGTCTACACTGCCATAAGTCATAATGATATAGCTCTAATCTATATACGTCATATGACTGATCTGCCAACCATACCATATTCTAGAGGGGCCCTATATCGATAGAGGGGGACTAGTTTAGTTAGGTAGGGGCACCCATATAGATATAGAGGGTAAAGAGGGACATATCTCATCTCTAGCACTAATATGCCATACCATATCCATATCTATAGAGGGGAGGGGTCCCCCATATAGTTAGTCGACTATCGACTAGACTAACCAATCTGATATGATCTGCCATATCCATATCTATAGAGGGGAGGGGCTAGATCTTCTCTCCAATCTACCCACTGATGGGGAGGAGGGGTGGCACCATATCCCATATCCCATCTAGTTAGAGGGGAGGGTCCATATTTATGTTAGAGGGGAAGGGAGACCATACCAAGTATTAATATAGAGGCCCCCATACCAACCATACCATACCCGTCCACCATACCATAGATATAGAGGGGGCTGGTCGAGGTAAGGAAAGAATGGGCCACTACCATATTACTATCACTATAGAGAGGGGGGCAAACAAACTAACCAATGCTAGGCACTAATCATACATCAATTGATCAGCCAACCATACCATAGTTTTGATTCAATTAGTGAGTACATCATGTGACATATATAGTCTAGTTCTAACCAAGGCTCTACCAACTAGATAGATAGTCAGGGGTAGGTAGGTAGATAGATAGAGGGGGTCATATCTCCAATCCAATCTGGTGGATTATATAGATAGGCCAACCTGTGAAGGGGAGGATGGGGGGCACTGCAATGATCACTATCACTATCCAAACTAGACTAGACTAGACTAGATAAGATAATGAGTCGATATATATATATATATATATATATATATATATATATATATGTATGTATGTCTATATCTATGTCTATATCTATATATTGGATGGGGATGGGGATAGGGATGGGATCCTCGATCTAGGGGTCCTTGATCTAGATGAGTAGGCTATCTATAACTAGAACTAACTCTAAACTTTAAACTAACTCCCATTAATAGTTTAGTTTAGTTTAGTTTATATAGAGGGCCCCTCTAACTCGAGACATATATATAGAGAGGGGGGCCACCCTATAGATATAGAGGGCCCCCTCTCCTCTCTATGTATATGGGATATATAGGGCTTGGGGGGAGGCCATCTAGAGTTTATATAGAGGGCCAACCCTATCTTGGGCCAAAAGAATTAGAGATATGGGTGGCACAATATCTAGTTTTTTAGGCATATATCTTATCCCATATATATATATATATAGAAGGGGGTAGTGAGTGTCTTCCATTGTATCATGTATTTAATAGATGATAAATATGGCCTAGATGGATAAGAAGATAGGGCCCCTATCTATCCTTAATCTCCCATATCCCATAGACATAGTTATAGAGGGGGAGGGGGGTGAGCATAGCGACTACCCCTCAAGCCCTATCTATCTGGGCCTATCTAATCTATCTATGGCAGATCTAGATCTATATTGGGGGGGAGTTGGGGGGGCTCTATATAAACTCTAATATAGACTGTGAGGGTATCTATCTATATGGGAGTGGATTGGTCCTCACCAGTGTTTGGTTTGGATGGATATGTGTGGATGGTGGGTTTGTTGCCCTATAGATATAGAGGCTTACATAGATAGACCCCTATCTAGATATAGGGTGACCGTATATATCTATCTATATAGAATAGAGGGCTCCATTATAGACATATATCTACGTCTTATATAGGTAGTATGTTCCTTGGTGGGATCGAACCCCACCCCCCACCCCATATAGATTGATTGATTGATTCACATATAGATAGAGTAGTGTATCTGGCTAGTGTATCTGCCCTCTACGCCCCCCCCCCCCACCCCAGCTAGAAATGGAGTTCAGGCCTCTGATCTAAGTGCCTAGTCCCTATAGCCTAGCTGCCCCCAGATAATAGAATACTGAATTGGCTCCCCCTCGGCCTCCTAGTGAAATCCAAATAGAAGTTTAAAATCATTTGTGTAATGGCTCTTTTATTTTTTGATTTGGGAATGAGTAATGGCAAGAAATAGGAAATGGGTAGTCAATCAACCATAATTGGAAAAATGCCTTAGAGAAATGAAATCTCAAGAAAATGCATGCATCCTCATGTCAGCTTCACAGGGTGGTGAACTGTTTAATAAAATGCCTTAAGGAAATGTGATCTCATGGGGTGTCAAGGTAGTATCAATTAAACAAAATGGGTCTCGTGTAAAGGCCTTGAATGCATTAGATAGAATGCAATTTGCATGTTTAAAGCTAACTCTGAAACTTTACTAGCATTAAATAGTGATGCACCCTGCAATGTTAATTTATATGCATTTTTATTAACACACCTTACAATGCATCAGCTTTGAAGCATAACAGTTCATATTAAAGATGTCTTCGTGCTATCATATTTATAACATGCACTTATGATTCCCTACTCTAAAAACAACACACTTCCTGTCTCCCATTATGGTCCTCATCTCTACAGTCGTTATTCTAAAGAAAATCTACAAACTATGCTCTGAAGATTCACATTATGTACCTTCCTTTCAGGTGATGAAGAAGATTTTTTGAACAGATTTTAATAAAAATAATACTTGCATAAATACAATAACAACTTATGCCCCTCTTATCAAGTGCCCAGAATATAATGATTAATGTGACCAACCAAATTTACCGAAATGCATATAGGTAGACTTAAATTTAGTTTTAGCCTCCAATAAAAAGTTCAACCATACAAAATATATGAAAATCATTTTGGCTTACCACTTCCAATCTTAAACACAACGTTATGTTCTGATCGAAACCCTTCAATGCTTGATATTTCATTTTTCACCATTTAAAAATTGTTCAAAGATCACATCATTCGCATTCTAGGAACACCACCATGCACAATCTCATCCTGAGATTCCATTTATTCATTTCAAATTTAATCAGTTATCACACATTCGACTTCATACTTTATTCTAGTAAATTTTACTTCTTTACAACTATGATAGGTGATGGGCACATAGAATTATGACACCAATACAAACCATAAAAATTACCTGACAGAGTAGGTGAGTGATGGATAAATTATTCCACAATGGAGGAGAATGAGTTATAATTGCATAATTATTACCCTAATACAGTCATGTAGCAACCATTTATTTACAGAATACAATCATATAACTATCTAGTTTTCATATTACATAGTCATACATTAATTGGATAATATCATACAACCATTTAGCAGCCTTAAAGTAACATACAAACTTATAAAATGGTAGTAGGTTTGCACCTGGAGTTGTGCCATTCTCCATGGCATCCCCACCTAGCGTCCTCCTTCTGACCCTTAAAATCTCTCTCTCGACGTCTACTCCTTGATAAGGTTGTGTCACTCTGAGCGAGTGATCTATGTTTTATAGCTTAATTCACAATTGCCTGTAATAAGTTCTTTCAACCTTTCCATTATTGAAATGGATGGCATAACCCATGTGACAGAGATTCCAATAAAATCCCACTCAATCTTAAAATATTAATGCCTAGAAAAGATGAGGTTTACCATGTGAGGAATTTCATGGTATTTTTCCATTCAACCTTGCTTTTACGAAAAGATAAGGTCTACCTAATGATGAATTTGATGGTATTTTCCCATTTAGTGTTGCTTTTTAAAGCTAGAACAGTTAATGGTTAAATAAGGAAAATATACATACATATGTGCTTGCGTTCTAATGTCATTGTGGTAGTAGTAGTGAATAACAATCCAATTATCCATGCCTCAAAATATAATCAAACTAAGCCACGACTTCCACTACCAATCATGATCTCACATAGTTATATGTAAAGGGTCGACTGAAGGAGGTTATACACATTTCCTAAGTCATCACAAAGCCTTCCTAAAATGGTTTTAATTAATATTACTTAAGTTTAGGAAACAAGGCATAATGGATTTGTTAAAGACATACATGATAAGGAAAGTGTATGATAGATAATCATGTCCAATATATTATTAATTTTTTGTAAAAAATTTATCTAAATTAAAATAAAGATATAGATAATTTTGTATTTTCTGTTTTATTAATTGTATTTTTTAATTTGTTATTAAACATTATTTAGATCAAATAGATTATACATTTATTTTATCAATAATAATTCAATTTTATTGATTTTACTTGGTGACACACTCAAACAATCATGTTAGGCTTAAATGGTTTTTATCATCCATCATGTTAATCTATATATTCATTGGGTTCCTGACACAATGACTTATTACAAATGGTTCTTATAACTAAAATCTTGAGTATAAAAATACCTAAAAATAATCACATGCATTTTATCAATAACCAAGGAATAAAATATTGTATGCTTTCAACATAATATGTATTGCCTTATACATTGCTATGACCTTATAAAGTTAATGTGTCCTCTACAAATCTCTAATGCAGAAGTTGAGATACTAGTAAACACAAACGATCCTTCAAACCAATTGGTCACTACTCATGCCAAGACATATGAAGCATATGTCCATATTTGTCATATAACTAAAATGATTATACCCCATTTCACATGATTCTCTCTCTATTACTCATAATATATATGCAATTCCTTCTCTCTAATAATACTATCCTTCACAGCAAGGGGGATGTGTACTTGCATCACAATAGATGAACATACTGTAACTATCTAATTTAAAAAAACCAAATCTACATAAATATAAAATAGTAAAAACATGATGATATACAATATTAATTATTTCTCATAATTTAATAACATTCATCTATATGAATGAAAATTAATACCCTTAATTGCATTATGTTTTTAATAATTAATTGTTCTATAATACATGAAGTAGAATGAGACATCTTTCATTGTACAAAAGTAAATTAATATCCTCATCATTAATCATGTTCTATAATGTCATCATAGATAAATGCTTTTAAAATCTGACACTGTAAAAGTGGGTTGTGACATGAGCTCCAACATGATGAGTGTATATGTAAATTATATTTTCTAATTTAACTCAAAATTGGTATTGAGATTCCTATCTATTATAAGCTTTGTGGAAGACACCATTCTTTTTTAAGAGATTTCTATGGATTTTTAAGGACCTTCGTTTAATATGGATACCAAAAATGTTTAGTTTTGTTTATTTGTGAGATACTTCAATTTTAATATATAACATTTAAATTGAAGTCTTCATACATGTCGATAATTCTAAAACTATTAAATCATAATTTGAAACAATGGATACTAAAATTATAAAAGAGTACATATCTAAATAACATAATCTAGATCCATTAAATAATATATATTATTGATTCCAAGATCTATTACTTTCAAATACTAGTAAGATAATTCTTCTTCATTAAATTTTTTTATCTTTTTTCTTTAAATTATTTGAAAAATACATTTAAAATTCACTCTTTTTATGTATGAGATTTATAAATTATTCTCTTTAATATCATTCACCAATCTTAACCTCTAATAGACATGAATATATGAAAATTAAATTAAATTTAAATTAAAGAAAAGTTGAGAGCCTTAGATAGTTTGGTTTTCTATGCGAGCATGGATGCCAAAATTTAGGAGTTAGTTTCATCTAACCACGTAGGAATCCTTTTTCGCATGTTTTCATTGTGTTCCTTATATACAATCATAAATCACACTAACCAGAACTCAGAACTCAGAACTAGAGAGGATCAACAATCATAAATTTTAATTGAGATACAATTACCAATTTACACTCTTTCACTTTATAAAATTACACTTTATCAAAATATAAAATTACATCCATTCTAATGTAACTTACTCCTTTCAAACCACTGTTAGTATATAAATTAAATTAAATAAAACAATTAAAAAATGAAAAGTTGTGGCCCTCTAAATAATTGGCTTTTCTATTTAAACATGGATGCTAAAATTTACGAATTAGTTTCATCCAACCACCTTGGAATCCCATTTCAACATTGAGATGTTAGAAAAAAAAAAACAGAAATAGAACACACAGATTGCTACAACAATTATGGAACAAGATTTTTATTAATCTTCTTGAATCTTGCAGATCTTCTTGATCTTGCGTATCTTGCTCCATTACAATATTGCACCCATGAGTCTATTAAATAGATTTGAAAACAAACAATAATTAGAAAAGCAAACTGAAGACTAATTTTAGTCTTTGCATGCAAACTGCGTAACTCTCTAACTGCTTGAACTAAGTGTTTGATAATTTATGTGCATGCATGAGGAGTGGAGAAATTATCTCTAGTCTCTAACACTCCCCCTTAATTTCTACCACTAACTACTTCAACATTTACAATGCCTAAATGATTTACCATTCTTGCCACCACTGCTTTGCTAGTGGCTGCCATTGATGGCATACATCTCTTCACTCATTCTGTCTACCAGCTTCAGCTAGGATGCTTTTTTTTTACAAAATACACTGCATCTCATGTGGAATACACCGCCTTGCGAAATACATCGCCTTATATGTGGAATACACCACCTTGCAAAATACATCGCCTTATATGTGGAATACACCACCTTGTGAAATACATTGCCTTATATGTGGAATACACCACCCCCATGCAGATTTCGGTCTGATCTTGAACACATTCGATGCCTCTTCTTTTTGGCATTCGGAGCAGGCTCTTTGGAGCAATCTTCTTTGTAATACGCCTCTAGCTTGGGTGCTTCCTTTCAACGACACCGCTGCTCTTCCTAGCTGCAATTGTCTTCTGTGACCTCCTTTCTATAGCTTCACAGGATCAAATTCTTCTGCTGCATTTTCAAACGGCTCTGCGGAAGAATGTTGACTGCTGTGCTTTTCCTTACGCCAAACTGCAGGCTCTGATACCAATTGTTAGAAAATAAAAACATATTAAAAATAGAAAATATAACACACAGATTGCTACAACAATTATGGAACAAGATTTTTATTAATCTTCTTGAATTTTGCAGATCTTCTTGATCTTGCTTATCTTGCTCCATTACAATACTGCACCCATGAGTCTATTAAATAGATTTGAAAACAAACAATAATTAGAAAAGCAAACTGAAGACTAATTTTAGTCTTTGCATGCAAACTGCTTAACTCTCTAACTGCTTGAACTAAGTGTTTGATAATTTCTGTGCATGCATGAGGAGTGGAGAAATTATCTCTAGTCTCTAACACTCCCCCTTAATTTCTACCACTAAGTACTTCAGCATTTACAATGCCTAAACGATTTACCATTCTTGCTACCATTGCTTTGCTAGTGGCTGCCATTGATGGCATACATCTCTTCACTCATTCTGTCTACCAGCTTCAGCTAGGATGCTTTTCTTTTACAAAATACACTGCATCTCATGCGGAATACACCGCCTTGCGAAATACATTGCCTTATATGTGGAATACACCACCTTGCGAAATACATCGCCTTATATGTGGAATACACCACCTTGTGAAATACATCGCCTTATATGTGGAATACACCACCCCCATGCAGATTTCGATCTGATCTTGAACACATTCGATGCCTCTTCTTTTTGGCGTTCGGAGTAGGCTCTTCGGAGCAATCTTCTTTGTAATACGCCTCTAGCTTGGGCGCTTCCTTTCAACGACACAGCTGCTCTTCCTGGCTGCGATTGTCTTCTGTGACCTCCTTTCTATAGCTTCACAAGATCAAATTCTTCTGCTGCATTTTCAAACGGCTCTGCGGAAGAATGTTGATTGATGTGCTTTTCCTTACGCCAAACTGCAGGCTCTGATACCAATTGTTAGAAAATAAAAACATATTAAAAATAGAAAATAGAACACACAGATTGCTACAGCGATTATGGAACAAGATTTTTATTAATCTTCTTGAATTTTGCAGATCTTCTTGATCTTGCTTATCTTGCTCCATTACAATACTGCACCCATGAGTCTATTAAATAGATTTGAAAACAAACAATAATTAGAAAAACAAACTGAAAACTAATTTTAGTCTTTGCATGCAAACTGCTTAACTCTCTAACTGCGTGAACTCACTGTTTGATAATCGCTGTGCATGCATGAGGAGTGGAGAAATTATCTCCAGTGTCTAACATGAGATGGCCCTTTTTTATATATATACACGCTAATTAGGGTATTTTTGAGCTAAGTACTTTTGTCGTTGGAATTAACAATTCGTAGCCATTAATATCTAAAGAATTATCACCTCGTTTAAACGATCCTTCTAATAAGCGAGGTTAGGGAATTATAACGCGAAAATCGGTGAATTTCTCCACCGTGCAAGTCACATTCAACACAGTGAATTTCTCCACACGTCTAATAAGCTGGATACGATTGTGGTCCTCAAGGAGCCACGGATTTCTGGGGATAACCTCTTTGCACTTACACCTGTGAGTCGTGACTTTTATTTGAGGTCAATGTAGATGACACATCATCCCCGGTTATTCTACTTCATCCTTATAACTATTTTAAAGTTCATCGGCAAAACACAGCCCGAATATACTTATCTTGCGTTTGAGGCCTTGGAGATAATTGGAGCACAATTTATTCAGTTTCAGGAAGATCAGGATGAGGTGTCATTCTTACTTTTCTATTCTTCTTTTTCTCTTTTTAATGATTTATTCTTCGGTGAGATCCGAGTATAGATGGTATGTCTGCAATAATGCCTCAAATTACACAGAGGGCAGCCCGTATGCTACTAATCTGAATCGAGTTATTACTGATCTGTTTCGCAATACACCTCAAAGTTCAGGGTTTAACACTTCTTCCCGTGGCCAAACACCCAACAAGGTCTATGGCCTTCTACAGTGCATTGGAAACATATCAGCGTGCTCAGATTGTTCACGGGCAGCAAATGAAACCCTTGATGTATATTGCGGCAATAACATTGGTGGGCGTGTATGGATGGACTACTGCTTCTTGCGTTACGACAACTTTAGCTTCATTTCAACACTAAATACCGACACGTCTCTGCTCGCCAATGTGAAGGAGGTTACGAGCAATACGCAGGCCTTCAAGTCCACGACTTCCAGTCTTCTATCCAATTTGTCTGATAAAGCTTACAACCCTGCAAATAAGCTTTTCGCCGTAGGATCGGCCAACTACTCGTCTTCGGATACGTTATACGGTCTTGTTCAATGTTTGAGAGACTTATCCATCAAGAATTGCAGAGAATGCTTGTTTACAGCAAAGCAAGAGTTAGACAGATGTTGTTCTACGCAACAAGGAGCTCAGGCTCTTTTGGGAAGCTGCACAGTGAGATACGAGATATACCCCTTTTTTGATTCTGCAAAGCCATCATCGCCGCCTCCAACAATTTCACCATCTTCTAAACCTCCTTCCCCAGAAGCCCCCGGTCCTGCTAATGCAACTTCTAAGGGGAAATCAAACAGTATGTCTAGCTACTTAGTTTTATTATTTCCAATTTTCTTCAATTATTCTGTTGAATATGTTTGTTTGTTAAATTTCCCATGTGTAGATGCGGAAAACATGCCGATCTGCTTAATTTCATTAAATGACTATAAACATTTGCTACGCACTACACAGAGAAGTCGTCAAAAAAATTACCCATTATATTGGGGCTTGTGGGGGGAATCATCCTGGCGTTAGTTATTTGTCTGATTGGACTAAGAAAAAGAGTAAAAGCCGCCGTTTTTGGGAGGCCAGTAACTCTAGTTACCCACAACGAAGGTGCTCCTCCTGACTTTTATCTCTGGTTTTTTATTTACTCTGTCTGATTTTAGCGTATCATTTAACTCTCTAACCTTACCTACTTTTGTAATGATACAGAGAGGCACGAATTTTCCCCTGAATCCGGCTTACTTATGCAGGAACAATATTTTATCTTCAGCTTAGAAGATCTGGCAGAAGCCACAGAAAATTTTGATGACAATAACAAGCTTGGAGAGGGAGGTTTTGGTGTGGTATACAAGGTGGGACTACACTGTATCCTTGATCCGGAAAATACCGTACCCATGGATCATGAAGTCTGTTTGAAAAGACAAGGAAAGTTCTAATTCTGTTTTGATGTTTCAGGGAACAACAAGAGACAGAAAAGAAATAGCAGTGAAAAAACTGTCTGTGAGGTCTTCACAAGGTAAGAAAGAGTTTATGAATGAAGTGAAACTGATGGCCAATGTTCAGCATCGAAACCTTGTGAAGCTGTTGGGATGTTGCGCTGAGGGAATTGAAAGGCTGCTTGTTTATGAGTATTTTCCCAACAAGAGCTTGGACACCTTTCTCTTTGGTAAGTTACATTTCAACCTTTCTTTGCTTTTAAATATTGCAGAGTTGTTTAAAAGGGATGACAAAAGTTTAAGAATTGGAGCTACAGATCCAGAAAGGCGGAGAGAGCTAGATTGGCAAAAGCGTTATAACATCATCATTGGAATTGCCCGTGGCCTTCTCTATCTTCACGAGGACTCAGAGACGAAAATTGTTCACAGAGATATTAAAGCAAACAACATTTTGCTTGATGGCAAACTCAATCCAAAGATCGCTGACTTTGGCCTAGCTAGACTTTTCCCTGACGATGAGACGCAAATCCAAACAAGAGTTGCAGGCACATAGTAAGACTAGGATCATGATGTGCTTTATATTATTTCAGATTTAAGTTAAGCTTTTGTAGGTGTAGGCAACAGTTTTCTAAAGTAGTGAGAGAGTTGATGTGGTGCAGCGGTTACATGGCTCCAGAGTATGCTATGCGAGGGCATCTGTCAGTTAAGGCTGACGTTTATAGCTTTGGAGTGCTACTGCTTGAGATTGTCAGCGGAAGGAAAAATACAGATATCCATTTGCCCCATGAAATGCAAAACTTATTAGAATGGGTAACAAACTGAATTTGTAATTATTCTTTTTAAAATTTGGTGATTTTTTCAAGCCCAATTTAGTGAATTGATGATGTGTGATGCAGGCATGGAAACTATACAAAGGAGGGAATGTTTTGAATATGGTGGATTCAACATTATCAGAAACTTGCCGACAGGAGCAGGCCTTAAGATGCATTCATGTTGGACTTGTATGTGTGCAAGCTGATGCAACATTTCGTCCAGCTATGTCGAATGTTGTTATGATGATCTCTAGCAGTTCAGTGACATTGCCAAACCCAACAAAGCCTGCATTCGTAAATATTAGCCAGAGCGATGGTCCAAAATCAAGATCAAAGTCAAGCTCAGGGGTTGATCGGGAGTATGAAAGGGGGAGAACATCACAGTCATCTGGGACGACCACGTCATCTGCATCAGGGGTTCCTTCAGTAAATGAAACCTCCGTTACAGAAGTGGAAGGTAGGTGAGTTTTGAAAAATCAGGACTATACAGTGTCCCTGTTACGTTCTTCTTGGAACCTGGTTTGGTGACATTTGTACCCATAGTCTAGTGTAGTACAAGTCAGTCCTTTATTATAAAGTTGACAGTACCTAGCGGAGAAAACGCAGTTTTACTTTTAAAGTGGAAATGAAGCAATGCGATCATGCTTATCATGTTTGCCAATGCTAAATGATAGAAGTCATGTAATATTTTATGCATTATATTGAACATCGCACGGATTAGACACGGAAAGAATGACCCCGGCCTTCATTAGTTATTAAATTAGAATATTTTATGATGTTTGCATAATTAGGCGTTATTGGTTATTGGTATATTTTATAGTTTGTTAAATCAAAAAGTTATTTATTTTATAATTGTTAAATCAAAAATGTGTTTGTGCTTTATCTAGCATTCCAGGGTGTTTTGGGTGGATTTAAATGTTTTATTATTATTTTGATTTGTTTTGGTATGGATTTATATTTATAAGTAAAGTGATTTGTGTTCAAATTTCATAAAAAGAAAAAAAACAAATTTAATTGATCTAATTTCACATCTTATAAATAAGGTAACGATTTGAGAAAGGCTAAAATAAATTAAAAAAAATTGGTTTATGTTTGTGAGAGGTTCTAATAAATCAAAAAAATTGTAAGTGCCTTCCCTAACATTCAAAATACCTTATCGAACACCTCTGTTTAGTGTGATGTTGTGGACATGTATTTATAAGATTGATCCAAGTTAAAAACCTATCAGTAGCACCTAGGTGTTAGGAAACTAGATACTTTGCAACAACAAATAACTAATAAACATAATACAAATTTGTAATAATAGAGATAATTAAACTAAACATGCATGAGACAAAACACCATAATTACGTGGTAAAACCTTAACAAAGCTAAGGAAACATCTACGGTGCAAGATATCATGCTTTATTAACTCAAAATGAAAAGATTACATTCGAACTACTCATAGATTACATGTGAACTCCACAAAGATAAGTACATCTAATTGGCAAAGCACCATTAGGATTCCTCCCCCCAAAAAAATAGTGAAAAATCACAATTAGGACTTTCCGTCTAAAAATAGAATTTGATGGACTTCACCTTCTTGGAAACAGGGGTTTGACTCCTTTTAAGAAATGCCATTAGGACGCCCTGTGACAATAGTGGGGGGGGTGTTGCCTCCCCCAAAACCCCCCTTATCGAGGAGTGAGCTATAAACCACACCACAAAGTGATCCAACATTTAACTTTGTTATCACATATCTAACACCAAGGAAGTTGATCCAAGTTCTCTCATGATTTCTCACAATTCTAAGTACATATATGGAATGTGTGCTAATAATCCAGACAAGTATAGAGCATTAGTGTATGATATTAGAAAACTTGTCACTCCTTGTGGTTAGAAAGCACTAGCTTTCATTGCCATGTCTTTTTGCCTTGTGACTAGTATGCTCTTGCTTTATTTGTTAGCTCTTTTTGCTTTGTGACTATTTAATGCCAATTATTGTGTTAACAAGGTCCAAATTTAAATTGAATTTGTCTATAAACACACAAATATTCTAATTCATTCAGAGAAGAAAATATAGAAAATTCATTTTATTGTTGACAATAATCTATTTAGCACTTACACAAGCTTTTTATAAGAAAATCAAGCAATCATTAGCACTTTCATTGAAGTAGATAAGTTCATACTAGACGCATTAGATTCCATGGTTATCATTGGTTTTTATTTTTGATATTATTACTGTCTAAAGGTTTGATAAGTAGACGATGCTTAAAACCCCATTTACCTCTTAACACAAGGCATCCTTATTATTTATGATATTGTTGCCCAATTAAGGCAATAATAACTTTGTTTTGCAAGTGATAGATGTGAAAGACTAGAAAAATGGGTGAGTATTTTGAAGATCATAATTAGGGAAACACAATCATCAATTTGTTTCTTGTTTGTATGCATTTTTGTTCAAAATGATAGTCTATGGTCCAAACTATCTACAATATAAATATATGTTCTAGACTACCTAGAACATATTGTTGATGTGTGTTTTATACACACCCTAGAAATCCCTATGAGGTAACCTCTAAAATTTTAGGATTGGTTAACAAACTCATTATAAGGCACTAGTTGTAGGGGATTCAGTTTTATAACAAACTATTGGTGCAATAATAGTGAGTGATACAAATTGTTTACCATGGGTGGATTGCCTATGGCTGAACCTAGATCTACTTGGAGTGGGTGGAAGGATGATGATTCTAACTAAGGTTGCTAGGATTTCAAAAGAAACATCAAAAAGAGGAAAAATAAAAGTAGGAAAGAGAGTCTATGGACAACTAGGGATAAAGTCTTTCAAGACTAGCACTTGAACTTAGATAGGACAAGGAATCTACCAATACTTATTGTAAGCCATTGTAGCTTACCAAAACTCAAATACACTGAAGAGTCAAAGGATCTAGAACATAATATACTCAAACATATAAAATTAAAGGTTGCCTAATTTTTAGATTGATATTACACATCTACAAGAGGGATTATGATCAGCATGTAAAAGACATTCAAATCAACTATAGATTAAAATGAATGATTGTATTTAAAATAGATAACTTATACACAATCAAAGCACTAAGATACCATAGTGATACCATATCTCAAGTAATCCATAAAATTGAAGAAGAATCAATATTTGCACATAAAGACAAAGTTAAGTAGAACTCTTTCAAAAAATTTATTAATCTGAATAGCCAAAATTCTCCTCCCTTTAAGACCAAGAGGTTACATATATTAATACGGTCAGGATGGAGAAGGCCTCATCTCTTCAAGCTTAGTATAAAAATATAAGTCCAAAATAGAACCCTACATTCAAAATCATGCAAAGATGCATGTACAATGGTAATACCCATAATAAACTCTCCATTAAAAAATACAATATGCATGTATAGTAAATAGATTAAGAACTAAAGTTCCACCTTGGTAATAACATGAAAATTCATTATCATTTTTAAATCATAGTGTTGATATGGCATCATTAACTGCAAGAGTTGATAGAGTAACTGTAGTAGTAACTAAGACAAGGGATAAGATCTTTGTAAAGCTGGGGAGCACTAACAACTGGTTGCATACGTGGAATAAACCTAGAAACTACTTCCTTGGGTTTTAACCATTTACCTAGTGCATAAGTTGCATCAAACTCTTTGTCTATAATTTTAAAATTGAGTACTGAAGGCTTGAACTTTATGATAGCATCGATTATAAACCTTTCTTCTTTAGCCGCTGAGTTTTTGAATTCAATATCTAGAGCTTCTACTCTTGTTATTATGTCCTTAGCAAAACTAACCAATTATAATATTTCTTCATTAGTTTTATAGAAAAACACCTCAACTTCTCACTTGAAGTTATCTATAGCCACCTGGAAATGATTTTCAAAATTGAACCTATTGAAAATTTCCCTTGTTTGGGTAATTATCCTTGTAACTATGATGTCCCCAAATATATGTAGTGCCTCACACTCATGATGGATAAAAATTCCCATCAACTTCTTCATCTATTTATGCCAATTTAAGGAATCATCCCTTTTGGCAATCACATAATTCAAACACCAAGAAGTATTAGTGTTGGTCATGAGATTAAACTAGTTGAAATCACTAATCCTTGAGTACTGAACCTAAAAATTCAATATCCTTTATACATCCTTCATCCTATTCTCAAGTGCAAAAATATTTACTCTACTGGCTTGATTGTCTACCTTGGAAACCTTGATGTTGTATAAAATATTGTATAGCTTAGTGGATGCACTCTAAAAATTAGCAATAACTTCTTGAGGGGCCTATGTAAGTTACATTTGTTGTCATATTTTTAATGATACTCAATACTTTGATGCATTTATTTCATTATTTCCCTTGTAGAATCCACAAAACTATTGAAATTATCAATATATTTTGTAGGGTCATTTGCATTTCTCTTGGGCTTCTTTGCTAAAGAGAACAAGTATTCTCTTTTTTTCAAACTTCACTTCACATTTTGTTTATAGGTTCACCATATCATTCTTCCTTACTCTTTGAATAGTCCCGCTCTACTTATCGAACCGAGTGAAGACCATGGGGAACTCAGTTAAAACTAAATTACATTTTTCATCCCTAACATCCTACATCTCTCTCATCCATTAGGGAACAATAAGTTTTTCTATTTGAACTTCTTGAGTAGGGTTTGACGATGTATAGGGTGGATGAGTTATTGGAAGAGATGTAACCAAAGGATTTGGTAGGGATGCACTTATTTCAATAAGAAACTAGAGAAGTTTCTAGCGAATCCTCTCCCATGGAGTTGTTTCCTTCATAGGGGTAACTTCAACTAAGAATCTAGTAAGACTCGGGGTTACCTCCATAGTAATTATTATTGTTGGCATGGTTAATGGTTGGGAAAGGGGATCTCTATTTGGGTCAACCTTTTCTTGGGAATCAGGTGTTTCTTAGGACTAAATTCTCAAAATGGACTACCTTGGGAGTCCTTATTAGTCTAAGAGAAGAAATAATATTTGAATCAATAGTAGTACTAATAAAACTAGATAATACAACCCTCGGAATAACTTAGGGTAAATTCATAGCTAGGATATCGACATTATAAACTAAAGAAATAATGGAAGAGACTACCTTATCAATTCTTTGACTTTCCTCTTGTATGAGGCCAGTTAAGGTTTTTTCCATTTCATGCTCACCCAAACTCAAGGATTTGGTTTTTTTTAATTCATCCTCTTCATCACCTGGTTTTACAATGCCCATTTCTTGGTTTTCCTCCTTAGAAGAATAGTTAACTAAAGATATTACTTATTCAACTTCCCCATATTCTTTTGTAAGATCCATTATATCCGCTGCATCCTTTTCCTCTTTCTCTTCACTAACTTCCTCTATAATGGGGAGACCAAGTGATGGCATCTCTTTTGGTTTATTAACTTGGGATGGAGTAGGGTAATCCTTTTGATTCCTTTGATAGGTGTATATGGGGGGAATGTAAGGTGAATGAGATGGTAGAGTAGTTTTAGAAACAACTATGGTAGGAAGTTTGACTATAGTGCATGAAGTGGAAGGCATAAGACTTGCCTGAGGAGACTTAGGAGATTAAGGAGAGTCTGGAGTAGTTGGAAAGGAAGAGAAATCCATTTATAAGAATTCAGTAAGACCTACCTGATTAATTGTAATAAGGGGATGAAAAGGAGACATCATAAAACTTCTCTTCCTTTGTTCAGTTGAGGAAACTACTAACCTATCCCTTATTGTAGCTATTCATAAAACCTAAACATGGGCAGTTTTTATTATAGAATAGACTTGAGGATTAGGAAGGCCTCTCAAAATTTCCCTCCTAAGCTAAGGATTGGATTAAATTTTACTACCCAATTCATCTAGTTGCCCCTCTATAGGATCCATTGAAAGGGAGGGATGTCACTCTTGTGGCTAAAAATCATGTGTTTGAGATAGAGGTCACTGCTGACTCCATGCATTTTCTACCTCTTCTTCTCTTGCCTTAGGGTTTTACTAAAAGGCTTGGGAATATATCATGGACATGGATTTATATTTCATCTTTTTCCATACCTCTAAATTATCTAAGGTATACAGGAAGAGCTGATCATGATCATACCCTTAGTGATCATATGAAACCTACACCTTATTTTCCTAAATAGACTTGAGATGCCCTTTGATTTACTCCTAGGGTCCCATAACCTGAAAGGTATAAGCTATAAATTATATTGAGTTATATCATTTCCAACTTGAATAAAATGTTCCCTGATCACATATTGATGTCGCCCAATGCTCAAAAGAGTTTTGAAATAGTAAGCTAGTTACCTTTGACTAAATTCCTTATTAATGTTGTTAAAGACTTGATATGCAATTTCATATTTAATTATAGTGTCTGGAACATGATGTGGTAGCATTAGGGGAGATGTCCTTGTTCCTTCTACTTGGATGGAAGTTACATCTGAGTATAACCAATAGTCTCCCATCTTTCCCAAGCTCCTTGTCATGTTTTTTAATAATCTAGGCATTGGGGTGCCCTGTATTTCTTGATATATATGAGGATATATCTCATTACATATCCTTTTGATTTAATTTCTATATATTGAATGAACATGAAATAAAATTCTACTCTGATCCTACTTGCCAAATGCTCATCTGAGGGTTGCCACTCGTAACCATAGGGCTTGTAAACTGTGGCCATAACTACATCCAACAGGTAAGACATCATATAGAAGTTTTTGTTAGTGGGCCTCTAATTAGGGTAGAGCATCTATTATTTTAACTAGTCATTTATAATCTCCCCAAGTTCCACCAATTGGTTAGATGTTAGGAGTATATCTAACAATGGAACCCATTCTCCCTGAATGCAAGTAATACTAGGGAAACCATATAGTATATTCTAAATGGCCATGGTTATTACAATTCCATATCTAAATTTGATAATGAAATTGAAGGAGATATCCCTTTGGGATTCATCTTATGACCTTTTTTAAGCCATTATTTTATCTTCCCCTCTACTATGTTGTGATCAAGCCAAACATTAGTTGAGACTTGATTATAGGCGGTCTCCAAACATGGAAGCTTAAGGTATCTCTAAAATTCCCTACCCAAAATATAAGTGGAGGTACTATTGACTCTTATAACATGTATAATATCTCTATAAATGGTTCCATTAATAAATACAACTTTAAATAGGTTTATACATGACATTACCTTAGGTTTTGTTGCCACCTAATGGAGTCCCTACTCTTTAATTGATAGCAAATCATCAATGTATTACCTAGCTTCTAGAATGAGATGATCTTAGATAGAGTATGGATAGACACACTCCACATCTTCCTAAAGCACTGAGTAATGTGGAAATTTGAAATTTAGGGCACTCTTCTCAAACATCGTATCTTTATACTCTATTAATCCCATAAACGAATATGGGGAGGGGACTAAGGGCTTACTCTATTTTGAAGAAGAGGTCATTATTATTATTTAGTTTTAATTATTTTGGTGTCTCACATGGTTCATTATATGCTTGTTGTCTTAATAAAATTAGGGCTTGCTTAGTACTGGGGTAGCTCAAAAATGCACTTATTTGATTGAAAGAGAAGTGAATTCTCCTTAGTGAAGATTTTGCATATATCATTCATACACTTGAGTATTAAATGTATTCATGTGACTTAAATGTGGATAATAAACTTTTAATTTAATGACCATTTCAATTTTAATGTACCAGTTATCTTTGGTAGGTGCACTTATTTTCCAAATGACAACCATTTATTATTTTTTTGTGTTTAGTCATCGCTTTTGAGATAGTTGTTAATTATTCATTGATTGGCTCCTTTATCATGTTTTCAATATTTTAGTTTCATTTTTTGGTCATTCCTCCCTCATATAATTTTACTTTTCAAATATTATTTAACTTGGCCCTTTATATTGCTTCACTATATTGTACAGGCTTTGTGGTTACGAGTTAATGCAATCAATCCAAATGGCCTGATCTCAGAGAAGATGAGATTAGACCATTCTATTGTTATAACTTTCAACCATCAATATTCTTGTGGTTATGGGTTAACATGATCAACACATGTGGAGTGATCTTGGGCACATAAAATAAACAGAAGCTCTGAACCATTAGAATGCAGACCAAAGAATTGCTTAACCCTTCCATCTATTTGCTTTAACAAGAATGTGCCAAGTGTCAATCACTCAAAAACCTAGAGGTTTGGGAGTATTAACACGATGGTAATGAGGAACCTTTAACCTTTTCTAATGAAAAAATTAAGTTTTTGAGTTTCTGCATTAGTGAGAATGTGTCATATGGAAAGTTCACGGAGTCCAAGAGCACAAAAGACTTAAAATTTTATCCATTTTTAAAGGATCTATTTTAAAGACTTAGTGCCATTAGTTTAATTTTTAATATTTCATAATATTTTGAAGACTTGAATATATTTAAAATGTCTAAAGCTCCAATTGATGGGTGCTACAACCCTGTGGGGTCCAAAAGTATGATCCCAACTGCATAAGATTAATGATGTTTGGATGATAATATTTTAATTAAAAATATACCAAATAGTACATTGAAGGATTAATACAATTAGCTCATAAATTAGAACATCGACCTTGAAATAAAATTCATGAAAAATCTAAAGTTTGAATTGACTTGAGATATTAGTTTAAGCTTAGATTTTTATAATTTGAACTTGTGTAATGTTGGATTCTATGGGAATAACCCTAAATGGAAAATGAATTAATACCAAATCATGGAATTTTAGGCTCATATCTCCCTAAATAAATATTTTAAAATAATGTGTCCTTGTTTTATAATTTTAAAATGGGGTGTGTGTCTGTTAGGACACAATAAATGGCAACTCATAGGGGAAAATATTCCTGAGTATTTTGAGAATCTAGAATTTTAGAAATATATTATGACAAAAAAATAGTTTCAACAAAGAAGGAATAAGTAAATATAACTTATGAAACAAACTCTTACTTCCTCATGTAATATACTAACCTTCCCATTCCTTCGACTAGTGTGTGATCTAGTGAAATCAATTTGTCTTGGCCATGAAGATTTTAACAACATCCCAAATAAACATTGTAGGTTTAATTTTGAATTTTGAATTTGTAACCAATGAAAAAATATCTTGGGTTATTTCTCTACTACTATCCAAGTATCCATATCCCTAACATAGATACCTTTAGTTCCACCCAAATTCTTTCTCTACTACTAGCGAGACATTGATATCCTTGGTAGAGTTTACTTGAATCACCTATCCTCTATTAGTTTGCATGGATTTTTTTAAACAGATATAAAGAAAGGTGGGAACCACCTTTGATTAGGTGTATGGATAAGAAAATTTATTAGTCAATATGTCCATATCTGTGTATATCTAGTCTTATGTTTATCATCTTCTACCCAAGTTTTAATAGGTGATAGTGTAATAAATCTTTAGAAATAGAAAACTTTTCTAAAATTTATATGAGTATATTAGATTAAGTGCCAATATCTTAGTAATCCTATTGAATATAAATAAAACAAAGTTCATTCACCATACATACCTCAACTCCAAAAAGTTTAGTATTCTTAGAATAAATTTTCATGAGCACCGATTGTGTTCCCATTTAGGTATCATCCCCTTCCTTTTAGCACATTATTCTTTTTCTTAGTTTAGGAAATTATTTGAGATAATTTTACAACATATAAAACTAATCTATAAATTAGGAAACTAAGCTACTAAAATCAATAAAACTAACCTAAAATAAACCAAGTGTAGAAAGCAAGACATTTAATCTAGAAAACAAGAAATCTAATCTAGAAAGCAATGAATCTCTTCTATAAAGTAGTAAATATAATATAATCCTACTGTAAATATCCCCTTATAGTTTATTTTGATGCATCTCCAATTGGAGAATCCATGAATTAATGCTTTAAAAACTATCCATTGACTGTAAAGGTGAGGTCCTTACCTTGGAGGTATTTCAACCAAAAGGCATTATTTCCAAGGATTTAAGATACCTAATATGGTCAAATCTACAAGAGAGTGAACTTACACATTTTCATTTATTCTCATGTGCTTTATCCCAAAGGAACACTAGGTCTAAAATCTTGAAAGCCTTGATTTTGTATCTCTTGTCAAACCAACATTTGACAATATCCTGATGTTTTCTAAAGTTGTGTAGTGCTTTAGTTATTACATCTTCTAAATGGGATATCTCAACTAGTCTATATGGAATTCTCTCATATTCACCCATATATTCTTACATGAATTGATACATTAGTAGCTTGAGAGTAATGGGTAAGACTGATTATCATCCATATACCAGTAGAAAAGGTGGAGCCTTAAGAGATTGCTTGTGCCTAGTTCCATCTGTCCATAATGCATATTTTAATAAGAGATGCCATTCTCTCAGATTATCTATACAAAAAAAATTATGACATCCATCAGGTTATTATTAGTCAACTCATCTACTACATTTACTTGTGGGTAATGGTTTGAAGATAACTTGAGGGTGATCTGTTTGTTGTAGGCCCATTCTGTGAATTCAACAAATTAGAATGATGTATCATTATAAAAAACCAATGAAAAAAGCATGAGAAATTTTGGTCACTATATTTCTTTCAAGTAAGTTGATGACATCTATGCCTTGAGAATTCTTAGTAGCAATGGCCTTTGTGCACCTAGTACAATAATAAGTAGCTATAAGGATGGACTTGTGTCTTGTTGAAGAGTTTGTATTTATTACCCAAACAAAGTCTAAGCCCCATTGGGTGAAAGGATGTCTTTTTATGACTAGCTATAAGGGCATAGTAGCATTCACCTATCTCTTTGTAAATCCATAACACTTGTTGTAGACTATAACGTGGTTATGCATGTCCTTGAAGATTGTGGACTAATAATAGCCCATACTCAAAATTTTATGAATTGTAGTATTGTGAGGGGGTGCCCATGGCCAATATTTTGATGTAGGTTATCTAAGATGTCCTTATATTTCTCTTATAAAATGTACCTTATGCAAATAACTTGGTAGTTATTTCTATAAAGGAACCCTTTCTTGATCATGGCATGAGCTCATTTGAGCAAAAAGGATCACTTTTTCTCTTTGTTTAATTTTAGAGAGCTTATCCCTATAAGCAGGTAGTGGATGATATGTGAATACCATTCTCCACCTGTTACCTAGGCCTTATTTATTTATTTAATTTGGATGAATGGGTCAATTTGAGTCATCATCTAGATGAGGCCTTGGCCTCTTACCATTTTAGCTCATTTGATTTCAAGGTCAAACTCCTAAAGTTTGGCCATGCACTTTACTCTTATTTCTCCTAGCTCATTTTGTTTAAGCGTGAGTTTGATAACAGGGTCAAGGATAATGGCATGTCTTATTTCATAGAATATAATGTCTAAATTTTTTGACAGACCTAATCAAGACATATATATGCTTATCAATTATGGATTACTTCAATTTTGCATCTTTTAGATTGGTGCTCATGATTGCAATGGGAAGTTCATTATCTTCCACCTTTTGCATTAGCACCACCACAACAATATGTTATGAGTTGAATGAATAAAGATAAAAATATTTATTGAAATATATATTGATCAGGACTTAGGCCTAAGCAATTATAGTTTTGATGTCCTAGAAATATTTCTTAGCCTTTATTGTCCTCTCAATTTTGGCATGCTATTTTAACATAGAATTTAATGGTTTGACAATTTATGCAAAACTAGAAATGAACTTTCTCATGAGGATAATATTTCTAAATAAATCCTTTATCTCTTTCTTATTGTTGTGTGGAGTTATCATAAAGATGGCATGGATGCAATCTAGGTCGATGGAGATCCCATCTTTGATGATAATATGACCCAACAATTTTTTTAAGTCACTCTAAGAATACATTTTTTGGGTTTAGATAAAATCCATATCTCCTACGTCTATCCATGAATCTTTGTAGATGGTTTATGTGTTCAAATATATTCTTGGAAAATACTTTAAGATCATCCATGTAGATGATGATGCATTTTCCCACTAGTACCTGACAGGTAAACTCCATCACTCTCTAGAAAGTGGCCCCTATATTGATTTGGTTGAATGACATCCTTTTATACATAAATATTTCTCATTTGGTGGTGAAGGTGGTATTCATCCTATACTCTACTTCAACCAATAATTGGTTGTAGCCTAAGAATCCATCTAAGAAGAACACCGTATTTGAACCACTCACCATCTGTATTAGCTCATCCAAAGAAGGTGGAGGATAATTATCCTTTTGTAAGGCTCTATTTAAGTTCCTAAAATCAACGCACACCTTGATTTATCCATTTTTTTCCTTCCTATTACAAGGTTAGCTACCTAGGTTGAGTGCCTAATTATGAAAACAATGTTGGCATCCAGGAGCTTTTATACTTCAATCTCTATAAGATGCTCCAAGATCAGGTTTACTAGTCTCTATCTTTGCCTAAATAGCTTGTGTTATGGATTTAGAAGGATGGTGTGAGTAATGATCATTAGATCAAAGATTTTTAGGTAATCATATATCCATGAAATGACATCCTTGTAATTTATAAGTAACCTCTTCATCTCGTGCTTCTCATTTTTAGTACAACACAGACCTACATTCACCAATTAGGGAGCTTGGTTGGTCCCTAAGTTTTATTTGATAAAGTTAGACTTAGTTGCTTTCATCTATTTATACATTTAGGCTTGAGGATCGATGTCAAAATATCATTCCAAAGAAACCATGCCTAAGTGGATTTAGTTTTCTTTTTATTGCATAACACCATATTCTCCCATATCTTCAATATGCATAGGTTGAATATTTTATTCATCTATTATGTGGGCTTCAAAAGCCCCTAAATTGTTTAGGAACTTTACAATTTAATAATCATCATCAAACACCTAGAATTTATCCATATTATCTAGGATAAAAGGGCATGGGACTAGTTCTACTAATTTTTTTTGCATTTTTTATTCCTAAAGTGGTGTCAAAGTGGCAGGGGAGGCTGCCAATGAATCTATTGTCTAATTATTTTATCTTAGAATGGCCTCGATGATAAATACTTAAAAAGATTCAATCAAGTCCCAACATTGATGCTTATATTTATTTAGGTATGCAAGCTTGAACTAGTACTTATTTTTGATCTAGTTTACAACTAAATTAGAGTCACCAAATACTAGTAGTTGCTTAGCATTGTCTTCTAATGCAAACTACAAGCCTAAGATCAGGGTTTTATACTCACCCAAGTTATTGGTTCAGGGGAACTATAACCTATAAGTAACTAGGTATTGGTTAACTTTTGGGTCTATCATACCCATTCCATAACCTTATTTTGAATGAGCCTCCTCAAATTTTAAAGTCCATAATTGAGAAAGACCTTAAAATTCTTTTTCATGCAATTTTATGCCTACATGTGTGTCAATACAAAGTCAACTTTATCATTCTTGGTATTGTAATCATTAATAAGTAATTCATTTTGGGCTTCCTTCTACCCTAATTTGATTTGGCACTCCTTTCTAGGGCATCCACATGTGGGATAAATCCATGGCCATGTACCCATTTGACATCTTTGACTAGTCTTAGATTAACAACAATCTATATGTTTTTGGAATGTCTATGACCAAGATGGAAATAGTATGATACACACATGGATTTGATGCCAACTATATGAACATGTTTATCAATTATCTTACACATGGGACTGGATATTTATCTAATTTTAGTACCACTCTTTTCGATTTATCAATAATCAAACCTAACTTTTGGTAGATATCTGTAAGCATCACATTGGTTGATGCCCCAGAGTCAATCAAGTTGTTATGAATATTCTTTCCAAAAAATAAAATAGTTAATAAGAATGGTGGTAACCCAAGTTTATCTTTGTACATAATCATTGTTGCATGAGTAGTATTAGATTTGTCAGAATTTCTCCCTATCATGGCCTTGAGTAGTAGCTCTCTTTGTTTAATGATTCAAGCCAACTCATGAATATTCTTATTGGATTTAATATTTTCCATGTATTCAACAATATTATATCCTCCCTTTCCTTAATGTTCAAAGCTATGTGATTGATATTTATCCTTAGGAGGAGATAAATTATCCCTCATAGGTGGAGTGGATTATCTCTCCTAGGATGGGGTAGATTGTTATTGGTATTTAGATCTGGGGGGTCATGGCACTATTATTAGGAGGTGGTGAAGAAGTCATAGGCTACTTGCTTCTCAGGTTGTAGTTATTCCTAACTTTTTGGTATTATTCAAAATTTAGAACCTCATCGATGTCATCCTTAGGATCATTGTCATTTTCCATTGGAAAGGGGAAGTCATAAGTCTCAAAGAGCATAACTTTGTTGGGGTACCCTAAATTTTTAAATGAAGATGGTTCTAACTAATGCGTAGGATTTTTTTTCTTCTTTGCATCCTATTAGATGATTTCAAAAGTAGTGCATAACTCAATAAAATATAATTCCCTATGTTTCACAGTTTTATGAACTCAATATTAGGTTAGAAGAGTTGCAACCATGATATTTATCTCTGGCATCATATTAGATGGAACATGATGCTCCTAATTATTTATAGACTTATTGTATATTTGAAACCTGATACTATGATTTTTCCTATTAGAGTTATGTCCACTTGTATTACCCACATGTTTTTGCATGTTGAGAAACTCATTACTCAACTTCGACACCATTATTTTGATGGCTTCTAACTTTATTTTAGTTGAGTTAAGAGTATTGTCCTATGTGGAAGTGCTATTAACTAGTGTATAAGGATGAATTTGGATCTTATGATTACGATAAAAATTATTTAGGAATATGGGATATTGATTCTAGGCAACATGGGTTAATGGTAATTGATTATGCACTAGATTTTGGTTATTGTGCCACAACATTCTAGGTTATATTAGGTATTAGGTTGAAAGCATACAGGTCCAAGATTGAGGGGAAGCAATGATTGCAACTAAGGGTATAAATATTTATCCACATTGATTGATTCTATGTAAGATAGGTGTAGGGTATCAATACCGGCATCCCTATGAAAAAGTACAATATTCATGAGATCTAGGGAATTTTATACTTTTCAAAAGCCAATGGTTCATAAATTTGATAGGTAGATTCTAATCTATTATACATATGTTGAAATTGAACATTAAATTATTGGATTTTCTCATTGGGATCTCTCATCATGTTGTAAAAGTGTTGATAGATGATAATCTCATTAGTAACTTAGCTAAATTGTGCCAAGAAGGTGTCTTAACATTTTGTCTATGTTGTAATTGACCCTTCTAGGATACTTAGAAACTAGTCATAGGCCACTTATTGTAAAGTGAATGGAAATAGCCTACAATCCACGTATCCATAATTTAAATTTAGGATCCCTAAAGTAGATTTGAAATCTTTTATAGGATATTTTTTAGTCCTTCCTCCTAAGGAAGAGAAGGAAGGAAGATACTTCTCTAGGTTTTTAGGCAAATCATGCACCACTCTCATGATATTGATGGTTGAACTAGTCAACTAAGCTAGGGATTGAGGTGAAGGATTAGCCAAAGGTGGAGGATTAGCTAGAGGTAGAGGATTAGGAGGTGGATTTTGAATATGGGCCATCAAAACTATTGGAAGATAAGGTTGTCTTCCTGGGATGATGATTGAGCCCTAGGTCTTCTATAAATTCCTCTATCAAACCTTACCTTTATATGGATCTCCAAAGGTGGATGTAATAGATTATTTTCTAATGTTGACCTTGTTAATTATCTAGACACATCCAACATAACTCAATTGATATTTTAAATGGATATAGGAAGAGGTGTTGTCCCTACTTATAGTGCCAATTTAAAACTTTTATTTATGTGTGTTTTATACACACACACCATAAATTATTATGAGGTAGCCTCTAACATTTTAGGATAAGTGAATAGACTTAATCCAAAGCACGAGTTATAGGGTATTCAATTTTACAACCTATTGGTGGAATAATGGTGAGCAATACGTATTGTTTACCATAGGTGGAATGGTTATGGGTGAACCTAGATATACTTAGGGTGGGTGGAATGGATATAGGTGAACCTATATATACTTAGGTTGGGTGAAAGGATAATTATTCTAAATAAGGTAGGCAGGCTTTCAAAAATGAACTTTAAAAAGAAGGAAAGTGAAAGCAAAAAAGTGAGCATGTGGACAACCAGGGATGAAGCCTTTCAAGACTATAACTTAAACTTATATAGGATAAATAATATAAACCAATACTTGATATAAGCTATTATCGCACACCAATAATCAAATATAGTGAATATTTAAAGTAACTATAGCAAAATACACTCAAACATAAAAAATAAAAGGTTTCCTAATTGTTAGATTGTTACTACAAATCTATAATAATGATTATGATCGACATGTAAAAGATATTCAAATAAGTTATAGATTAAAATAAATGACTATATTTAAAATAGATAACTCATACACAATCAAATCACTAAGATACCAGAATGATGGAACATCTTAAGTAATCCAAAAAATTAGATAAGAATCAAGATTTGCATATAAAGACAAAATCAAGAAAAACTCCTTCAAATTTTCTATTAAAAGGAATAGCCAAAATTCTCCTCCCTTTAATACTAGGAGGTGACATATGTTTATAAGTTTAGGATGGGTAAGGCCTCATCTCTTCAATATTTGTATAAAATTATAAGTCCAAAATAGAACATTATATTCAAAATCATGCAAATATGCATGTATAATGATAATGCCCAAAATAATTTATCCAGCTAAAATTCAATATGCATATATAATAAATAGATTAGGAAGTAAAGTTTCACCTTAGTAATAACATGGAAACACATAATAATTTTTAGATCATAGTGATGATGTGGAAACATTAATTGGAGGAGTCGATTGAGTAAATGTAGTATTAATTAATGCAAGGACTTAGTGCTTTATAAAGCTAAGGGGCACTAACAACTAGTTGTATGCGTGGAACAGACCCAAAAGCCACTTAATTATATTTTAACTCTTCACCTAGTGCATAATCTACATCAAACTCTTTGTCTATAATTTCAACATTTAGTAATGAAGTCTTTAAGATTTTGATAACATCGGCCATCAACCCTTCATGTTTGACCTTTGAGATTCTGAATTTCATGGCTGGAGTTTATGCTCTTAGTATTCTATCCTTAGCAAAACTAACCAATTTTAAGACTTCCTTGTTGGTTTTATAAATAGGCCACTCAAATTATACATGAAGTTGTTTACAACTAGTAGGAGAAGATTTTAAAAATTAAGCCTATCAAAAAGTTCCCTTGTTTGGGTAATTATCTTTGTAACTTTCGTGTCCCCCAAAATCTACAGTGCCTCACTCTCATGATTGATAAATAGTCCCATCAACTTCTTCATCTATTTATGCCAATTTAAGGAAGCACCCCTTTTGTCAATCACATAGTTCAAACACAAAGAATCATCAATGTTGGTGATGAGATTCAACTAGTTGAAAGTACTAATCCTTGAACACTGAACCATAAAATTCAATCTCCTTTCTACATCTTTCACCCTATTCCAAAGTGCAACAATATTTATTTTATTGGCCTGTTGACTTCCCTATAAACCTTGATGTTGTAAAACATATTGTAAATCTTAGTGGCTACACTTTAAACATCAACAATAACTTCCTAAGGGTACTATATAATTTGCATTTACTTCCATATTTTTAATTCTTTCTTAGTATTTTGATGCATTCATTTCATTTTTGCCTCTGTAGAATCCACAAAAGTATTGAAATACTCAATATTTCATATAAGGTCATTTGAATTTCTCTTGGCTTATTTACTAAATAAAATAGGTTCTCTCTTTGTTCAAACTCTATTTCACCTTTTATTTTCAAGTTCAATGTATTCCTTTTCCTTAATCTCTAAATAGACCCACTCTACTTATCAAATCAAAAGGAGACTATGGTGATATCAGTTAAGACCAAATTATTTCTTTCATCCCTAACATTTTTCATCCCTCTCACCCATTAGGGAACGATAAGTTCTCCCATTTCAAATTATTAAGTAGGGTTTGAGTATGTATATGGTGGAGTCATTAGAAGGGATGTAAGTAAAGGAGGTGGCAAGGATGCACTTATTTCAATAAGAAATTGGGGAATTTTATGGCCAACCCTCTCCCATGGAGATGTTTCCTTCATAGGGGTAACTTTAACTATGGTGGGAGTAGAAGGCGGATGAGATGGAAGAGTGGTTATAAGAATAACTATGGTATGAATTATGACTAAAGTTTATGAAGTGGATGAAGTAGAAGGCACATGGATTGCCTAAGGAGACTTAGGAGATTGAGGAGAGTCTAGAGCACTTAGACTGCAAGAGAAATCCATTTGTAAGAATTCTGGGAGACTTACATGAGTAACCATCATAATGGGAGGAAAATGAGTCATCACAAAATTGTTAATCCTTTATTTAGTTGAAGAAACTACTAACCTATCCCTTATAGTAGTTGTTCTCAAAACCTAAATGTGGGCACTATTGTTATAGAAGGAACTTGAGAACCTAAAAAACCTCTTAAAATTTATGTCTTAAGTTGAGGATGTAACTCTCTTTGATTACCATATTCATCTAGTTTCCACTTTGTATTCTCTGTTGAAGGGGAGGGAGGTCAATCATGTGGCTAAGATTCTTGTGGTTGAGATGGAGGCCATTACTAACTCCATGCATTTTGTGCCTCTTTTTTTGTTGCCTTAGGGTTGTGTTGCAAGGCTTGGGAGTATATCGTAGTCATAAATTTATCTTTTATGTTTTTCCATACCTATGAATCATCTAAGACATTTAGGAAGATCTGATCATGATCATACCCTTGGTGATCATATGAGATGTGTACCTTTTTTTTTGAATAGATTTGAGATACCCCCTTACTTTCATCATGTGGTCCCATTCTTTTAAAGGTGAAACCTATTAATTATATTAAGTTTTAAATTTAATAGCTTGAATAAAATGTGGCCTAATCATGTATTGATGTTGGCTAATGCTCATATGAGTCTTGAAAAAGTAAACCTAATACCTTTGACCTAATTCCTCATCAATGTTGTTAAAGACTTGATATGCAATTTCATGTTCTATTATAGTGTTTAGAATATTATGTGGAAACATTAGGGGAGATATACTTATTATTTATATCTATATGATAGTTACATTTGGGTATAAATAGTAGTCCCCCATCTTTACTAGTCTTCTTATCATGTTTTATGATAATCTAGGCATTGGGGTACCCTGCATTGCCTGATATATATGAGGATAGACTTTATTGCATATCCTACTGATTTCATTTCTATATATATGAATGAACATGAAATAAAATTCTTCTTTGATCCTATTTTCCAAATGCTTGTCTAAGGGCTGCCACTCTTGACAATATGGATTGTAAACTATGGGCATCACTACATCCAATAGGTATGGTATCATATAAATGTTATTTTTAGTGGGACTTTGATCAAGGTGGAACACATGTGATTTTAACTTGGAAATTATAACCTCCCCAAGTTCCACCAATTGGTTAGATGTTAGGAGTATATAACAATGAAACCCATTCAACTTGAATGCATGTAATACTAGGGAATCCATAGAGTATTTTCAAAAGGACAATGGATATGGAAATTCTAGGTCTAGATTTGAGAATGAAATTGGAGGAGATATCCCCTTTGGGTTTAATCCTTTGACCTCTTATAATCCATTATTTTAGCTTTCCCTTTAATATGTTGTGATCAAGCCAAACATTGGCTAAGACTTGATTATAGGTAGTCTTAGGATAGGGAAGCCTAAGGTATCTCTTGAATGCCCTACCTAAAATATAAGTGTAGTCACTCTTGTCTCTTATAAAATGAATAATATATCCATTAATGGTTCCATTAATAAATAAAACTGCTAAGAGGTTGAAACATGACATTACCTTAGGTTTAGCTATAGCCGGGTCGAGTCCCTTCTCTTTGATCGATAACAAATCATCAATGTATTTCTTAGCTTATAGAGTGAGTTGATATTTGGTAGAGTATGGATGGAAAGTCTCCACATCTTCATAGAGTGTCGAGTAATGTGGAAATTTGAAATTTAAGTCACTCTTCGTAAACACTGTATCTTTATACTATGCTAATCTTGTAAATGAATATGGGGAGGGGACTGAGGGATTACTCTATTTTGAGGAAGAGGACATTATTATTATTTAGTCACTATAGTTATTTTAGTGTCTCAAATGGTTCATTCTAGGCTTTATAGTTTTATAAAATTAGGGCTCGCTTGATGTCAAGGAAGCTCAAAAATTCACTCATTTGATTGAAAGAGTAATGGCAAAGTGAACTCTTCTTAGCATAAATTTTGCATATATCATTCAGAGGCCTTAGTATTTAATATAATCATTCATTTTAAATGTAGACAAAAAAATTAATTTAATTCCCATTTTAATTTAAATGTGCTTTCCATCTTTGGTGGGTGCACTTATTTTCCAAATGGCAACTATTCATTTATTTTTTGTGTCTAGTCATTGATTTTGAAGAAACTATCAATTATTCATTGATTGGATCCTTTATCGTGTGGTCAATATTTTATTTTCACATTTTGGATACACCTCCCTCAGATAATGCCACTTGTCAAGTTTTTATTACCTGTCCCTTTCAATTTATTCACTATGTTGTGCAAGTCTCATGGTTATGAGTTAATGAGATCAAGCCATGTGGCCTGATCTCAGATCAAGGGAGATTAGATCACTACATTGGTATACATTTTGACCAAAAATCTTCCCATGGTCATGGGTTAACATGATTGAGTCATGTGGAGTGATCTTAGGCACCTAAAAAATATGGAAGATCGAAACCATTATAATGTAGACTAAATAATGTATTAACCCTTCTATAGGTCCTCTTTAATAAGAATGTACCAAGTTTCAATCAGTTGAAACCCTAAACGTTTAGGAGCATTAGCACATGGTAATGTGGAACCTTTAACCATTACTAATGAAAAGATGAACTTTATGTGTTTTTACTTTATCAAAAATGTGCCACATGGCAAGTTCACTATCTCAGGAGCATGGAAGACTTAAATTTTTATCTATTTTTAAAATCTCTATTTTAAAGACTTAGTGCCACCAGTTTAAGTTTTAATAGTATGCAATCTTTTGAAGATTTGGAAATATTGAAAACATCCAAAACTTTGAGTGACACATGTCACAATCCAATGGAATTTAAAATTATGAACCTAGTTGTAGAATATTAATTATCCATGGTCGATAATCCTATGATTCAAAATATACCAACTAGTACATAGAAATATTAGTACTATTATCTCATAAATAAGAATACAAACCTTGAAATAAAATCCATGTAAACCCAAGGTTTGATATGACTTGAGATACTAGTTTAAGCTTAGATTTTTATAATTTGAAATTGTGTAATGCTCGATTCTATGGGAATAACCCTAAATGGAAAATGAATGACATTAAGTAATGGAATTTTAGGTTCACATATCCCTAAATAAAGATTTTACAATAATGTTTCCCTATTTATAATTTTAAAATGGGGTTTGTGTGTGTGTGTGTGTGGGTGGGTGGGTGTGTGTTAGGGCACAACGCAAATGTGTATGATTTAGACTATCCAAAATATTATTTCATAATGCAAGCAAGATTTTATATATTATCGCCAAATTTTAATTTAGTTTCTTATCACTTTTGAGCATGCATTTTCATTGTCATTTTATGAAAACTATCACCAAATCACAAAATAAAATCAAATTAGCCTAAACCTTACATGTCTTTTTATTTCTATAATTTCAAAATTAATTAATTTAATTAATTACTATTTTATACATGTTATTTATCCTATTAAAAATAAAATTGGTGTTTATGTTGTAATTTAATGTAAATCCATTTATTTATATTATAATAGACAACTAATTTTAGTACAAACCTTATAATTGGTGGGTGCATAGTAATGGGGGACAAAAGGGGGACTTAAAATAAGGGCTTATTGGCTTATTTGGGACAACATCATTCTTGTTTCGACACGAATGATTTAGATGTATTTCTTGTTTTTTTGGAATTATAACTCCAAATTTGGCACATAGTTAGCTACAACCCTGCATAGTCAAGATTTGCATTCAAAATTCATATCATGTTTGACTATATCCCTTACATTTTACTTCTCTTTCAAGTCAATTATTAGTTTAGTCTTTTTTATTCTTACATGTTTATTATTTTTATCTACTTTGACAAATATGGAATTACTATTTTACATTGATAAAATGGTTGATATTTCTTGTGCAATAATTTTATATTTTTAATGGTTATTCACCTAAAATAAAAATAATATAAAACATAATGGGTAACCTGACATTCTTACATTCAATGTAGGATTTATACCTAATCCCCCCTTAGGGTTTATTATTTTTCATTTATATCAAATTATGATTTTAGGGATTATTCATTCTCACAATCCATAGGGTTATTTTCCCTTTGTGTGTGGATTATTTTTCATTAATCATGGTTTATATTAGAAAAATGGATGAGAATGATTTGCTTTTGCTGGATATTAAATTTTAAAATGTGAATTTTTCGAATGATAAAATAATTAAGCAATGTATTTTTTAATTTAAAAAAAAAAACCCTAATCTTATTGATGAATTGATACATGTGCTTTACAAAGAAAAGAATGTAAATATTTGTCATGTAAACACCCTATGGTTTGTAATTGTGTTCCTTCATCTTCTATTATTTGTGATGTGTGTTTGAATCTTGCACCCATGAAAAATGTTATTCTTATGGTTATTGTCAATGGTAAGACTCAAACTTAAATGAACCTATTGAGAGTACTACCATTATTACACACAAGATAGTGGTTATGAGGCATGCTATAGGTAACTTAAAAATACAAATGCATAATATTTCACTTCATTTAGAGACTTCTAGTGCTAGGCTTAAGGACAAGATTATATATTCCCATCCTATTCCAATAGGTGTGGTTGACATGCTTCTTCCACATGACTTGACTATTCCAAACTTACAATTATTAAATGGTCATTGGGAACTTCAAGTGCACCTTCATGCAATATTTCTATCTATATAAAGTTATTATGATCATGGTTCAAAATTACTTAAGTTGTTTTATAGTATATCAATTGGTAAGGCCTTAGTTTGGTTCATTTGTTTACCTAGTGGGTCCTTACATTCATTCCAATGTTTACAAGAGGCATTCCTAGAAAGATACATTATCAATAATAGACCTAGAGCTACATTTGAAAGCATCCAATTTCATAAATAAGGTCAAAATGGGGATATATATATATATATATATATATATATATATATATATATATATATATATATAATATCACGTGGTTGATAAATCAAGGAGTACATATGACAATAAAACCTAAAGATGTAATTATATATATATATATATATATATATATATATATATAAAATTACATCTTTAGGTTTTATTGTCATATGTACTCCTTGATTTATCAACCACGTGATATTAAAATACAACATATCATTATCAATAGTGTGTCACAACTTAAAAATCATTCATTTATCTTACTAATACGGTTACCAACCTTGTAGAATAAGGATTAGTTTGGCATAGGGTCTGTACCTCACCTATTATGGATTCAATCATTGATAATACCCATGAACTTAACATAATCACATCCAACACTTGGGTTAAGAAAAGGAACAACACATTTAATTAGACCCATCTCAAGTGAACCCAAATTATTTTTATAAAATTAATACATCATTCTAAGAGATTATTAGTATGGATTTGTTTTAACTACCTCATATTCATGATATCAATTTGAATTATATGTCAAAATATTATTCTACAATAGTATTTTATCATTTCCATCCATTAGAGGCCATTAAAGAGATTGATTTATTTCTTTTGAGGAAAAAATTAAAGATGTTGTCGATTAAGACAAGATCATGCTTGAATAATAATCTTTCCTATTAAATGATTTTGTTTACAAATAAAATAAAACTCCGAAGATGTTTCACAATCAATGATATCTAAACTAATGAGAAATACCTATGCACTCAATAATTATATTGTTAAATTGATGATCTAATGCCTGATGATATACACTTGGAGTGTATTTATGACCACAAACATATGAATTTTTACTTAGACAAATTAATATGTGATTCAATGCATTCATATTTAAACATTACCATTTATATGACACTTTTGTTTATTATATTTACAATACATTTTTGTTTATTTTATATTATAAGACTTTCTTTTTAATTTTAATCCATGTTTGTAACTTGAGATTATTAATACATTTTTATTGTTCCACCACATATGATCTATTTAGATTGTGACACACTTCTTGGGAATTGCTACCAAATATTTAGCCCACTCTCCATTGTGACTATCTTATTTGATGATTTAGGTTCTTCTTGCCTATTATATGTTATTTTTTATACTTAGTGTGTCATATATAAATATTCATGGCTACAACATTATCCCTTCAGGAAACTTATATAATATTCATGTTTTCCTATATCTTGCATGTTGGATCCAACACACCCCATACTCAGATATTTTTTGAGGGGACCATCTTACTTTAGCATAACTCTTTAGTTTTTATATTCTTGCATGCTAATATGATTAAGTTTAATTAGTATTGATTGATAGTGTTGACCTTGATTAACTTGATCATTCATTCATGGTGATGATGAAGGAACATCCCTGGGCTTGTACAATCTTATATCAACCAAAAGTAGAGTGTAGTGGGTTTTCATTGGTTTTTAAGTTGTGTAATTATTTGTGTGAGTTTGTTTACCTCTTGTAATTATATTGTAAAAGTATTCATTTATCACATAAAAATGTAGAGATCTTTTGATTGTTTATGTCATTCTAAAGGGACTATTAATTCACAGAAATGTATTGGAAATGGTTTTTTAACTATGGTAAGATTTAGCTGATGAAATTTTTTGAGGTCATAGAATATGACACTTATAACATCTGTACCAATTTTTAGACCATTTGAAGCTACCATGGAGGCATAATGACTATTAAACTATTTTTAGGTTTGCTTACTTGTGATAGTGAATCAAAAGGAATTGGATGCTAAAACTTGGTGGGATCATATAACCTGATACTTATTACTTCTAAAAAAAATTTAGATCATTTGGAGTCATCATAGAGGCATAACAACTATTACGCTATATTTAAGTTTCCTTACGGTAATTATACAAAAATATTTAGATTATGAAGTTTTTTGGGTTCATATAAAATGATACCTATAATATTTGTACCAAAAAAACCATTTGGAGTTACCATAGAAATGTTATGGTTGTTTTTTTTAAGCTATGTCTCCATCACTAGGTATAAGGTTCATGACCTTGAGGTATAACTAAATTAATAATCATATTACCAAATTTAGATTGGTTTCATAAAATGTACTTTTAAATCTATGTTCTAAATTTCAGCTTAATTGGATATGTGAATCAAAAGCTATGATAGTTTTAAAAACTATTATTTTGCTAGAGGATATTTCTCTAGTATATAAAAGGTTCATTATTTTATGGTAATTATAAAGAAGTAATTCGATACTAAAATTTAGTGGGTTCATAAAAAATTCTACCTAGAATATTTTTTTCAAAATTTTAGACCATTTAGAATTAATGCAAAAAAGTTATGGTTGATACAATATTTGTGGGTTTCCTTACTTAAGGTATATTTTATTTAAAAATTATATTATTAAATTTAGAGAGGTTTCATCAAATTTATTATTAAATATGTTTTAAAAATTTTATATCAATTGGGTGAGTCAAACATTATGATAGTTTTTGTAAATGGCCATTCTACTAGAGGACATTTGTCCAATCTATACAAGGATCATGATTATGAGGAAAAGATGCATTAAAACTTAAGTTACTAAATTTGGAGTGGTGAAAAAAAAGGATTCTAGGATGTTTCTTCTAAATTTTAACTCAATTGGATAGGTGGAGATAAATTTATGATACTGTTTGTAATTATCACTCAACTAGAAAATACATGTGTATCCTAATGGTTCACTACCTTGAAATAGATATATAATAAAATTTAGGTTACCAAATTATATTGGTTTATATAAAATGTAGTCATATTTATATGTTTAAAATTTTAGATCATTTGGATACATGAAGTTAAACTTATAGAAATTTTAGTAACAAAATGTTTTCCTATAAATGTCATATATTGTCTAATCGATTACTAAAGTTGTTCTTTACATGTGATAACGTTTGTTTAGATTTAAATGAAAAAAAGTGGAGGGGGGATGAATAATAATTATTTTGAGCTATGTTTCAAATTTAATCTCAATTAGATGACTACACTTAAATTTATGACCATTTTTGTGATTTTTAGTCAATAAGGATGTCTGTGTAGTATGCAGATGATTCTTTGACCTTGTAGAAGAGCTGAAGTAAGATTTAAGTTCCCAATTTTATAGAGGTGGAATAAACTATATCCTAGAATTGTGTTTCAAATTTTATCTCAATTGAATCATTGCAATTAAAGTTATGACCTTTTTGGTGACTTTTAGTCATCTGGAAAATGCTTATCCAACATGTAGATGGTTATTCACCTTAAAATAATGTTGAGGTAAGAGTTAAGATCCAACATTTGGAAAGGTGATGGGAAATGTAGTCCACAAGTAGTGTTTCAACTTTTAATTCAATTGGATTACCACACATGAAGTTATGTCAAATTTTTTAATTGTATTTCATATTGAAAATACATGTCAAACCTATCTCTGAATATCTTGAGTCTCCCAATTACTTATTATATTTTAAATTGACATCTACTTCTCCTAATTTCCTTTGTGTGTTTAAAATTCATAATAACATAATTTGGTGCTATAAGGAGGGTCCTAAGTGCCACATTTCACATCTTATGATTTTTTAATTCCTAAACCTCTTATCACGCGGTTATTTTAAGCTATCAACTAGGTGAATCCTTTTTTGAGGGATCTATCCTTTTTATTTATTGAGTATGCTTAGACCCATACTAATACAGATCAATGTCTATGACCCTGGATGATGTTATAAGGATAATTAGATTTGGATCTAATATAGAATGGATTGGCTCCTTCAATCACCCATAAACATTCCAAGAACTCAACATGATTTACCTAAGGATCCCTTTGATCTTCTATCAATGTCTCAAAATGATCATAAAAAAATAGATGAGGAACGTATTATTGCTTACATATTGTCTATTCATGAGTTAAATGTGAAATTTGAAGATGTGGCATGTAGACTATTTTTGTTCACTTTAAAATGATAAGCATATGATTGGTATTCAAGATTATAACCTAACTCTATTACTAGCTATAGGAGTCTTGAAAATTAGTTCATGCTTCAATTTAAAATCCCAATGGAAGTTTCTCCTTCTTTCCTAAATGTTTTCTCTAACAATCAAAATAATCAAGAGCCTACCAACTTCACTATTATAGAGCCTATTTTGAATGAGCAACCTAGTCATGATTTTTTGATATGATTGAATTGGAGGAACACATTTTAGTTATCTAGGAAGAAATATTGAGATTGCAAGAGCAACTAAAAATCCAACAACAAGAATAATCTAAATCTTCCAATAGTCCTCGAAGATAAATTTTTAGTGAACTACAATATCTAAAAAAAGAGGATCAATCACAACAAGTTTGCAATCGTAGAGTGACTAAATAAAAAGAGCTCTCCTAGTGAGAAGAAGAAATGGTCAATGTTTTGGTTTCATTAAATACAACTATTTGAGAATTAGTAATATTAGAGAATTTTATGCACAATAGCATAATCATTAATCCCCACATAAATATATACCTTCTATATTATTTACAAGAACACGAGGTAAGCTCTTCTAATTCCAATGACAAAATTCAAAATTGAGAACCAAATAAACTTCCTACTTATGATTACATTGATTCTGAGTTTAAAGTAAAGGGAACTGATTATCTTAAATTCATATATGCAATTTTTTTCAATGATGGAAGTGAAAAAAATCAAGAGTTTTGGAAGGATATGTGTGATTTCTATGGTTATTGGCTTGATTTAACCCTAATGTGTTGTGGCATTTTGGCTAAATACAAATTTAAATTTATTTCTTCCATTGACCTAAATTTCACTAATAAATATCCAAGTCATGATCTCCCTTGAAAAAGTCTATATCTTGAGTATGGGTTATTGGAAAGGGTTTATCTAGAAGCTTTTAAACCTCCATATTATGATATGATCAAAGAGGATAAGTACCTATTAGATAAGGAAGAGAAGATATTAAATCTATTAAATTTGTTTGATTTTAACAATAATGTAGTAATATGTTAGGAAGTTTTTCATATTATTTTTTTAATAGAGTCTTCATGATTTGAGCTTGTTACTCATGAAGTTTATTTCAAGAATCATGATTTACTTTTAGAGGATGATTACAGTGCAAATAAAGATGGTGATTTCATTTACTATTTAGATTCCAAGTAGCATAGTCAACCCATAGAAAAAGAAATAAATAAGATGATGATCTCATTCAAGTTTTAGCTTACCTGGAGTGAAGCATGAAATTTACGCTAAATGATTATATTAGTGGTGAAGAGGTACAGATACCCATAATATATCTAAGAATGACAAGTATAAATTGTGAATGCATAGGAAAAAAATCGAGATGATTTTTAGGTGACATATTTTGAACAAGACACTAAGGTCTTCTTTGATTACAGGTCTGATTCCACTTACCTGTCAGGAGAGTTATTTTATGATTAATTATTTGATGTATTTATGCTTAAAATTGTGAGTAATTTTTTTGAATTTATAGACCTTAGTTATCCCTAAGGAAGTATATATCCTAATATTTTAATATTTTCAATAAGAGTGGTTGCTTCCTCTATGAATGTTGATTTAACTGGTGGTTATTTTTTCCATGTAAATTATTCATACATTTGTCTAGTCATGGGTGTAATTGATTTTAAATTTGAAATGGTATGCCATGGATATCATAATTTTATCTATAAATACTTTGAGGTGAATTCTTTCCAAGCCTATGTTCATTATAATTTTAGAACTGAAACCCCTATTTTTTAAAAATGTGCTTTCTAATGGGTTCGATTTTGTAGGGAGGAAATTAAATACCTTTCAAGATCATTTAAATATGTCGTTGAATTTATTAAGACACTAAATGAAAGGATATTTTTACCAGTAACAAGTAAAAATCATGTTGCATTGAGTTTACAAACGTACCTTCCCAACTAGTCTAGTTCGACTATTTTAGATTAGTGTACATAAGTTTCCTACTTTAATAGAATGGTTTTATTACTTTATGCATTTTCTTACATATTTTAGCTTGATTTTATTTTTATTTTTATTTTTTAATTTCTCTTTGTTTTTTTTCCTATTTTTCTATTTTATTCTGTGTCTTGACTTTTCTTGGCAACAACTTACAAAAATAATGAGAATACCCAAATATCTAAATCTACCCTAGTTAGAGTCAAAACTATAGTAGTATGTTAAAAATTAAAGTTAAGAAATAAATATTTTAAATAAATGTTGTGTCTTTTTGTTCCCATAATCTTATAACTTTAAAATATTGATAGTAAAATATGAGAATTTTTAGCTGTTTAGAGATTAGAATGTGAATCATCCTTGAAATTCACATAGTTTACTATAATTCTCTTTATGTATTTATATAATTATGAAACCCTATGATTCAAAATATAATATGTAAATTTTATAAATGTTTCACATTCCTATTGAATCTATCAAAATGAACTTATTATAACATTTGAATCAAAATGCACACTTTGAATTGAGTTAGACATGTCTTTATAGTCATGATTTTTTTGAATTTATCATTATACCCATGGATTGGCCCCTAATCCTCAATGGATTTAATTATAAAATATTTTTTAAATAAATAAATCAAAAAGGGAATAAAAAAATGTAAAATCCAATTCTTTATTTGAAAGGGTGATTTAGGCAATCTCCATCACAAGTGTTCTAGCCTAGTTGGTAATGGATCAAGGTCATGAGTGGGACCAAAGGTATTTGTATCATGGATATAATGCCTAGCTAGTTTCAGAGTAATGCCCATGCCATTCCCTTGAATCCAAACATCCCAATTTCCCTTTTCATAAATTTTAATTATTTAGACAGTGTTTAATTTTTTTCTTATGAATGCAAGAGCTATGATAGAATAAATCACTTTTATCACACATTGATGGTATAAGGTAGATCTAAAACTTAGTATGTCTCGTATTGAGGTAGATTTTAGTGATTTCATCTTTCTACTTTTGTATAAATGATTTGTTTTTGGTTTTATGTTTCTTGTTTGAATTTGATGATTTACAGTCTAGGTCCTGAATATTGAATAATATTCTCATTGTGAAAGTCACCATTTGTTGGATCCAAGATGCCTCATACTCACATTGTTTCCTATGGGAACCCTCTTGGTTTAACATAGTTATTTTCATTTTATATTCTTACATACTATTATAAAACTATATTGATTGAGTACCATTTGATAGTGTTGACCTTACTTTAGCTAATCATTCATTCATGGTAATGATGTAAGAGCATCCTAGGGTTTTTATAATCTTACATCAACCAAAAATAGAGTGTGGTGTGTTTTTTTAGTTTCTTGGCTATGGATTTATTTCTGTGATATTGTTTACCTATTGAAATAATATTGTAAAATCATTCATTTGCAACATAAAATTGCATAGATATTTTGACTATTTATGTTAGTTTAAAGGGACTATTAAGTCATAAAATCTTATTAGAAATGATTCTTAAACTGTGGTAAGATTCAGTTGATGATTTTTTTGAGGTCATATAATATGACATAACATCTATACTAATTTTAAGACCATTTGAAACTATTACAGAGGCGTACCAAGTATTAATCTATATGTAGGTTTCCTTATAATAATTATTCAAAAGTAATTAGATGATGTAACTTGTTTAGATCATATAACCTGACACTTACAAAATTTGTACAAAAATTTATATCATTTGGAGTCACTGCGAAGGCACACTAACTGTTACACTATTTTGAGGTTTCATTAATTTTAGTAATACTACATAAGGAATTATATTATTTGGTTTTGTGGGTTCATATAAAATTATACTTATAATATTTACACAAAATTTTAGACCATTTTGAGTTTCCATAAAATTGTTGTGGCTATTTATTTTAAGTTATGTCTTTATCATTAGGTATAAGGTTCATGACCTTGAAGTATAATATATATTAGTTATTGGCTTACCAAATTTTTATTGATTTCATAAAACATTTTTTAAAATGTTTTTCAAATTTCAGCTCAATTGGATATGTGAGTCAAAATTTGTGATAGTTTTTTAAACTATTTTTATATTAGAGGATGTATGTCTAATATATAGAAGGTTCATTATTATATGGTAATAATAAAAAAATAATTGGATGCTAAAATTTAGTGGGTTTATATAAAATTCTACCTAAAATATTTGTACAAACTTTTAAACCATTTTGAGTTATCATGGAAATGTTATGGTTGTTACAATGTTTGTGTGTTTCCTTACTTATAGTGTAGCTGCATTAAGAATTAGATTAAAAAATTTGGATAGGTTTCACAAAATGTATTATTAATTATTTTTTACAAATTTCATACCAGTTGTATAAATGAGTTAAAATTTATGATAGTTTTTGTAATTGTCACTTAGCCAAATTTAAGATCAATTAGATAAGTGGGCCCAAAGTTATGATAGTTTTTGTAATTGTCACGTAGCCAAAAAATACATCTGTGTAACCTGACAGTTCACTACCTTACTGTAGAGGTATGTTAAATATTATGCTACCAAATTTAATGGTTTTATATAAAATACATTAATATTTATATGTTTCAAATTTTGGATTATTTGGATACACCAAGTTAAAGTTTTGGAAGATTAATAATGTACATTTTCCCTCTAAATGTCATCTATAGTCTATGTCAATGTACAAGGTTGTTCTTTACCTACAACAATGTGTGTTAACATTTAGATGATAAAATGCTGACGGGTGATGAAAAAAATTGTTTTTGATATATATTTCAATTTTATATGAATTAGATGACCACATTAAATGTTATGACCATTTTGGTGATTTTAAGTCAACTAGGATGTTTGTCTAATCTACAGATGATTCTTTGACCTTGTGAAAGAGCTGAAATAAGAGTTAAGTTACCAAAATTGGAGTGGTGGAATAAACTACATCCTAGAATTATGTTTCAAATTTTATCTTAATTGGATAACCTCAGTTAAAGTTATGACCATTTTGGTCACTGTTAGTCATTTGGAAAATGCTTGTCTAGCTTATAGATGGTTATTCAACTTGAAATAAATTTAAGTTAAGAGTTAAGCTCTAAACTTTAGAGATATGATAGGAAATGTAGTACATAAGTTGTGTTTCAAATTATAGCTCCATTGGATATTGTAGTTGAAGTTATGCCTATTTTTGTAATTGTATTTCATTTGGAAAATACCTGTCCAACCTATAGATGGTCCTTAACCTTGTGATAAAGCTACATTGAGAGTTAGGTTCCCAAATTTAGAGTGGTCATGAAATATTATGCTTCTCAAATTTCAACTTAAGTGAATCATCGAAGGTAAAGTTATGCCCATTTTTTTGGATAGATGATGAGGGTTAGGGAGTCCCTTTCCCTTTTACTAATCAAGAACAAAAAAAAAGTACAAGAAATAAGGGATATAACCCTCGAGTATAAAATAACCAATAAGTATATAAAAAAATAAACCAATCCATGAAGGGCCCAAATAAATAATGATTTCCTAAAAAACCCTTTAGGGAGATAATAGATAAGAACATACAAAATATAAAAATAAAGGGTTACACCTCATCAACATTTAAATTATGACTTCAATAGTGTTGCCACCATCAACAGTGGTGGATATACCAAATGCCATCAACATAGAAGAGGAAAAATATTCACCACATCCTTCCTCACTTATGTCTACCCTAGTTGGACTCCCACTCAGTACCTCTTCAATGCCACCTACCTTATGAGGAGTTGTCTTTGAATGATAATTCCTCAATTAGCTAATCCCAAATTTTAGGAGAATCCCTCCAATTCTTAGAAAAGTAGTATTTATATCCAATCTATGCCTCATTTGTGTCATGACCACCCTATGATGATATTGGAATCTTGTGGCTATTCTAATGGGAATTCTACTGAAGGGATGACCCAAAAATCATAAAAAGGCATTTGACAACTACCAAATCCCTGGTAGAGGATCTTGAACTAAACATTACCTCCATTGAGGCCATGGGGGTCCATATCTATTCTAATTCCAATTTAGGAATGAATCATCCTTCATTCCTACATGTTTTATGAAATACTGTAAAATCTCCAAATGCTCAATTACCCTGTAAAACCTACTTTTAAGATCGTAGAAAGACCGCAGAGGGACTAGCCCTAATTTATCATGAGTCAAGAAAGGGATGGATTACTTCCTAATGAAAACACAAGATGTCACTATATTGTCCATCACTTCCTAACCCTAGTTTAGAATGTTATTAATATTACAAAAACCTACTTTCCAATTCCTAATGGCTTGAATAATTACTTGAGAGTCACCTTCAATTATAACTCGTTTAAACCCACAAAGAGAAATAAGATCTCATCCCAAGATAAAGGCTTGTGTTTTGGTATCATTATTAGTGCCATCAACCAAATTTTTCATTGCAGATCAAATGAGTGTTCCCACACAATCTTGAATTACACATCCTAAACTAAATACCCATGTATTTCCCCTAGTTTCTCCATCTAAATTCATTTTGAAGAAACCTATAAGGGGGTTTCTAATCTATTTTGCCTTCCCTTCTCATAGATTTGAACATTACTATTCACCCATTAATGGGGGAAGTTATGCCCATTTTAAAATTATCTCTCATCATAAAAATTCATGTCCACCCTATAGATGATCATTTACCTTGTAGAAAAGTTGTGTTAGTATTTAGGTCACCAAATTTAGATCAGTAATAGAAAATGTATCCTAAATTATGTTTTCTAAATTTTAGCTCATTTGTATAAATGGTGGTAAAGTCATGATATTTTTGTTGACTGACCTAGACTAATTTTGTCATGCCAAGTGTTTTTTATGTCTATGATTATAGGTTGTTACATGAGGTCCAAATATTCATCTATCCAATCAGAGTCTAGGGTGTTTTCAAATAACTTGCATTGAATTTTTGTGGATTAATCATAAAGGGAACATGATCTAGGATAACCAGAAGCATGAATAAATTACTCCATCATTATTATCATTAATGTAATCCTTGGGATCATTGCAAAATGACATGGTTGTTCCTCTTTGGGCTGATGATCAACCTATGGAAGTAATTAAATATAAGAAATTGATTAATCATTGAAACTTGAACTACATTGAATATTTGATCCCTTTCATTTAAAACTCCTAAAAGTTATAATAGTGAGGGAAATTGTGCCATGTTTGACTTTTTATCCTTTCTATTATTGATTTAGTATCTCAAAAAGTTGAGATTTAATTAGTTATTGTATTTAATTTTGGAAAAAATGCCATTAAATATTTATTGTCCATAAAGGCAATGGGTTTGATTGCTTCATCTATTTAAACAACATTTCTTGCCATTATTAGGGGTGACAGATTGGAGTATAAAAACTTTGTTGAGACTGAGCCAGGATCTCACCTAACTTTATTCATTATTTTGTATTGATGGTTTGCCAAAGATCTTGATTTGAGAATTAATATATATAGATAAGTTTGTTGATGTTGTTGGTGTGTAAGTGGATATATGATTAAATTGTGCATCAACTAGTATAATTAGATTTGGGAGCTCATTCTAATTATCTTAAGGCTTACATTAGTCATAGTGTGAAAATATCTATAGGTGTAATTTATTTCTTTGAATAGATTTATGGATATAATGTTCACACATTATTTCTTTGAGTCTTTCTCATTGTCTTGTTTCATTTTGTGTAATATCTAGATTTAATACCCAATAATTTGATTGTAGCACATACTGATTTAATTTCTAAGTGTTGGAATACCTATCTTGAATCGAGGAAATTTATCTCTTTTTTCCCTTTTTTTTTCATTTTTTAATGAGAAATGGTCTACCCATTACATTGAAAATAGTCCATTTGTAGAGAAACCAATAATGAAATCTTAAATAATTTTGAAAAAATCATTAGGACTTTTGGTGTAAATAGATCACAGCCTACCCATGTTATAATCAATTAGAGTTTTTTATCCCTTGGATCACTAACATGACCTAAAATCAAGGGTTATTTCATCCTATGAGTTGTTGGTTACTTTTATCCATTCATATTGTTTAATCTAACAAATTATCTTGGAGTGGGTCATAATTTTAGCCTAATAGAAATTGGCTCTAGAAGGAGGGCCATTTATAAATCTTTGATTACCTTGAGCCTCCAAGTTAATCATTAGATTTTAACTTGACACCATCTTGTTCTATTTCTCCTAATTTCCATTGTGTGCTTAAAATGTATAATAACCAAAATTAGTGTTAGAAGGAGGGCCATAAGCATCACATTTTAGATCTTCTAGTATTTTTGATCCTTATCCTCTAATCTTGTGGTTATTTTAATCTAAACATTGGGTTGAACCTTTTTTGAGGGATCTATCCTTTGTATTTATCAAGTGTTTTTATACCCATACTAATAAAGGTCAATCTATATCACCTTGGACCATGCTACAAGGATCATTAGATTCAGATCTAATAAATAATGGATTTTCTCCTTGAATAAACCATAAACATTATGGGAAACCAACATGACTTACCTGATGATACCTTTGATCTCCTCTTGATGTTTTAAAATTATCATACAAAAATAGTCAAGGAACATATTGTTGCCTACAGAGTGTCTATGCATGAGTTAAATGTGCAATTCAAATTTATGACTTATGGACTATTTCTGTTCACTTTAAAAGGAGAAAAATATGATTAGTATTCAAGATTATTGTCTAAATATATTATCAATTTAAAATCCCAATGTAATTTTCTCCTTCTTGAAGTTTTGCCTAACAATAATAACAATCGAAAGCCTAGTAATTTCACTATTTTAGAGCCTATTTTGAATGGACATATATCATGATTTTGGTGATATGATTGAAGTGGAGGAAATTTTTTCAGTTATTCAGTTGGAAATATTGAAATTTCAAGAGCAACTAGAACTCCAATAAATAACATAATTTAAAGCTTCCAATAGTCCCATAGAACAAAAATTTAGTGAACTACAAGAGCTAGACAAGGAGGATCAAACACAATTTTCCAACTATAGAATGATAAAATAAAAAGAGCTCTCCCAACAAGAAAATGAAATGGTTAATGTTTTGGTATAATCCAATCTAAATCTTCAAGAACTGATAATCACAGATCTTTTTGTGCCTATTAGCATAATTATTTAACCTCAGGGAAATGTATCCCTTGTAAATGATTTTAAAGAACATGAGGTAAGATCTTATAATTCTAATGACAACACTCAAAATCAAGAACCAAATAAACCTCTTGTTTACAATTAAATTGATTCAGATTTTGAAGTAAAGGGAAATGATTATCCTGAATTCACGTATGCATATCTTGTTAATGATGGAAGTGAATAAAATCAAGAGTTTTCGAAGGACATAGATGATTTTTGTGGTTTATAGCTTGACTTAGTGCAAATTCCTTGTGGCATTTTAGATGTATACAAATATAAATTTGTTTCTTCCATTAACATGAATGTTATTAGTAAATATAAAAGCCATGATCTCCCTCAAAAAAGTCTATATCTTGAGTATGGGGTATTGGAAAGGGTTGATCTAGAAGATTCTAATCCTCTAGATTATGATATGATCGAAGAGGAGAAGTACTTATCAGATAAGGAATAAAATTTATTATATCCATTAAAGTTTCTTGCTTCCCAAAATAATTTAGTAACATGTCATGAATTTGTTCATATTGTTGTTCTAATAAAGGCTTCACAAGTTGAGCTTGTTGGTCACCAAGTTTATTTAAATAATCATGATTTAATTTTAGAGGATGATTATAGTACAAATGAAGATGATTATTTCATTCAGTATTCATATTCCATGTAACACAATCAACCCATATTAGATAAATAAATGAGGATGATGATCTCATTCAAGTTTCAAATTACCTAGATCTAAGCGTGAATATATGATAAATGACCATGTTAGAGATGAAGAGGTTGAGATACATATAATAATTATAGGAATACCAAGGATGAATTTTGAATGCATAAGAAAAGATGAAGATGATTCTTAGGTGATGTATTTTGAAGAAGACATCGAGGCCTTCTTTGATTACATATCTGATTTCACTTCCCTATCAGGAGTGATTACTTTCTTATGTATTTATACTTATAGATATGAGTACAAATATTGAATTTATATACCTTTGTTATCCCCATGAAAGTATATATCCTGATATTTTAGTATTTTCAAGAAGAGTTGTTACTTGCCCTATGAATGTTTTTTTAACTAATAATTATTTTTTCCATGTAATTGATTCATACATTTATCTAATCATGGTTTTAATTTATTCTAAAGTTGACACAGTATGCCATGGATATCCTTATTTTATATTGAAATATTTTGAGGTGAATTCTTTCCAATCCTATGTTGATTCTAATTTTGGAAATGAAACACCTAATTCTTTTTAATGTTTGCTTTGTAATGATCTTGGTTTTGTAGGGAGGAAATTCAAATAACTTTTAATAGAATATAAATACATCCTTGATTTTATAATGACATTGACTGAATGGATCTTATTAATACCATCAATTAAAAATCATGTTGCACTGAGTTTACAAACTGACCTTCCAAACTAGTCTAGTTCAACTATTTTATATTAGTGTACATAAGTTTCCTACTTTCATAGATAGTTTTATTACTTTTTGTGTTTTCTTTCATAGTTTAACTTAATTTTCTTGTTTTGTTTTAATTTTTTTTAGTTTCATTTCCTTATTTTATATTTCATTATGTCTCTCAAATTTTTTTGGCAACAACTTACAAAATCAATGAAAGTGCCTAATTATCTAAATTTAGCCCAGTCAGGGTTCAAACCATAGTAAAATACTAAAAATGAAAGTTAAGACAATGTGTTAAAGAATGTTTGTTTCCTTATGCTCCCATATGCCAAAAAATTCAAAATGTATATAGTAAAATATGAGAATTTTCATCTGTTTAGAAATTAAAATGTGAATCCACCTTGAATAGTCACATAGGCTACTACTATTTTCTTTATGCATTTATATAATTCAAAAAAATTGAGATTAATAATATAATATGAAAATTTTATAAACATTTCACATACCTGTTGAAGCCATCAAACTACACTTAATACAACATTTAAAGCAAAATCCAAGCAATGAATTGAGTTAGACATGTCTTAACAATCATGAATTTTATGAATTTATCAGTATACCAATGGATTGGTCCCCAACCCTAAATGGATTGAATAATAAAATATTTTTAAAATAAAAAAATCAAAAGGGAATAAAAAATGTAAAATCTAATTTTTTGTTAAAAAGGGTGATTCAAGAAATCTCCATCATGGGCTTTTTAGCCTAGTTGGCAATAGAGCAAGGTTATAAGTGGGACCAAAGGTATCTCTATCAGGGCTATAAACATCTAGATATGAATAAATAAATGACCATGCCATTCCCCTTAAGCCAAATATCTAAATTTTTCTTTTCAAAATTTTCTTATTATTTATACAGTGTTTAATTTTCCTCTCGTGAATGCAAGAACTATAATAGAATAAATCATTTTCAGCGCACACTTATGGTATTAGGCTGATATGAAACTTAATATGTCACATATTGAGGTTGATTTTATTGTTTTCATATTTTTTATTTTACCTAAATGATTTGTTTGTAGTTTTTTGGTTTCTTGTTTGAATTTGATAATTTATAGTCTAGGTATTGAATCCTAAACAACATTTTCCCCATGAAAGTCACCATTTATTGGATCCAACATGCCCCATACTCATATTTTTCCTATGGGGACCCTCTTAGTTTAGCATAGCTATTTTATTTTTTCACTTTTGCATACTAATATGACTACTTTTAATAAGTACCACTTGATAGTGTTGACCTTGATTCATTTGATCATTCATTTATGGTGATGATGCATGAACATCCTAGGGTTTGTACAACATTACATCAACAAAAACTAGTGTTCAATGCATTTTTCTTAGTTTTTACGTTGTGATGTTATTTACCTCTTTGAATGTAAAAGAATTCATTTGCCATGGAAAAACACATAGACATTTTGATTGTTTAAGTCAATTTACAAGGACTGTTAAGTCATCAAAAATTATTATAAATGGTTCTTCAACTATGGTAAGATTCAATTGATGAGATTTTGTGAGGTAATAGAATATGACACTTACAATATCTGTACCAATTTTTAGACCATTTGAAGATACCATGGATGTGTACCAAGTGTTAAAATTTATTTATTTTTCCTTATGGTAATGATTCAAAAGAAATAAGATGCTAAAACATGGTGGGATCATAGAACCTAACACTTATAACCTTTATAAAAAAATTAAGATCATTTAGACACTCGACATTGGTGTATTGATTATTACACTATCTATAGGTTTAATTACTTTTGGTAATTCTACATAAAGAATAATATGATGATGTTTTATGGGTTTATATAAAATGATACCTAAAATAGTTTTACAAAATTTTAGACCATTTGGAGTTACTTTATAAATATTGCAGATGTTTATTTTAATTTATGTCTCCATCACAAGATAGAAGGTTCATGACCTTGCAGTATAGTTTCATTAAGAATTGGATTACCAAATTTGGATTAGTTTCATAAAATGTAGTGTTAAAGTTTTTTTCCAAATTTTATCTCAAATGGATATGTGAGTCAAAAGTTATGATAATTTTCTTAAACCGTTATTTTGTTAGAGGATGTTTGTCTAGTCTACATAAGGTTCATGATTATGTATTAATGTTATAGAATTAATTGGATTCTAAAATATAGTGGGTTCATAAAATATTATACCTAGACTATTTGTACAATATTTTAGACCATTTGGAGATACCGCGGAGAAGTTATGGTTATTACACTATTTTTGGGTTTCCTTACTTATGGTGTAGTTGTGTTAAGAATTAGGTTGCCAAATTTGGATACATTTCATAAATTGTATTATTAAATTCATGTTCCAAATTTTATAAATTGGATAAGTGAGTCAAATGTTATGATAATCTTTGTAAATTACCTTTCTTTCAAAGGACATATGCCCAGTCTACATAAGGTACATGATTATGTGAAAGAGATACATTAAGAGTTAAGTTACAAAATTTGGAGAAGTGAAATAAAATGGATCTTATGATGTGTGTATCAAATTTAAGCTCAATTAGATAAGTGGAGACAAATTTATGATAGTTTTTTTAATTTTCACTTAGTTAGAAAATATATCTGTGTAGTTTGATGGTTCATTACCTTGTAGTAGAAATGAGATAGTAATTAGGTTACAAATTTTAATGAGTTTATAGACATGTAGTCATATTTACATGTTTCAAATGTTAAACCATTTGGATTCACCAAGTTAAATTTATAGAAGTTTTAGTAACAAATAATTTCTATAAATCTCATATATAGTCTGTATCAATTATCAAGGTTGTTCTTTATGTGTAGTAATGTGTATTAAGATTTAGATGATAAAATTTGTATGCGTGATGAAAAAAAATATTTTTGAGATATGTTTCATATTTTAGCTCAATTAGATCACCACATTTAATGTTATGATCATTTTGGTGACTATTAGTCAACAAGAATGTCTTTCCAATCAATAGATGATTTTTTGTGTTGAAGAGTTGTGGTAAGTGTTAAGTTTAAAATTTTAGAGATGTGGAATAAACTAGATCCTATGTCTTTTCAGTCAACAGATGATTGTTTATGTTGAAGGGTTGTCGTAAGTGTTAAGTTTAAAATTTTGGAGATGTGGAATAAACTAGATCCTATAAATTTATTTAAAAATTTATCTCAATTTGATAATTGCATTTAAAGTTGTGACCATTTTGTTGACTATTAGTCATCTAGAAAATGCTTGTCTAACCTATAGATGGTTATTCACCTTGAAATAAAGTTGTGGTAATATTTAAGCTCCAAAATTTGGAGAGGTGATAGGAAATATATTCCATAAGCTATGTTTCAAATTTAAGCTCAATTGGATCATTATAGGTGAAGTAATGTCAATTTTTATAATTATATTTGATCTAAAAAATACATGTCTTGCCTATAGATGGTACTTCACCTTACGGTAAATCTACGTTGAGAGTTAGGTTTCAAAATTTTAAATGGTGATAAAATATTATGCCTATAATTTATGTTTAAAATTTAAACTCAATTAAATAACTTTAGGTTAATTTATTCCCTTTTTTAAATTGTCTTTCATATCAAAAATACCTATCCACCCTATAGATAGTATTTACCTTATAAAAGAGTTTGTTTAGGATTTAGCTCACCATATTTGGATCATTAATATAAAATGTATCCTAAATTATGTGTTCCAAATTTTAGCTCAATTAGACAAATGGTGGTAATGTTATGATATTTTTAGTGAATGACTTGTCATGCCAAGTATTTTTTTATTTGTTTATGTTTACAAGTTGTTTCATGGGATCCAAATATTTAGCTAGCCAATTACAGTCAAGGGTGAATTTAAATAAATTATATTGAAATTTTATGGATTAATCATAAAGTGAACATGAGCAAGGACAACTAGAAGTGAAAATTAATAACTTCATTTTTATTATACATGTGAGCCTTGGGGTCATTACACAATGATGTGGTTATTCCTCTTTAGACTGATGATCAGCTTGTGGAAGGAATTAAACATTAGTAATTGGGTAGCCATTTAAACTTGAACTATAATGAATATTTAATCCCTTTCATTTAAAATTCTTGAAATTTATTTTAATCTATAAATTTGTGCCATGTCTGGATATGTATCCTTTCTATTATTGATTTGTTATCTCAAGAAGATGAGATATAATTAATTATTGTATTTAATTTTGGAAATAAGGCCATTGAATATTAGTTGTGCATCATGACAATGGGTTTGATTGCTTTGTCGATTTAAGAAGCATTGCTTGCCATTGTTAGGGGTGATAGATTTGAGTATAAAATATTTTTTGAGACTGAGTCAGGATCTCATCTACCTTTTTTTATTATTTTGTCTTTATGGTTTGAAAAATATATTTATTTAATAAGTAATTTATGCAAATAAGTTTTATGATTTTTTTGTTGTGTAAGTGGATATACAATTAAATTATGCAATAGCTAGTTTAATTGGATTTGGGAGCTCATTCTGACTACATTAAGGCTTACATTAGTCATGGTGTAAAAATAACTACACATTGAGGTAATTTATTTCTTTGAATAGAGGTTTATATTTCATGTTCAAACATTATTCCTTTGAGTCTTTCTCATTGTGGTTTTTCATTTTGTGTAATAGCTAGATTTGATACCCAATAATTTGATTACAACCCATACTGATTTAATTTCTGAGTGACTGAAGACCTATCTTGAATCAAGGAAATTTATCTCTTTTTCCCCTAATTTCCCCTCTTTTTTACATTTTTTTAATGAGAATTGTTCTACCAATTACATTATAAATATTCCATTTGTAGAGAAACCAAAAATGACAACTTAAATAATTTTGAATAAATATTTAGAACCTTTGCTGGCAATAGATCCAAGCTTAGCCATGCTATAATTAATTTGACTTTCTTGGTCCTTGGATCACCAGAAAGTCCTAAAAATAAGGGATATTTTATCTCATGAGTTGTTGATTACTTTTGTCCACTCGTATTAGTCAATCTAATAAATTATCTTAGAGTGGGTCATAATTTTAGCCTAAAAAAATTGGTGTTATAAGGAGGCCCATTTATGAATCTATAAATATCTTGATCCTCTAAATTAATTATTGGATTTTAACTTGACACCCTCTCCTTCTACTTCTCCCAATTTCCATTGTGTCCCTAAAATGCACACTAAAAAAATTGGTGCTAGAAGGAGGAGTGGAAGCACCACATTCCATATCTTTTGGTCTTTTTTATCTTAAAGATCTGATCTTTTGGTTATTTCAATCTATTTATTGAGTGAAGAATTTTTTTGAGTGAGCCATTGTTTATATTTATTGAGTATTCTTAGACCCATATTAATAGAGATCAGTGTCTATCACATTGGACAACACTACAAGGATGATTAGAACTAGATCTGATGTATAATGGATTGGTTCCTTGAATCAACCATAAAAATTTAGGGAAATCAACATGACTTACCTAAATATCCATTTGATCTCCTCCCAGTGTTTCAAAGTGATCATACAAAAAAATCTAAAGAACATATTCTTGCCTATAGACTATCTATGCATGAGTTAAGTGTGTAATTTGAATATGTGTTTTGTAGACTATTTCCATTCAATTTAAAATGAGAATCATATGATTGCTATTAAATATTATCACCTAAATCTATTATTCATTATAGGAGTATTGAAAATCAATTCTTGCTTCAATTTAGAATCCCAATGGTAGTTTCACCTTCTTTCCTAAATGTTTTTCCTAACAATCAGAATGATCAAGAGCTTGACAACTTCACTATTATAGAGCTTATTTTAAATGAGAAACATAATCTTGATTTTGGTGATATGATTGAAGTGGAAGAACACATTTTAGTTATTAAATAGGAAATCTTGAAATTTCAAGATCAACTATAACTCCAATAACAACAAGAATCTAAAGATTCTAATAGTCCCCTAGAAGAAGAATTCAATGAACTACAATAGCTAGACAACAAGGATCAAACACAAGTTTCTAGATGTATATTGACTAAAGAAAAAGAGATATCCTAATGAGAAGAATAAATGGTCAATTTTTTTTTATTCAATCTAAATCTTTAATAACTGGTAATCCAATACCCTTTTGTGCCCAATAACACAATCATTGAACCCTAAGTAAATGTATCCCTTGTATATGATTTACAATAACATGAGGTAAGCTCTTCTAACTATAATGGCAATAATCAACATTAAGAACTAGGTAAACCTCTTATTTATGATTACATTGATTCTAATTTTGAAGTAAAGGGAAATGATTATCATGAATTCATGTATGCAGATATTTTCAATGATGGAAGTGAAGAAAATCAAGAGTTTTAGGACATGTATTCTTTCTATGGTTTCTAGCTTTATTTAACCCTAATGACTTGTGGAATTTTGGTTGAATACAAATTTGAATTTATTTATTCCATTAATCTGAATGTCATTAGTAAAGATCCAATCCATGATCTCGCTCAAAAAAGTCTATATCTTAAGTATGGGTATTGGAAAGGGTTGATTTGAAAAGCTTCTAATCCTCCATATTATGATATGATCAAAGAAGAGAATTAACTATCAAATAAGGAAGATAATATATTAAATCTATTAAAGTTGTTTTCTTCTCAAAATAATGCAATAACATGTTAGGAAGTTGTTCATACTATTATTCCAATCAAATATTCAAATTTGAGCTTTTTGGTCACCAATTTTATTTCATGAATAATGATTTAATTTTTAAGGATGATTACAATGTAAATGAAGATGATGATTTAATTTAGGATTTAGATTCCAAGTAGCATAATCAACCAATACAAGAAAAATAAATGAAGATGATGATCTCATTCAAGTTTTAGATTACCTAGATCCAAGTGTGAAATATTTGATAATTGAGTATATTAGTAGTGAAGTGGTTGAGATACCCAAAATAGATCTAGGAATGCCAAGGCTAAATTCTAAATGCATCAAAAAAGATAAAGATGAAGATGATTCTCAAGTGACATATTTTTAATAAGACTCTAAGGTATTCTTTGATTGTAGGTTTGATTCCAATTTCTTGTCAAGAGATTAATTTTATGATTGTTTATCTAATGTATTTATACTTACAGATATGAGTACAAATGTCAAATTTATAGACCTTAGTTAATCTCAAGGGAAGTATATATCCTGATATTTTAGTATTTACAAGAAGAGAGGTTGATTCCCCTATAAATATTGATTTCCCTATAAATATTGATTTAAATAGTGGTTATTTTTTCCATGTAAATGATTCATACATTTGTCCAGTCATGGATTTAATTGATTTTGAAGTTGATGTGGTATGCCATGGATATCTTGATTTTATTATCAAGACTTTGAGGTGAAATCTTTCCAATCCTATGGTAATTCTAATTTTGGAATTGAAACACCTAGTTTTTTTAAACGCATGATTTCTAATGAGCTTGGTTTTATAGGGATGAAATTCAAAGACCTTTTAATATAACTTAAAGATTTATTTGATTTTCTAAGGACACTAATTGAAAGGATATTATTACTACTAGCAAGTAAAAATCATGTTGCACTAAGTTTACAAACCTACCCTCCCAACTAGTCCAATTCAACTATTTTAGATTATTGTACATAATTTTCCTAATTTCATAGAATAGTTTTATTTATTTGTTCATTTGACTACATATTTTAGCTTTCTTGTCTTATTTTATTTTTCTTTTGGTTAGTTTTGTTTCCTTTTTTTTTCATTCTATGTCTTGGATTTTCTTGGTAGTAACTTCAAGAAAAAATGAGAGTGCCCATTTATTTGAATCTACCATAGTTTAAGTGAAGACCATAGTAGCATGATAACAATAAAAGTTAAGACAAAAATATGTTAAATCAATTTTTTGTTATTATGCTCCCATAATCCAAGAATTTCAAAAGGTTGATAGTAAGATATGATAATTTTTAGTTGTTTAGAAATTAGAATGTGAGTCATCCTTGAACACTCACATAGACTTTTATAATATTATTTATTCAAAAAAAAATGTAAATTTTAGAAATATTTCACATTCATTTTGAAGCCATGAAACTACACTTAATATAACATTTGTATCAAAATTCAAACATTAAATTGAGTTATAAATGTCTTAATAATCATGAATTTTATGAATTTATCATTATACCCATTTTTTTGGTCCCCGACCCTCAATGGTCTAAATGATAAGATATTTTTGAAATAATTAAATCAAAAGGGAATAAAAATTTACAAAATCGAATTCTTTCCTTGAATGGGTGATTCTATAAATCTCCATCATGATATTGCAAGCTTGGTTGGCAATGGATCAAGGCCATGATTGGGGCTAAAGGTATCTCTATTAGGGCTATAGATTCTTGGATGGTAGTAGATAAATTCACATGCCATTCTCCCCAAGATAAACATCTAACTTTCCATTTTCATAAATTTTGATTGTTTAGATAGTGTTTAATTTTCATCTTATGAATGTAAGAGATATAATAGAATAAATCACTTTCAACACACATTGTTGGTATTAGGAAGATCTAAAAATTAGTATGTAATATATTGAGGTAGACTTTAGTGATTTCATATTTCTATTTTTGTCTAAATAATTTATTTATAGTTTTATGTTTCTTGATCAAATTTGATGATTTATAGTCTAGGTCATGAATACTAAAAAAAAATCTCCCCACGAAAGTCACCATTTATTAGATCCAACACACCACATAATCATATTTTTCCTATAGGGACCCTATTAATTTATCATAACTATTTTATTTTTCTATTCTTGCATACTAATATGACTATGTTTAATGAGTAATGTTTGATAGTGCTTACCTTACTTCGACTGATCATTCATTCATGGTGATGTTGCAGGAGCATCCAAAGGTTTATACAATCTTATATTTAACCAAAAATAGAGGGTGATGTGTTTTTATTGGTAGGTGGAATTATTTGTGTGAACTTGTTTACTCTTGGAATGATATTGTAAAAGCATTCATTTGCCATAGAAAAATAGATAAACCTTTTGACTGTTTATGTCAGTTTATATTGGTTGTTAAGTCATAGAAACTTATTAGAAATGGTTATTCAACTAAGGTAGGATTAAGCTAATGAATTTTTGTTAAGTCATATAATATGAGACTTACAACATCTATACAAATTTTTAGAGCATTTGAATCTACCACAAAGGCATATTGAATCTTAACATATCTATAATTTTCCTAACTCACTATAATTATATGGAAGGAATTAGATGCCAAAACTTGGTGGGATCACAAAACCTAACACTTATAATCTCTGCACAAAAAATAAAAGAATTTGGAGTCACCACAGAAATGTACCAACTGTTACACTATTTTAAGTTTTCCTTGTTATAATTCTATGTAAGGAATTAAATGATTCATTTTTATGGGTTCATAAAAAATGATATCTAGAATATTTTTACAAAACTTCAGACCATTTGGAGTTACTACAGAAATGTTGTGACTATTTTTTTTAAGCTATGTCTCTATCTTTAGTTAGAAGGTTCATGACCTTGTATTATAGTTGCATTAAGGATTGTCATACCAAATTTTAAATGGTTTCACAAAATATATTTATAAATTTTTATTCTAAATTTTAGATCAATTGGATACGTGATCCAAAAATTATGATAGTTTTCATAAACTATTATTCTACTAGAGGATGTCTATCCAATCTACATAAAAGTTATGGATATTACACTATTTGTGGGTTTACTTACTTGTGGTATATCTATGATAATAATAAACTTACCAAATTTTTAGTGGTTTCATAAAATGAATTATTAAATTTATTTTATAAATTTCCTCTCAATTGGATAAGTCAGTCAAAATTTATGATAGTTTTTGTAAATTGACACTCTACTAGAGGGCATCTGTCTAGTCTACAAAAGGTTCATGATTGTGTAGAAGAGATTCAATAAGAGTTAAGTTAAAAAATTTGTAGCGATCAAATAAAAGGGATTATAGGATGTGTGTTACAAATTTAATCTCAATTGGATAAATGCAAACAAAGTTATGATAGGTTTTTTAATTTTCACTCAGCCATAAAATGTATCCCTATAGCTTGATGGGTTTTTACCTTGAGGTAGAGCTGAAATAAGACTTAGGTTACTAAATTTAATGGGTTTCTATTAAATTTAGTAATATTTTTATGTTTAATATTTCATATTATTAGATCTAATAGGTTAAAGTTATAGAAGTTTGAATAAGGGCCACTTTTCTTAGAAATGTCATCTATAGTTTTTGTCAAAAGGTTGTTCCTTACCTACAATATTATATGTTAATGTTTAGATGATGAAATTTTTAGGGGTTATTAAAACATTGTTTTTGAGATATGTATCAAATATAATATTAATTGGATCACCTTAGTTAAATTTATGATCATTTTGGTGATTTTTAGTCAACTAGGATATATGTCCAGTCTATAGATGATTCTTTGACCATGTAGAAGATCTATGGTAAGAGTTAAGCTCCCAAATACATGTCCATCTTGTAGATGATCTTGGAACTTATGGTAAAGCTACATTAATAATTAGTTTCCCTAATTTAGACTGGTGGTTCAAGGTTATAAGTAGAATATGTGTTTAAAATTTATCTCAATTAGATCATTGGGTGAAGTTATTTCCATTTTTTTAATTGTCTTTCATTTAGAAAATACCTATCCACCCTATAGATGGTCATTTACCTTATGAGAGATCTACATTTGGATTTAGGTAACCAAATTTTGATTAGTAATATAAAATGTATACTAAATTATGTGTTCTAAATTTCATCTCAATTGGATAAATGGTGGTAAAGTTATTATATTTTTGGTAACTAACCCAGACTAATTTCATCATGCCAAGTGTTTTTTTTACTTGTGTCTATGATTATAGGTTATTGCACATGGTCCAAATATTCAGCTAGCCAATTAGAGTCGAAGGTGTTTTTAAATAACTTGCATTGAAATTTTAGGTATAAATAGACACTTAACTAAAAACTAACTATCATGGATGATCTTAGTTTTTAAAGTTGAGATCTGGGTAGTAGTATGTGCCATTGACAAGATTTTGGTATTCATCTATTCGTTAAATAGTAGTGCCTAGTTTGGATAGTAGTGTCATCTATGTGTAGTGTCCTCAATGTGGTACTAATGTCCCCTTTGTGGGACTATTCCAATTTTTGGTAAGTACCTGCACTTGTGTCTGTATGTTTAATTCCTATGTGACTGAAACTTGTAGATCTGTATTATACTTAGAAAACTTGATTTGATGTGAAAAACATAATTTCCTTTAAAGTAGGCATAAATAATAATAATGTGTGTGTTAATAGGATGGAATAGACATCTTCAACACCCTGCTATGTAGAGAGTTTCTTACATACCAATACTCTGAGGAGGGATCAAGTTTGATGTAGTTATCCCACCTAGTGCTTGATGTATGTGCAAGTGATTACTAAAATGAGAGTGGACTTGGATGCCTTGAATGTGATTGAGATTTGAAATGTTAAAAAATAAACTTAGGGGTGTTGTAGATAATAGTACATATAAATTAGGGTACAATAGGGATCAAATACCTTAATTTTATACAACTTTATCTTTGGTTTACATAACTTTTGCATTTATTTTCCATCTACTGAATAGAGGTGGATTAGACTTGTATTTATATTGTTTTATTTCTTATGTGGATAATAAAATGAGCTTAGGATGACCTTAGGAATGATGCACATTTTAGAAAATATCCTTTGGGAAGAGTTCAGGCTAAAGATAATAGCAACTAGCTGGGGGCACTAGCACCATGTCGTTGTAGTGTCTCTAATGTCCTTTTGGCAGACTACTAAGTAATTTGGATTGGGGTTAGAGATGATAGTATTTTAACTATGCTATGATTGGTTTAGGTGATTATGGTCTATTGAATTATTAGAAATGTAAGTCTAATTCTCAAAGATAGGTCTATGGCTATTTTAGGGATATGTTGACTCAAGTGACACTATTAACATCCAATTACCACTTTTAGATTATTACATTTTCCAAATTCCCTTTATTATAGTAATGTAGCAAAGCAAAATGACTAGTATGAAAGAAAAATAAGCATATATTTACTTAATTTAGAAGTGAAGCTCATGTATCTTAGTTTGAGTATGTGAATCTACGTCTGCATATGTGAAGTATGATCCAAAGTAATGTCTTTCAATGAAACATGAAAAAAATTGTCCTTAAGAGATAATCAAAATTAAAATACTATGATAAAATGAAATAATTGAGTAAAGAGAGGAAAATAACAAATAGAATTCATTGGGTATGCAAACCAATGCATGAACCTAGTGACAACCTATGTCAGTAAATGTGTATAAATATCATATCATTGAATAAATTTAATTGAGTTGATGGATTTGTCAATCCTCATATAGGTGGCTCAAGAAATCAATCTAGCTTTAACTCCATCAATACCCACCATTGATTAGTGGATCCTAATCTCTATGAATGGCTTAGATAAGACTATAAGTGAGTCAAACCCTCTTATGTAGGTGGATTAATAAATTAAGTAGGCCATGACTACATAATTTCCCCTTGTGTAAAGTAGATTCATCTTGTAATTATATTATAGACATTGATGAAAGTATCTAATTAAGTAATCTAAATGTATATTTGGCTTTGTAACCACTCAAGTATATTAGGCATCTCTGGGCCACTTGGGAATGCCAACCACTATAGATGGAGTAAGGCATGAATCTAGTGACAACCTATAATTTAATAAATTATATATATATATATATATATATATATATATATATATATATTATATATACATTGACATGTAGTTTGCAATTCAATCTAATTAGCCTATCTAAAGCTGAGTGTATGGAAACTATGTGTCATGCACATTCCCCCAATTTGGTATCTAAGTATACTAAAGTTAAATCAAGTATGTAATAGTTAAACCTATGTAACTAATCTAAATGTATGAGTTATCATTCCATACATGATGCAGCTAAATATGAGCAATTGGTATGAATTTGAACTAAAATGAATGAATCTGAGCTAAATCTAAACATAACTACCAATCTTGTGACTATATCTATGCAAATTTATACTGGTATTAATGATCTATAATTTCTTAAAGCTATGGCTACTAGATAGTAGTGCCTTGTAGTGGACATTAAAACCATGTGGCGCTAGTGTCTTAATATGGGCACTAATGACTATTTGGTTTGCTTTTTATGTGATCTAAATTGACTATTGAATATTTATTCTATTTTATGTTTGCCTTGAGTTTGATATCTAAAATTTATCCTATGTGATGAAATACATCTATGAAAATCAATGTAGGAGCCTAATCTCTATGAAAACCCCTTTAAAAAACCCCATCTTTTGAGGGTAGTTGTGAAATTTGTGGAATAACTACCCTATAAAGAAGCAACACTACAAAATGTATTATCCAAACCATGTTGATGATACTCAAATATAATATAAAACATAACATCATAATGTAAATATATCAAAACATAAGTAGGAAATATAAGATGTATGTTGTAATATATCATTACACACAGGTGTCACAATAGATGTAAATAATGTACATATCAGTAAATTTGAGTAACTACCTAGGGGGATGGGGTATTATCTCCATCAAGGCTCCTAAGTAGGAAGGGTAGATGCATGAAGTCCATCATGGCATTAAAAACTAGTGTGTGTGTGTGTGTGTGTGTGTGTGTGTGTGTGTGTGTGTGTGTGTGTGTGTGTGTGTGTGTGTGTGTGTGTGTGTGTGTGTAACAAGCAAATACAAGTGTCATGGTGTAGAATCATACAAGGAAGCAAACATATAAACATATGAAACATGTAAAAGGTAGGCCAAGGGGCCACAATATAAGGGACATGGGCACATGTCACTAAATATGAAAATGAATACATATAAGGACATGTTCAAATGTCCCCATATGCAAACAACAAGTAATTTGGTGTAGAGCCACATAGAAGGACTTGTTCAAATGTTCACATATAGAATCATGAAAGAGCACACAAAAGGGACATGGGCACATGAATAAGGCATACAAATAGAGAAGTAGCATAGATACCAAATAATAATGGCATATTTAAATTCCCTCGAAGATGGAAGAAGCATAGGAAACACAATCAAGTCTAATCTAGGAACTATAAATGAAAGCATGTATAGCTATGTAGCAAGAATCTATGTAGATACTAGAGTACATATATATTGATTCTAACTAGTGATAGTAAAATAACTTTTAAGTAATAAGGAATAATGATCAATATCAAGATAAATCAATGCATAATTGGAATATATAGTATGTAAGATAAAACCTAGTTATAGCAACTGTGTATGAGATGCCCTCGAGTAGAAATATTTATCAATGTATAAACCTAGATCGGTGTAAATACCCCCATTGGGTAGATGATAACTAATCTAGACTAGTGTTGTGGACTAAATTCCTATCTATAATCTACAAGCACTTGACAAGAATAAGTGAAGCATATGTGTATGATAAAACTGACTATACTAGGATAGCTAGTAATATGAAATATTTGGAAAGTTGTAGAAATCTAAACATAATAATTCATACAACCTATAAAAGTTTGTATTTTTGAAACATTTTAATGTGCTTTTTTTTTTTTTTACATATTATGTTATTTTTTTTTCTAATTATAAGCTACATACAAACATATGACAATAAACTATGGACAAGGAGCGAGAGAGATAAGGAAGTATGTATAATTCAATTGAAAATGAAAAGTTCATCTTTTTACATGTAGAATTTTCATAGATGCATGATGTTTAGAGAATTTTGCACTACCTTTCCATAGAATGAAGCTAGATGATATACTTTCAGGCTAATATTTTTGGTTATGATATATGGTTTGAGCCAGTTAGGTTTAAATTTTCCTTTATTTTCTTCTTTGGCATCGATATTTTTGAGATTTTATTTTAATACCATATCATTGACTTCAAATTATTAATTATGGACTCTATTATTATGGGTTTATTGGATTCACTTCTAATAGTCATTACAGTGATCTATGGCTTGGATATGTGTATGATACAATTATTCTAGTTCATAGAGACATCACTCTCTATATTGTCATTTGTGATGAGTGCATCTAAAGATACCCATAAATATGGTATTTATAATTCCAAGGGAATAATGGATTTTGTGCCATATATAAGTGAATATAGAGTATCTCTTATTGGTGTACGTATAATAGTGTGGTAAGCCCAAATTTCATATATGAGTTGATTGTGTCAGTCATCACCAAACTTGGTGATGGTTTTACTGAGATTGCTATTGATCATCTTATCCAAATCCTCTACTTGAGAATTACCTTTTGGGTAGTATGGTGTGGAGAATGTATGTTAGATTTTATAATTGGTATAAAATATTTTCACTATTTTTTCTTGAAATAAGTTTTTTTATCTATAAGAATGGTTACTAAGAGACCAAGTGAAATAATATTGATCATGAGAAACCATCAAATATCCTCCCATTTTATTATTATATTATGATTTATTCTATATGTTTTGTAAAATATTTTGTTGTTGTGATAATGAATTTATAGCCAACTATTGATTCTAGGTTGATTTTACAGATTAGATTGAATCCCCATAACATGAATGGTCACGCTAATATGATAGGTTGAAGTTGTTCTGAAGGGACATGGTGTAAGTTACCATGGAATTGACATTTGTCACATAATTTTGCATACTTTTTGTATTATTTTTACATATTTGGTTAGTAGTAACCCTATCCAACTAATTTATGTGACATTGCCTTGCCCCTGACATGGCCACCACATTCATTATCGTGTATCTGTTGAATAGCCAATTTAGCTTTTTCTAGTGTTAAACATATGATTAAGTGTTTGTAAAAGTATATTTTGATCAAATCACCACCAATGATGACATATCATAGAGAGTTTCATTGTAATTTGCAATTTTCATTCTTTGTAAAGGTATCTGGTGTGACAGATTTATTCAAAAATTTGTATTTATTAGAGAACCATTCAGATGGTGTTGAACTATGTACGGTGATGAGTAATATTAGAGTGATAAGGTTTTCATGGGACACTAACAAAGATTTTAATCATTTAATTATGAATATATCTTGTTTTACATCTTTCTCTATGGGGATTAATGAGGTAGCACTTGCCAATGCATTGGCATGATGGTTATCTTAGCATGAGATGTTCTCAATAGATAAATCATAAAAATGAGAGCATAGACACTGAACCATGTTATTATAAAGAATCAAGTGCTCTTATTTTGTTTGGTAAACATCTATGACCTGATTGAAAATTAATTGGGAATCCCTGTAAACTTTGATTGATTTTATCTTGAGAGATTGAACTGCTTGAAGGCCTAAGATGAGAGCTTCATATTCATCAATGTTATTGGTACATGGTAAGCTGATTTGATATGTAAGAGGTACCATGTGTGCCATAGGATTGATGAAAATAATTATAACACTAGCACCAAATGCACACTGAGAGCTATAAAAAACATTATCCATGTATCAGGAGTAATATTATATGTTATGAAATCATCATTAATGGGATGTGTATCCTATTAGGGTGTTCACATTATTAAGTATTTAGTAATGTAAATATTATTAGTTAAAAAATATTACATAAATGGTTTTGTTTGGTATATTATTGTTTTAAATAAAAATAATATTATACTTGGTAGTTTTATATAGTTGGTCAGTTATTCATGTAAGCGATTGTAGGGATATCATTATCTCAACTATAGGAATCATATCTCCTATATAAACATTCAATGTTTTGATTGAATATAGTTTAAGAATTATATTATCATTCTTTTTCTATTCTCTATTGGTGTTCTCTTTGTTGTATAACTCTTATTTTTACCAATATATGGTATTAGAGCTATCTATGATCATGTGCGTGTGAACAATAAGAGTCTGGTAGAGGATAAATATTCCAAAGAAGATTTTTCTTTTATCTCCATGATATAAGGTGGACCAAAATTTAAACCAAATAGATGAATAAATATATGGTATCAGAAGAGAGAAAGTTTTGATAGAGAATCAAAGGATTTTTTAATCATATTTTATAGAGCATAAAAAGCTTTAAAATCAGATTTACAAGGCTAGAAAGTGGATTTATAAAGTTCAAATTGGTCACAAAATTTATGTTAAGATCTCCCAATTATGTTCCAAATTGAATGTGGATGGATTTAGAAGTGTTATAGTGATAAAAAGGTTTGTTAAGGCTTTAACATATCTTAAGGGAAGAGATGAAATGGGTACCAAAGAAGTGAGGATTGTCATCCCAAATTGCTTGAGACATCACCTCTAAAAAGATCCATTAGAATCCATTGACTCGAGGTTTATATTTGAATAAAATTGGTATGAATTTTTTTGGATGTAATTTATATAGGCATACTCAGCCATCTTGCATGATCTGATTAGTCATCAATCATATTTTCAACATCCATGTCATGTGCATCTAGTTCACCTTAATGGGATCTACTCCATTATGCTATATTTCCCAAAAAATTTATCCATAAGTAAATGCATGAGTCTTTTTCATTACTATTTTTTACTTTTTGAAATAAGATTGGAAGTTTCAAGAAGTGTAGATGTAATTGTATCTGTAGTTCCTCCATGAAAATTTCTTGACAAGATATACAATAGATTCTACTAGACACAACCATACTAGGTCTTGAACTCAAATATTCTATGATCATCCATGAATCATGAGAAATTTTAATCCTCTTCCCTTTGGCATTTGGTGAATAGGAAAAACTATCATTAGTCCATGATTGGATATCCATATATCACATAATATTTTAATAGGTGGTGAGTCATTTTGGTAAATGTGTCGTACATTTGAATTTATAATTTATGATTTTATAAAATTCAAAAATACAATGATGTGTCCATTAATAATATAGGTTATTAATCTTCATTTAAGTTAAATGTTATAATAATTTAGTTGTTTAATGGTTTTAGGTAAGGATAATTGGTTTTATAAAGTCAAACTAGTCATTCTATGACATCCTTGAATCAAAATAAAAAATTTGTTAAAAATATAGAGTCTTTTTATGTCAAAGTGTCAATATTAAAGTCCTTATTGGTATAGAGTCATTATCTATAGTCATTTTTTTAAAAGTCATATTTTGTAAAGGATGCATTATCAGTGGAATCTAACATCCTATTTCAAGTATAAGGTCATAATGGATAAAGTGAAAAAAAAGAGAGAAAAAGAAGAAGGTAGAGTGAAATGAAAACAAATACAAAATATATATATTCAAAGTGTTAAAATAGGTTTACCCAAATGTTGATATTTATAACAAAGGTATGTGTATAATGAACTCTTTCATTAACAATATCTTTGAGAAATTAGATCAAGAGGCATCCATGCTCGCTTGTCACAACAATAAGTCAACTATTATATCCAAGGAACTTCAGATAATTGTACATCATTTCTTGCCATGAGACCTTGTTAGACATGTTTATGAAGGTACCAAGGTTTTCATTGTGTTTTCTAGCTCTGAGTATATAAGTTCTTAAATTTGAGGTGAGAGGCCACAAAAGTAGTAGGTTTTAAATCCTCTCATTAGCCACTAGAGATGGGACCACTTCTACTTTAATGGCACATTTGCTTTTTAGTTGTGTGTTTTATTTTAGTTGTGTGAGAAAGAAAGATGATGCATAACTATTCACATTTGTAATAAGTGAACTAAAAATCCCTTTGTATCTTCTTTGAATATGTGATAGTGAAGAGAGATAATAACTGTATTTCACATCATGATGTGGTTTGTGGTAAGCCACTTGAAAAACTATTTTTTGTGGTTATTGGTAATCCGCTTGAAAATCATCCCATTTTGGTTATTGTTAAACCATATGCAAAACTATCAGTAAGGTTTATGACTGTTCTATGAAAATCACTGAATCATGAGTACAGGTGCAGATATGGGATTGATGTTTTTCCCATGTTCACATTAATGGGGTGTATATTTGGGTTAATAATGTTCACAAGGGGGTGAATGTTAGGGTGTTTACATTATTAAGTATTTAGTAATGTAAATATTATTAGTTAAACAATATTACATAAATAATTTTATTTGGTATATTATTATTTTTAATAACAATAATGGGGTAGTTTTATATAGTTGGTTGATTATTCATGTGGGAGATTTTATGGATCTCCCTATCCCGATTATAGGAAACATATTTCCTATATAACCATGTAATGTTTCAAATGAATATAGTGTAATAATTATAGTATCATTCTTTGTCTATTCTCTATTAGTGTTCTCTTGGCTATATAACTCTAATTTTTACTAATATATTGAGTGATAGGGCTGCTAATTGGTTTTCGATGATTTGTCTGTTTACAAATTTTTGTGATATGATTTTGAGGTCATATTCAGTGAGTGACATAGCCTATTTGGAAATAAAACCCAAAATATGTGTTTTTGACATGAGTAATTTTAAGGGATTTACCTTGGTAATGATCTATGTTTCATTATTAATTACGTAGTGATGAAGTTTTTGTGTACTAAATACTTGTGCTAAGCAAAGATTTTCTATTGTTGAATAATTTTGCTCATAGTCAACTAGTGTGTGACCAATGTACAAAATTACTCTTTCTTTATGTTGGCTGTCATGTTGTGCTAGGAGTTCCCTTAGTGCATGATCTATCATAGAAAGTTAAAGTAGTGGTTTACCAAGTATAGGTGGAACCAAGATAAGAGGATTGAGCAAGTATTGATGAAGTGTATCAAAGTTCTCTTCACATATAAGATCCCACTCAAATTGCACATCCTTCTTAATAAATTAAGTGAATGATTGGATTTTATCAGAGTTATGCCATGAATTGATGAATTACCTAAATTTTCCATTGGAGGGATTGAATTTGTTTCAAATTAGTAGGAAGAGGCATATCCATAATTGCTTTGACCTTATTGGCATCAATTTTTATGTTGTATTGATATATAATAAAGCTCAAATGTTTTCTTAAGGAAACTCCAAAGATACATTTATTAGGGTTAATTTTAAAATTATATTTCTTATTATTTCAAAGATTTGTCATAAATCAATAGCATAATTTTTTCATTCTTTTAACTTGGCTGACAAATCATTGGCATAAACTTTGACTATATTGTGAATGAGGTTGTCAAAGATGTGCATCATAGTGTGTTGGTAAGTTGTACCATCATTATTTAATCTAAACAACATTACTATATATCAAATGGTGTACCATGGTGTCCTGAAAGAAATATTTTATTGATCTTATTTGGCTATCTTGATTTAATTATACTTGGCAAAACCATCTATAAAGGAGAGTATCTCATAGTTGATCATGGAGTCTACTATCATATAAATGTTTGGCAAAGGGAAATAATCCTTAGGAAATGCCTTGTTGAGGTATCTGGAGTCATTATAACATCATATTTGTCTACTAGGTTTTACAATTAAAACTATATTTACAACCCACTATGGAAGGGTAACTAGTCAAATGAAATTGACATATAGAAAATGTTGGATTTCATATTTAATGGGGAGAGACACTTTAAGATGCATTTTTATAATATTTTGGTTTACTAGTTTAGCATATGGATATAATTTAATTCTATGTATGGCAATTGATAGATCAATGCCAAGCATATCAAAATAAACCCATGTAAATACTTTAGGAAAATCATTTAAAATTTCATGAATGTCTATGTCCTCTTATTTATCTAAAGTGGAAGCCAAGAGTATGATGCAAGGATCAATTTTAGTGCCATAATTAAATTTGATTATTTCTTCATTGAACAATGTAGATAGATCTAAAGTATATGGTATTGTGGGGATTATATCATCTATATCAAGTAACATATGATCCAAACCATCTGAATGCTCACCAAATTATGCCTAATAACTTGTGGAATGAGTAAAACTAATATTATGATAGAAGGAAAGGAGATCTTCATATGCACCCAAGAATTCTAAGAGAGTTTCATTAATAGCAAACTCATCGAGAATTGGTAGATCTAGTGAAGCTGTATTAATAATGAGGTTGAGGCATACGACTAAAAGTTTATAAACATGATTCATTGTATTAACTAATTATGGGATAGTTAGGAAAAATGTGATGTTTTTAGAGGCATTGTGAGAAGATCTAGCATTAGATGTATCATTTCTAAATAAAAGTCCTTGCTTGTCCTATTGATCATATGATTCAATGGGATTTAAAATTACCTATTCATGTTTGCCAAGGCCATAACCTATGTAACACATATTTTTAAAATATCATACTGAGAAAAGTGAAGTAAATGTATTTCCATGTGTACTATAAATAGCAGGTGGAGTTGTATGCATGTTTTGAATTATAGCCTAGGGTGGTGTAGTATCAAAATTCATGTATGGAATGTAGTTATGTGAAGGCTATATATGTTGATAATACTTAAATGGTTCTTTGTCCATCGGGAATGTGTATATATGGACTTTATATCTGAATTTTAAACATGCATGTAACATTTATGGAAATACATGCATATCATGGATCCATGGTCTACCAAGTAAGAGATTATAAGTGAGATCATTTGGCATGGCTTGTCATGTTGTAGGTAGTGTTCAGGGTCTGAGCGTAAGGTTTAATGTGATTTGATCCCAAAAAATTGTGTAATATTTTAAAACTCTTGGATGATCATATCAGAAGGATCCAATTTTTTTTCATGGGTGTTAGGATGGTGTAGGAAAGTAATGTTGCAGATGTTCAACCCTGATCTATTGTCAACTAGAACTTGTTTAACACCTACATCATTGATTCATAAAGTGATATAGAGTGGTAGGTATAGATATATGATATGTTGAGGTGGAAGGTCATCTCTCTCTAAAAAATTTTTCTCTTTTTTCCATTTCATAGTGTTGATAATAGAACCCACATAGGTGGGCTTAGATGTTTGTGGTACCTAAGTATCCTAAAGTACCACATACAAAATATCTTTGTATGTGCTAGAGTGTTGTAATATATATAAAATGGAAATTATAATTAGATAATTACTACTTTTATCCATAAATCTATAATCATAGGTGTTGTAAACCTATTGATCTTTAGGACCACATGAAGACATCATAATATGGAACGTAGTGTCGACCAAGAGCATAGAGTTAAAAGTAGATGCAAGATATAAGTTAGATGTTTGTGATTGAGAAGGAGGGATAAGTGAGACTAATTATGCTCTAATATGTCTATAAATGATTACAAAAAAGATTGAACTAGAGAAAAAAATACATATAAAGGGGATTGATTGATTTTAGTTAATATAACTAGTGTTTGATTTACCAAGTTATCTATATGTCGATAGAATATTATCTTAAATGTATTACACATAGAATAAAGATAACATGATAATAAGATAATGCAATATGAAAGATATTTTATTTGATGTGAACCTCATGTATGCATATGTTTATGTGATTAAATAATAATGTCTTAATTATTTTACACATGGAAGAAATATAACATGCTATGGAAATAATGCAACATGAATGATATTTTAGTTGATTTGAAACATAATGTATGCAAATGTATATGTGATTAAAGAATAATGTCCTGATTATTTTACACATAAATAAATATAACATGCTATGGAATATGATAAATATTTCATTTGATAGTAATCATCATCTATGCATCTATTGATGTCTTTTCCTAGTTCATTCCAAATTAAAGGGAATAAGAATGCAAACGAAAAAATGAAACTTTGAAATAAAAATTAATTAATTTATTATGTCATTATAATAATGATGAAATGGGATAGGTTATGCATCAAGAAAAAAGTAATTGGCAACCTTGATGTGTATTTTCTAAGGTTAGGGTTTCAGAATATAAGGTTTCTTTGTACCAATTTAGATTATATGTAAAATAAATTAAAAACATAATGGAAAATGGATTTTAATTAGATAGGTTTTCTAAATAAAATAAAAAAATTAGAAGTATTCAACCCTAAATATATTTCATAAAAATAGGAATTAATGCAAGCTAGGGTTTTATGTAATATTTAAAGTAAGAGGAGTTCACCAAATGATTTAAACTTTTAGGGTTTTACACAAGTAATCGCTATGTTTGGTTAAAGGGTTGAACTGTCTAAATTAGTTTTAAAAATATGAAATAATTAAGTATTGATTTATTATGATCTTTGAATTTGTTTGAATTTCTAATAATAGCAATAAACAGGGATAAATAGAGACTTAGCTAAAACTTGACTATGACAAATGATCTAGGTTCTGAAAATCAAGATATGGGAAGTAGTCTACATTTTAAATAAGATTTTGATATTTGTCTATTAACTAGAAATTAACACCCAATTTGGATAGTAGTACCACATATGTGTAGTTTCCTCAATATGGTGCTAATGTCCCTTTTGTGGGACTATTCTTATTTTTGGAGAGCACCTACACTTGTGTTTGTATATTTTGTTCCTAGATGACCAAAACCTGTAGCTCTATATTATACTTAGAAAACTTGATTTGATGTGAAAACCCTAATATCCTTGTAAGTATTGCACACACAGATATATATATATATATATATATATATATATATATATATATATATATATATATTATAATTTATTAAGATGGACTGGACATCCTCAACACCCCACTTTGTAGAGAGTTGCTTACATACCAATACTCGGAGGAGGGATCAAGTCCTATGTAGTTCTCCCACCTAGTGTTTGATGTATATGCAAAGGAATGCTAGAAGGAGAGTGGAATTGTATGCCTTGAATGTGCTTGAGCCTTGAAATGATTGAAAATTTAACATAAGGGTTTTGTAAATGGTAGTATGAGGAAATTAGGGTAGAATAGGGATCAAATACCTTAATTTTTCACAATTTTATCTTTGGTTTGAATATATTTTTCATCTATTAAATAGAGGTGGATTAGATTTGTATTTATAGGAATATTTTTCTTGTGTGGATAAGAAAATGAGCTTAGGCTTAGCTTAGGAGGGGCACACATTTGAAAAAATATCCATTGGCAAGAGTTGGGGATAAGGATAGTAGCACCCAATTGGGGACACTAGTGCCATGTGGTTGTAATGTCCCTAATGTGGCACAAATGTCCTTTTGATAGACTGCTAAGCAATTTGGATTAGTGTCAGAGATGATAGTTCTAAGACTATGTTATGACTAGTTGTAGGTGACTTTGGTCTATTGAATGACTATAAATTTAAGTCTAATGATCAAAGATAGGTCTATGGCTATCTTATGGATAATCTGACTCAAGAAACACTCTTAGAATCCAATTACCACTTTTAGGTGATTACACCATTAAATATTATTTGTGCATCAAGATAGTGGGTTTGATTGCCTTGTATATTTAAAAAAAAAATCTTTCTATTGTTAGGGGTGATAGATTTGAGTATAAAAAATCTACTATGATTGATCTAGGATCTCACTTGCCTTTATTCATTATTTTTTCTTGATGGCATGCAAAAGATATTTATTTGAGAAGTAATCTATGCAAAGAAGTTTTTTGATGTTGTTGGTGTGTAAGTGGATATATGATTAATTTGTGAAGCAAATAGTTTAATTCAATTTTGGAGCTCATTCTGATTATCTTTAGGCTTCCATTAGTCATGGTGTGTAAATAACTACAAGCTAGTGTAATTAATTTATTTGAATAGAGTTCTATATTTCATGTTCAAATATTATTCCTTTGAGTCTTTATCATTGTGGTGTTTCAATTTGTGCAATAGATAGATTTGATACCTATTGATTTGATTGAAACCCATACTAATTTAATTTTTAAGTGTTGGAATACATGTCTTGTATCAAGGATATTTATCTCTTTTTTACACTATTTTTCCCTATTTTTTACATTTTTATGAGAAATGATCTACTCATTACATTGTAAATAATCCATTTATAGAAGAACCAATAATGAGAGCCTGAATAGTTTTAAATAAATAATTATAACCTTAAATGTAAATAGATCATAGCCTACCCATGCTATAATCAATTAGATTTTTCTATCCCTTGGATCAGCAATAGGTCCTAAAAATAAGTAGAATTTTGTCTAATGAGATGTCGATTGATTTTATCCACTCGTATAAGTCAATCTAGAAAATTATCTTAGAGTGGATCACAATTTTAGACAAACATAGTTCTTAATAGATAAATAATTATACATATCTTATTATATGTTCTCACTAGAAATTATAAAAAGCAAAAAAAACTTGTAAAATATTAAAATTAAAAACAACAAACTTGTTATCTAGTTCATACGATACATATCATGTTTATTTGCATATGATATAGGATTATATATTATTTATTTACACATGTGTTTGTCATGGTATACTTTGAGTGGGTGAGATGCATGATATAAAATTTAGATATGGTTATGGACATGTAAATACTAAATGATTAATCTATATTTCTACATCTTCGGAGACGATATTACATTGATAACATATATTTTCTTTATGGTCATATCTACATAACTAGATTCATATAATTAACTCTTACTAGGTTTATATTTACTATATAGAGTTAATTTACATATTTTACTATCATTTACATTTGAAATGTTTACATGGATATTTAAATGCTATTATTATATGGATGCTTACATATTATACTCCATACTTTTTGATCGTTACTTGAATATAGGTTACACCTTAGTACCATGTCATTCATGCTTATAATACTATACTTATATTTATTTCTATATCTAGACTTATTAGAGGCACATCACCTACATAGGATATATCTTTCTGTGATATTCTAGGCAACATACCTCCACATGTCTCCTTTATCTTATTACAAACATCTTGTGTATATATAGAATGTATTGGGGCACATTATTTGTCCCTATCAACATCATGCCTATTATCCATGTATTTACACTTAGAGGCAATATGATAATTTTTCATATGACACTACATTAAGATTGATAATTACATTATTATACATCTATATACATATATTCTTTCCAATAGGGGCATGCCACATATTATCTCCCCTTGAGTTTCATTGATACTATATTAGTTTATCTATCCACATTACTTATATGTGTTATAGTATTACACAAGTGGTAACTTAATATACTTCATGCACCTTTTACATCTTGACCCATTTTGATTTTCATACTTGCTGCATACCCTTTTACTATATTTTTTATTTTAAAAATGTTTAATAGGTATTAAAATTTATAGATTATTTAGACTGTAATATAATATAATTAAGCATAAATTTGAATGTAAATAAGAAATGACTAAATTTATTGAAACTAATAATTGAAATATACTAAATAGAGTAAGTAAAAACAAATACAAGATACTTAGAATTTATGATTTCTAGTTGACTGTAACTGATGTTTTCTATTGTAAATAATGATAATATATGATTATGATCCTCAAATTTAGGATCATAGTTTTTTATTGTGCCTGCATAGGTCTACACTCCATAGATAATAGTGCGAGCCAATCATTTCCATTTATTATGGACTTGTACACTTTGACTGTGACAAAATTATAATGGTCTAGCTTCTATGGAGATGGATAGTATAATTCAATTTTATTAGTCTCACACAAAAAAATATTATTTTATTTTTCTTTGCCTTGAAAACCTTAGGGGTACTTCAAAGAGATAGAAACCTACAAAAATAAGGGGAAGTATAATTAGCTAAGCTAACCCTAATCACCCATTTGATGATTGGTTGTTACCTATGTATTCAGATACTCTCAGGAGGGAATCATGCCATACATTATTCTCCCACCTATATTAATTATAAAATTATGATCCTTAACTATATGTATGAATCTATAAATTTGGATTTGATACTTGAAAATGGTAACACTTGACATGATTTTTAGTTTTTTAAAGTTGGATTGTGACTAATCCTAGTGAATGATCTTGAATTTGGTAAGAATAGGGCAAATTTTATCAATGTGTTGTAGTGTATAAGTGTTCAATAGATAGTGCCAAGATAGGAATAATGAATGCATTTTTATTTGTATTTATAGTGAAACCTTTTGAAAATTTACTTTAATTGATCTTGAAAAATGGGTGGGATGAGGTAAATAAATATTTTAAATTTTCATTCTATCCATTAAATGTGGTGGGGGTGAGGTTTCACTAGGTGGATAGCTCTGCAGTTATAAAATTGTCTGCCTAGCATGGACCTATCCTAACACATCAAGGATAGTTTTCCTGAGATTGGAAGCAATTTGAGAGTGATATATGGTAGGATTGAGTATTTAATTTTAAATGATTATGTATTAGTGATAATAAATAAATGTTTAATCCCACATATAGATAAATAATTTAGAGGAATGTAGAATAAGAGTCATTTATCTGGGCACAATAAAAGTGGTATAATATATGTTAAGAATTAGCATTGTCAAGTGCCTACAACTAAATATAGGTGTCTACATCCCCCTACCTTTTATAGTATTAAAAATTCTAGACTAAATGAGAGAGATAAAACTTGTGTGTGTATAACAAACTTTATCTTTTGATAGGAAAAATCAAATTGTGTAAGGTACCTATTTTAGTAAATCCTCCAACAACACATGAAGTACTAATTTTAGAAAAACCTACAAAACCTAAACTTTGAAAATTTAAATTTAAATGAGAGAAATGAATGAGTACACATGTAAGGATATGAAACCATATTTCTATGTAACTTGTAAAAGATGATGAAATACTTTATAAATGCTCCCCTTGTTAAAGGACTTAGAGAGATAGTTCCTTATGTTTAACCATTAGTGAATTTAGAGTGATCAAGTCCAAATTTTGAATAACTAATAAATATCTTGAATTGGAAATATGATCACTTCAACTCTTATTAATGGGGATAAGTAGTCAATGTAGTAATACAAAATAAGATGGAATCATGAGGGTTCATTAAAAGTGATGTCAAGGTTGTTGAGTATCACTACACTCAAATACAAATCACCCATAATATAAGTTGGAAACACATAATGGAATTGGTAGACTCAAACATACATTACCCATAATAGAATGAATCACACTACTACAAATAGATCTAGATTGTATTTATATGATCAAAAGATAATGAAGAGTATTAATGCCCCCATTATGACCATAGTGCTACTATATTTGAAATGAAATAAAGCATGTGTACCTTGAATATTTAAACTCTTTTGTAGTGCATATGTGCATGATTCAATCTCATGCCTTTTGAAATTTGAAAGATATAAAGGTTTTCATGAACTAATATCTTTCCCTTTTAATATATGCCAAATGATATAAAATGATATGGATATATATGTTCAAATGTAACTATATGTGAAAGTTGTAATCTTTGTTCTTGTAACTTATTTTGTATATCTATCTAAGTGTGTATAAATTTACACTAAAGTATATGTAAAATGAGTTCATATGCATGTCACATGCCCCCAAAGTCTGTATCAGTGAGTCAATATTTGTCATGTATCTAATTTCTGAATTACTTTAAACACTTTGAAACTTATATTCTACTTAACATTTTATTTTTTAACTCATAGAGGTTTGAATATCTAATAGAAGACCATTATAATTCCCCCATTTTAAGATGAGGGATGTAGCCTACAAGTCACTCATATAAAAATAAGATTTAACTATATCATGTGATAAATATAGAATAATTTATAATATTGTCACCATATGGAGAGTCTGTAATCAGAGTAAATTAATTATATTGAATCATGCATATAACATATTCAATGTGAGGCTTACAAGTGTCATGTATATATAGATATAACAATGAGTTATGTAGTAAATTAGCCATCTTTGAATAATACTATGTAGTAAAAGTGTATGATATGGATCATGTAACCCCTAATCAAGATCAAAAATCACAAAAATCATAACACACAATGTCACACAATACCAATCATAAGTCTAAGTTTCACACATAATTGACATGGACATGTCACAAAGAACAAGGCCAAGGGAAACATGCAAATAACATTAAAAATGTTACAAATAAGTGACATAAATATGTCACATACATAATTCCAAGTGGCCACACATAATAATCAAACAATGCCTAGCCTATCATGTTAAAAAGTAACAATATCAAAGGAGCATAAAATAAGTGAAAACTAGTCTACATTATCCATATGTATCAATGTCACATCATAGTGAAGTAAAAAATCCATATAGCAAAATGTGATATCTGATTAATTAGTAATATGACTATATGATATATATCTCAACATGGTATAAAGGTCATAGATAGATATAGATCTATAGAATAAAATTCCCCTAGAATAAGTATAGCCATTAGTCATAAAAGAGACCAACATCTAAGAAAATATGTATGTCCTACATCATAATTATATACCTCATAAAATTCATGTGTGTATGGAAAATAATATGATATCTACCAAACATGTGATAAATATCATATGTAAAGAAGTAATCTAGCAACTCATGTCATGCTCAAGTCCTAGTTTTTTTATTTTTTAGAATCTTTTGAATGTTTTCATATTTTTTATTTTTTATTTTTATTTTTTGACATATTTGAATTTTTTGAGTCTTGATGTGTGCAAAAATAAACTAAGGAATAATCCCATCAGTGGGGGCACCATGGTGCATGCCTATATCAAATATTTGGAGGGTGATTTTTTGTGAATGAAAAGTGTTACATGTAGATTAATCATAATATGAAATGGTATCAAGTGTTTTTATCTAGCTATTTCAATCACTGCTCATAGAATCTCTTTTATGATGTGTAACTATAGAAGGTGTAGAACTTGGTTGAGTTTGTTTCATAGTAGGAGAAGGTTTGATTACCAATATTTGTAATGGAACATGTTAAACTATCCAAGGTACTACCTTAGACACATTGTAGAAGGTGTGAGTGACATTTGAACATGTCCCTTGTATGTGACCCCTTGGCCTTTATTATGTATTTTTTTATGATTTATGTGTATTATATATTTGTGTGCATCATGGTCATGACACTTTATTTATTATTTGCTCAGAGTTTGATGCCATGATGGATATCATACATCCATCCTCCTAGTATTTGATGCCATGATGGACATCATGCATCCCTCCCCAATTAGTTTTATTCTAATTTCAATACTCAGTTTACATTACTTATGTGTGGTAAATTTACTATAATATATCTTGATAATGTCACTAAGTATGCTTGTTACTACATGAATCTCACATTACTACTTTTATAAGAATGTATATGGTGATGTCATGTTTTTGGATATTATTATTATTGTTATTACTCATATGTAAATATTGTACATAACATCTATAACATAACTTCTTAAATTTGAGTTAAGTTATCATGTAGGCTCAACAACTCACCTCAAAAGTGGGTGAATAAAGAGTGTCTTGACTTAGAGACTAAGTTTACTCAGTATAGTTCATAGTCACATAGACATAATTTTTCAATCTTCACAAAATAAATCCCATAGAGTACCTAAAAAACTCAAAATATTAATTTGGACAAGATCAATTAATTTGGATAGGGGCACCCCCGCTATTGTCCAAATAGAGAATTTTTATCCCAAAACTAAAAAATAGTCAATTCCATTGGTTATTAGAATCTTAGTAAGCCTAGAACAATTTGAAATAAGTTTAAAATTTTAGTTTCTATAAATATTTAGATGCTATCTCAAATTTTATTAGTTTGGAGGCATCATGCATGCTATGTTATTCCAAGTTAACACATAGGTTTTGGATTAGAATCTCAATTATTATTACTTAGTCCCAAAATATGTATACACCAAATATAAGATTGGAGGGCATGTGTGTGAAACATGACTTCCTCCTTGCTCAGTTTTGCACTAGTTTCATAGATGGAATGATAATGGTTTTTATTATCCATGTTGTATGCACTAGACTCATATTATACTAATTAATTCACCAGTTTCACACTAATTTTTCATGAAAAATTAGCCTTATTCTATTTGTGCTGGTTGGTTCAACTTTCTACACCACATTTTTCATTAGAACATTCTATTGGGATTCATACATGGATTTCAAAATAATTCACTACCATGGATATGTAATGATGGATTTAAGCATACATTTTATTATTATGAACACTTTCCTATTAATGACAATTGGGGCATGCACAGTCTAATCCAATATTTTCAATGTTAAACAAATCTATGGTCATAATTTTTGCACAAAAAAAACACAACTATTTTCATATACAATCATGCCCAATTTCAAATGCTGACCCATTTTTATTCCATGATTGCACATTGTATTATTGGATATTAATATAGGGTTTTTAGTGGAAAAAAGTTACAACATGGAACCTAAAGTCATTTTTTAAATTGAAGATCACCTATATATTGTAAACACCCAATTATGGCCATAATTGTCATTTGACTAGACTTCAGATTGGTTCCTACCAAATATTGTAATTTAATCTTAGGAATCATTAAATGTCCCAATTTTGGCTACACATCATTCATCAATGCTCATAATAATGTTGAGGCATCCCTATTTGGGGTATTCTACCATACGCAATAATAACCTCTCATAGATTCATCCCCAATCACCTTGTGACCTAACAACTAGTAGTTTGGCCTATGGACTCATTAAGTGGGGCACTTGATCAAATATTAAAGGAGCTAAAATTTTAATCAAATTTAATTAACTAATTAAATAAGATTAAATGTTGAGTTGAATTATCCATTTACAATTAATGACTATTTAGAAATGGAAATTATAAAATTCACAATATCAAGCCTTTTCATCATTGCCTTTATGAGTTGTCAAGATTTTCACAAATATCTCAAAAAAAATAATTTGAGAGCCATGCTTATTAATTGAAAATCATAATTACATAACAAATTTTAACTCAGCTGGAGTTAGTCTCAACTCACCTAGGGTTAGTTTGAACCCGTTCCATGTTTAAACTCAACCTTAACTCACCTTGGGTGAGATTTAAATTTTGAGGCTATAAATACAAGGCCATACCTATTGATTTCTAGGTTTTGATAGTGTAGAGTTATTATGCTATATTTACTCAATAAGTTTCATGCAATTAATATTACCATGCCAAATTCATAAGCTAAGCAACCAAGCCAAGGTGCCAAGGAAAGGTGAAGCCAACAAAGCTCCATTGATGAAGATTTATTGATGTACAAAATAAATAAGCCATGTCAACAAGCTATTTGGAGCTCCAAGGTAAAATAATGGTTTCTTTTATGTTTTATTTAGGTTTTTCATATGCATTATTGTTACCTATACTCTTCCTAGTGTCTAGGATAGAGGTGTTATGATTTTAGTGTGTTAATTTGATTTATTTTATTAGAATAACATAAGATTAACCTCCACTCTATGTATTTTTTGTTCACATATATTAATCAAATAAGATATGGTACAATGCTAATCATACAAAAATATGGGTAAAAAGTCACACCCCACAAATATAATCACATAGATGGAAAAGAAACCTTGGGATAAGTTTAAAAAGTGGTAAAAAATTACCACACTCACCAAAAATATCACATCAATAGTTTGACAGCAAAGCAGGGAGAGCAAGGTAGAGATAACAATAAAGAGAACAATTAAGTACTCACAACAAACATGAATGTTGAGGGAGGTAGTGGAGATAATGGGTCATGAGGATTATGATCCCATCCTCCTAGGGTAAGAGGATACTTGTCCACATGTAAGGGCTCCCACCTAGTGTTTTACTAAGCTTCTAATGTCTCATCTAGATTTTTTTAAGCAAAATTGCTAGATCTAGGTACATAAACTTGCCTTGGAGAGGTAGACCCAAGATTCTAATTTCATCATCTTGGGATAGGGGAGGAGATCCCAAGCCCCTAGCATAACCTCTAGATCTATATGAGCCACTCAATCCACCCCAATGAGGATAAAAATAACAAGGTTGTAACAGATGAAGAGAATGGCTCCTATGTCTAGTTCTGAACTGTTGTCAATGTGGCCCACACCCTCATCCTCAGGGAGGTGAATGATGTCATGGGGAATCAAGAGGTTCAAAATTAAACATTCATGGATAATTTCCCTAGTGATTGATTAAACATTATAGGTGGTTGATTTCCAAACATAAATTGTCATTATAGATTTGAATCTAAAGAGTAACATTAGATAGAATATTAATTTTATTAGTAACATAAAAACTACATTCCAACTCTTCATAATTAAAGCAAGCATAATTTATAGCTATAAAATTTTTATATCCAAAGATATTTCAAAATCAATTATATTTTTTAGGCAATAGAGCTGAGTCCCCTAAGAAATCCATCTTTCACATAAAGAATTTAGGTTGAAAGGGATAAAAAAGAGAATGTATCTAGTGCCATGTAGATTGTGTGTGAGTAAAACCAAAAAAGTTACTTAATAGTCTTTATTTATCGATGAGATGGGAATATGGGGTTAGGCATACATAGATTCTTGATCTAGTCTCCCATAGGCAGACCCTAATAAAGAATACACCATAATAAATGAACTTTTTTGGGCTCAATAGTAGCAGACCACACAATGCTAAAGCATTAGGTTGAAACCCCATATCTGGAATGGAGATTCCATCTGAGGTTGAGAATATCATTTGGAATATGCTATAGGGATAGTAAATGATACCCCAACTAAGGAGAATATCAGTTGAAAGGGGTGGCCATAAGCTAGTGCCAATCCTTCCACTAAGGAATAATTGAATTAACTCCTATTTTATACAAATAATCATTAGGGTTAAAGCCTTAAATTTTTTCAATAGCCTCTGCATCTAAATTATTTAATTAAAATTTATTATAAAGTTGTTTCCAAGTGATCCAAGCCCTATTTTACTTACAAAAAAGATCACTGTTAATCTTCACACCTTTTTTGAAGATCCTTAATCCTTTAACCCAATGGACTAAGGCATAGGGAATATTATGAAAATTTAAGCAAGGTGACCACCATAGGGACTAGGAGTTAATATAGAATCCATTACTTAAATCCTCACCTACCCAATTAAGGTGAGGCTTAAGCTTTTCCAAACATTTCCATAGACTTTGAATCACAAAGGTAACCTTGATTTTAATAGGCACTGGGGTTATGAGTAAAGAGTGAAGTCCTAGGCCTTACCATGTCTTTCTACCATATGGGAGTCCCTGAGAGATACAATAGAGTATAATAATATTTAAATCTTCATCCTTATTAATACCTCTGATAATCCACTTGGCACCAAGATCAAGTCCTTGAATTTTAATATCTAGGAAACCTAGTTCCCCAACTTCCTTGGGTTGGAGAAATATGTTCTAAGAAATCTATGGAAGCCCTTATGACCCTTAAAATTAACCCATAAAAAATCTTTTATATTTATTTCCAATTTGTTGTAAGTGGCATTAGAAGGGGCCTAACAAGAGGAATAATACACATGAGTAGTTTTTAAGACTTTAAAGCAAATTTGAAATTTTCTAGTAAGATAAAGAGGCTTGGTGATCTAAAAGGATATTTTTTCCCAAATCTCTGCACCACATGGGACCATAGTTTAGAAGGATAACCCTAAAAGGAAAAAATAATGCTAAGAAACTTACATTTTACCCCTACTAGAATCCATTACCATTGATATTACTCTAATGAAGGAGGTTTGGGGACCAGATACTGATGGTAACATTGAGTCTTTTTCCATTGGATAGATGATCCTAAAGCCAAACAAAAAATATGGAGACATTCCATGGAATTCCTAATGGACTCTTCTTCTTATTAAAGAGTTAGAAAATAATCATCTATGAAGTGGCCATTTAAAAGTTATCTATTAGACTGAGGGAGCGAGATACCTTTCACCAAACCCCTAGAAACATAATTATCTAGGAGGTAGCTAAATCCTTCTGATGCAAGAAAATATAAATAAGGGACTAAATTACATCCTTATGTGTTATAATGATGAAGTTCAAGCCAAGAGGATTGGTAGTTGTTGATAATGATACATGCCCCAACATCCTAAAATAACATGTTAATAGTCTAAATAAATTTGGGTCCAAAACCATGTTCATGCAACATGGTAAGAATGAATTTCCATTCAATACAATCATAATCTTCCTCAAAATCAATCTTAAAAAAAAAAAGCCTTTTGATTATAAATTTTATCCATTCCATACCTTCCTAGATGGTAATGACATTATCCAAAATGAAACTAACATGGATGATTCTAGTTTGCTCACTACTAATAATTAAAGGGAGAATGTATTTCACCTTGAGGGCTAAAGCCTTAGAAAAAATATTTTAGGAGACATTAAGAAAAGTAATAGGCCTTTAGTTGGTTATAATTTTAGGATCACTAGCCTTGGGAATAAATTTTATGTTACCCTAGTTTATAAGGGATCCCAAAGAGTTGGTTAGAATAGCTTCATAATAAACTCAGTGAAGATCAAGACCAACAATATCCCAAAGGGTTTGGTAGAACTCATAAATGAAATCATCAATTCATGGGGATTTTTTTCCATTTGATTAAAAACCTCATGAAATTTGATAAGATATAAGGGCATATCAAAAGAAACTCTTAGAGAATTGGTAACTTTACAAGGTACACCCTAGAGGCATTGAAGGAGAATTGCCTACAAAATCAAACCGGAGCTCCTATGGCCTTGTTAGCCTCTTCAATTTGGATTTTATGTCTTGAGTTTGCCACTTGAGTTTGGAGGTAAACATTAGAATTTGACTACTTCAGATCCTATGAAGACCATATATATTCATGACTTGTAGCATTATGCAAATGCCATCTAAAAGAGGCCACTTGATTTCTATAAATCTAAAGAAATGTGTAAGTACAATCAAGAGCATTAGACCACCACTAAATCTAAAAAGTATCTATATACACATAATATTTTCAAATTTATCAATTACTGGTACTATATATCTTATAGGAACCCACTAAGTCTTAATCCCTCTAAGTGCACACCCTAAGGGGTGCACTAGGAAAAGGGTGGGCAGACCATTGGTGCTTTGTAGGATTGTTGTCCCTTATTTCTATTTATTACCAATCCAACCAGCTCCTAAAATCATTATCCTAAGCTATTACATCTCTCTTGCACACTCCTCTAGTCTTTTACCACCTTTCTTACTAATTTTCCTAACCTAAAACCCCTTTCAATCATTTACATGACTAGATCAATAAGGTCAGCCTTGTACTCTTATTGGTGAAACTCATTTAGGGTCTAGGTTGGCTCTTGGCTGACCTAGCCTATGAACATAATGAATTTTTGTCAATAATAATACTAGGTCGACTGGGTCGACCTTGTTAGGTAAAACTTTCAGAAGGTTTAGGGTTAAATCCACCTATATATACAAGATCATTTTACCATTATTAGAGAGACATTAAGAGTTATTTTTCATTTGTGCTTATTTACAATCTTCTCTTTCACCATTCTAATTGAGACTTAGCTTAGGGTTTATACTTGGATAATCTTGTCTTATGGAGAAGTCTTGGATGCTTTGGGATTTCTTAGTGGTTCTTATAAACCACAACAAACTCTTGAGAAACACCTTTAGCCAAGGGAGATATTGAGTCTTGATAGGTTCATCTTCCAAGTACCTCTAACTTTGATCTATCTTTAGTAAATAGAAGTAGCATAAGTAATGATTTTTGAATAATATTACTCTTTTTCTCCATGCATCAAGGTCTTACCTATACATAGCTTAATTAGGATTCTCTTATGCATGCTTATTTTTGTTTTGTTTGCTAACCCCCATATTGTGCCACAAGATTTGATGAGAACTAGATTAGATTTATTTGCTTTACTTGTTATTAGTTTAGTGAATATAAAAACATAGGACTTAGTTAAGGTTATTGCATGTTTTTCTTGATTAGAGGCTTTAGAACCCTACCTAGTGATATTATTGTAGTAAAAGGTCTCCGAATTGGGTCTAGTGGATCTATATATTGGTGATGTTCTTGATTATCTAATGTATCCCCAATCAAAAGTGTAAGTAGGATCTATCTTCTTTGAGCTAAAATTATTTTATATATCTAATGTATTTTTGATTGCATACATTTTGGTGAACTTGATGTAAATCTAACCCTTGCAATTTTTCTTTCATGTTTTTTATTTTCTATAATTTTATTTATTATTTCTCTATATTTACAATACTAGATCGATAGGGATAGCATAGTTTCTAAATTTTGTGTGTATATTTAACACACAATCACATAAAAATAACTCTATTATTTTTGTGTAGGTCTTCATCATATATAATTTACTAGGTTAAACAAGTTGAAATGGTACTCTTATTCATCTCCAAGATATCTAACTAGGTCGAACAAGTTGACATAGTATTCCATTTAGCTTCTAGAAAACATACTAAGTCAACCAGGCTGGGATGGTCATCTTAATAAGTTTTAATAAATAGGGAATTATAGAACTAGGTTGACCTAGTTGACACAATTAGTAGAATTTTCAAGAAACATTCAAGTCACTTCAATAGAAATATCACAATCCTCAACATCTTCCAACCCGCCAAGTTTCTCTCTCTCTCTCTCTCTCTCTCTCTCTCTCTCTCTCTCTCTCTCTCTCTCAATTCAGTTGTTTCTTACAATTCTATTTTGAAAAGTTTGTAGTCTTCAAAATTGCAATCATATAACAAACTAGGTCAACCTAGTTAACCTAGTTCTATATTCTATCTTATGTCTAAAAGACTAGGTCAACTTGGTTGACTTATTTCTTAATGAATCTTGTTCATGCAGTATAATAGAGACATTATTGACTCTATTTTGTAATTTTTGCATACATTGTTGTTTGAATCAACTATGTATTGTGTTACAAATTGGGAATTAATAACTATATGCTAATCATTAATTCATAGTTTCACTTTTAATTGTTTGCATGCTTAGAATAAATCACATGGTATAATTAGGTGGTTTTTCAATATACTTTTTTTTTTCACTATTTTTATCTTTATTGCACACACTACCAAATCACATAATCTCAAAATGCATTTAAATATTTGTCTACCCAAGGCCTACCTACTTTGATTTCGTCACCAAGTGAGAGGTTGACTTGGTTTTTTGGCCAAGTATAAACATGTTGTTAACCCTCCCCAATAATCTCACTATTAATTCATCCTACAATAACCCTCACCCTAATACCAATTTGGGGAGTTCTCCTAAAAATGCCAATCCACCAATTTATATGACTCAAATTCTTACATAATTCATACAATAAATGAACATAATTAAAACTTTTAACACGTCTCAAATGATGCAATTACAACATCATTTGATCAATATGGATAATCAACCTCCAACTATCAATCCTCAAGCCAATCAAAATTTAATTCTTCCACCTCTTAGAGATGCCTTATGAAATGTTATTCCTCAACCTATTATGAATTAAAAAATACTTCAAAATATCTAAAATGAGCCTTTATTACCTTTCATCATGTCTAATGATATTGGTAATATATCTCCAACTATCAAGTATGATGGGACTAAAGACCATGCATCCTTTCTCAAATCTTTTGGCAATCTTTACAAGGAGTGGATCCAAACCAATACTTTTGACACAACTAAAATTCTAGTTAAAACCTTAACTAGAAATGTATTAGAATGGTAGAAAAAAATTCCCTGACATTTCATTTTGAAACTTAAGGATTTAGTCAACCTTTTAGTCAAATAATTGCAACATAATGATCTTCCCAAAAATTACCTTAGTCATTTCATCAATGCTAAGCAATCTCCCACTAAATCAATTCATGATTTTATCAAATGATGGAAATATTTGGCCCATAAAGCCAAACATAACATGACTGATGATAATTTTTTTACACTCTTTATCACTTCTTTAACTCCTTATCTTTAATGTAAGGTTCAAACTTTTGTTCCCCAAACACTTAACAAATCTCTTGACCAAGCTAAACATAAAGACTTTTTCATGAAGTAATTCAAACCTAATCCTAAATTTATTAAAGCATATTTTCAAACTTATACCAATGATATCACTGGTGATACTCCAGAAACCAAACTAATAGATGCTAAAGATGACATTCCCCCATCTTCTCACATACCACTAACTATGCAACAAATGAAACAATTTTTACTACCCTTTAAACCCTTTACTTATCCTAATAATCCACCTAAGTGGTATGACCCTAATCAATTTTTTTTATTCCATACCGACATTGGTCATTCCCATAAATCTTGTAGAGGGATTACTACATTTTGTATCTCCTACATGATCAGTTATACCTTCAATCATGAAACCATGATCAGCCTTCATCATCAAAGAATAGACCACCACTTCTAAAAAATGACAATCTTCCAAATCTTCTTATAATAACCAAAAATATTTTTTCACATATAATAATAAAAAAATACCAAGGATGTTTGTGTTATTGATGCTGACTATGACCAATATTATAACAATTCTCAATATGTTAACACAGCTAAGGCCAACTATCATTGCAAAGTAGATCATAAAGATCCTATCACAAAACCTAAGAAACCATATTTATAAGAAAAACTTCTCAAAGATACTACTACCACTCTTGTAGCTTTGGAAGCCCTTGAGGAACCACCTCCTTCTTTTGAACCCCTAATAACTTCCATTCCTTCAACATCTACCTTACCTTCTAAAACTCGCACTAGTTCTTCTTCTAAATATCATTAGAATTTTTTTGAAGAACTCAACTTCATGCCTTGAAAAATTAGACTTATGGAGTTAGTTCATACTTCCCCTTATCATTGTAAGTTCCTTATGAAAAAATTGAAACAAATTGAAGATCTATATCCTATATATGAAGAACCACCTTCTATTGAGACTCAACTTACCAATGTACATACCACTGAAACCATGTGTCCTTCCAAACCATCTATTAAATTTATTGAAGAATACATGATTAATGATGAAATCCTTTTTGGTTCTAATGATCCACCATTATTAATTAATATAGTAATTAATACTAACCTTATCCATAAAGTCTTAGTTAATGAAGGGCCTGATATTAATGTGACATCTTTGTGGCTCATCCAACAACTTGGTTATAATAAGTATCATCTCAAGTAAACCTAATTTACCTATCATGAATTTGATAAAACTAATAAAAATCCACTTGGTTGTATTTGGCTTCACCTAACAATCAGACCTAAGATCGTTTGAACTAAACTTATGGTTATTGATTTGCCTTTATCTTATAACATATTCCTTGGTTTCCCATGGACTCATAGAATGAGGGTTATCACATCTTTTGGTAGCCAATACATCAAATTATTACATAATGATAAGTGGTATAAGCATGAGGTAGATCCCAAACCTTGGAGTATTCAAATTCCTAATCTAAAATCTCAATATCGTATCTATACCATTCCTACCATTAATAGTGTTCCCTTATCTGAGTTCATCAACAACAATATAGACTTACAAGTCACTCTTTTTGATTTAGATGATGATGAACCTAGTGACTTACAACATACTTACAACATTACCAAGTTACCTCCCTACATATTGGAGTGGCTTCCTCCTTATTTATTATCTCATGATCACACTATTCATCTCATTGATGAAATCACTAATTTTCCCCCTCCATATAATGGTTTGAAGCCTTATTTACTAGAATATGTCTTCAAATTCAATGATTATGGAGTGGACAAATTATTTAAATACCCTCTAATCATGTCTCCATGTAAATTCAATAATATTTGGATTTTACCTTTTGAAACTCCATCTAAATCTCAAGCATGTACCATTCCTATAACCTATGATGATAAGCACATCATGGCCCAATCTTAATCTCAATAATTGGATGTTCAACATTATCATAATACTTTAGCTAAACTACATGCTTTTAACAAGGATGTTCATACCATTTCTAAGGATCTTGAATTATATCCCAAAGGTCATGTGCCTCTTGTTAATTTTCCACTTCTTGATACTCCTTAGGTAGTAGAAAAAACCATACCTTTTAAACCTTTAGAGATTCTTACATCTTATCTATCACCCATAGTACCATCATTACATCGATTCTTCCCCCATAAAAGAAAATAAAAACACACCAATCCTATCCAATCCATATACATTTCCTATTCCCAATATTACATTAGATGCTAAGGCCATAAATACTTGTCAAATACATTCTAAATATGATTGCCATGGTAATCAAATTTTAGATCTCAAAGTATATGTTGAGTATTATGGTCCACTTCCCACTATACCTAGTGATGAAGCTATTCCTAAAATACTTCATGTTCGAGAACCTCAACTCCATCGACAACATCAAAAACTTGGGAATTTTAAAAATAAAGCCCCTTATTTCAACAACTTCATCACTAGCATCGATATTAAATCTAATACAATTTATTATTTACCTAATGCACCATACCATTTCTAAGATGACAATGATATACTTATTGAAGAAACTACTTGCATTGAATATGGTACTCCATCATAACCTTGACCAATTACAATTTCTTGTGAACTTTCATCTATTAAACATGATAAATTTAGTTTATTTTTGTTAAATATCATGAGATATTCACATGGTCGTACAATGAAATGCCTAGTATTAAACCTATCATTGTGGTGCATAATATCATCACTTATCCTGATGCCAAACCTGTGCATCAAAAGCAATGGAAATTTCCACCTAAGGTTTCCACCTTATGTCATAAAGAAATTATTAAACTTCTCACTACTAAGTTTATCAAACCAATGGATTATTATAAATGGGTCTCTAACATATTCCCCATTTGGAAAAATGTCACTATGGTCATTTGCATCCACATTTATTGCCATAATCTTAATCTTTCTTATCCCAAGGATAATTTCCCTCTACCTTCAATAGATGCCATTATCGATTCCTCATCTGGTTATGAAATGATATCTCTTATGGATGGCTTATTGGGTTATAATCAAATTCACATCAATCCTAAGGACCAACATAAGACCAATTTCACGATGGAATGGGGCACCTATTGCTATGTTAAAATGTCCTTTGGACTCAAAAATGTTGGATCTACTTATCAATGAATAATGAATCATATCATTCATGATCTTATCCACAAAATTTTCAAAACATATGTGGATGACCTCATTGATAAATATAAAAGTTATAAGACTCATCTTTCTGATCTTCCCATCATCTTTGACCATCTCCTCAAATATAAAGTTAGACTAAATCCTTACAAATGTGTCTTCGGCGTCACATCAAGAAAATTGTTACAATTATTAGTCTCTCTCCACAGCATTGATGTTGACCCTACCAAGATTAGTGATATCATCAAAATACCCATACCTTGTTTCATTTTGGATATTCACACCTATCCTGGTAAACTTAGGGAAATTAAATGATTTGTCCCTGAAATGGCTTATGGTACCCACTCCATCATTTCTCTTCTTAAGAAAGGTAATGCTTTAGAATGGATATATCCTTGTCAAAAAACCTTTGACAATATGAAATAATCTTTACTTTACCCACCCACACTTCATCCTCCTTCAAATGATTGACCTTTGATATTATATAATTCTTCCATGCCTATATCAATTAGGGCAATGCTTTACCAAAAAGATGATATCGGAAGAGAGTATGATATCTACTACATTAGTCAAGGCCATATATTTTGTAGCTAAAAATATTTGACATTACATAATTTATCATACCACTTATTTCAACATTCATTTTGATCCCCTTCATTAATTTTTCTCCAAATCCTTTCTTCTTAGTGATATAATTGGCAAGTGAATGGTCCTATTTATGGAATTTGATCACTGAATTGTTACTCAAAAAGTTGTCAAAGGACAAATCATAGTCGATCAACTTACCATAACTCATGTGCCCACTACTAACCCCCTTCAAGATCATCTTCCTAATTATAAAATTTGCTATATTGAAGGTCTCAACCAATTTATATCTCTTAATGATTACTTCCATAAATTTAATGATGATCTCAAAGAAAGTAATATTAATGAATCCACTATCATCCTTGATACTACTAAACTAAAAGTAGTCATCAAATAACTTCCTAAAATCAATGTTGATTTACATGAGTATACTTAGACCCTTCACTTTAATGGTGCTAAATGCCTTCAAGGAGCTGGGGCAGGTTGTATTCTTACAATCCCTCTTAGAAAAATCATCCCTTTAGCTTTTCACTTAACATTTAACATCACTAACAACATAGCAAAGTATAAATCTTTAATCTTAATCATGAGAGATACTCTTGATTTAGATATCCAATACGTACATGTTCTAGGTGATTCCCAACCCATTTTCCACAAATTCAATGGTGATTACTAATGTAAAAATGATAATCTCATTTATTATCATCAAATTTTAACCACTCTCACCAAATATTTAATTTCTTTCACCATCGAGCCTAACACTCAAGACCAAAATTCTATTGATGATTCCCTTGTTTCTTCAACATCTCTTTTTCATCTGCACCTAATTCTTTATGATCCCACTTTTATTATCCAAATAAGAAAATCTCCATACTCTATTCAACCACATGATTCACTTATCTACCACATAAAGGATTTCACCATTTGATAATGCTTGTGGTATAAAGACATCATTCAATTTTTAGAACACCAAACTTATCCTCCTAACCTAAACTCCTATGAAAAGACTCATATTCACAAACAAGCCTTTAAGTATGTATTTATATATAACATCCTTTATTATCACAATGCCAAAGGTACCTTACTCCATTATGTTATGCAAGATAAGGTCCCTCCTCTTATTGAATAAGCATATGGGGGCATTTGTAGTGGCCATTATAGCAGACATGTTATAACCCAAAATGCCTATGGAAGGGAAAATTTTATCCTACTGTTGAAAAATATGCCATAATATTTGATGAAGAGTGTATTCCTTTCCAATTTCATGATGATTTAATTCATTCACCTATAGTTGAGATTTAAACTATCAAATCTCCCTATCCATTTTCCATGTGGGGATTAGATCTCATAGGCAAATTACCCCAATCTCAAGATGGGCATGTATTTATAATCATATCCATATAATACTTTACCTAATGGGTTGAGGATATGCCCCTTGTTAATATCACCATAACCATAATCATAATATTTTATGAAGAGTGTATTCCTTTCCAATTTCATGATGATTTAATTCATTCACCTATAGTTGAGATTTAAACTATCAAATCTCCCTATCCATTTTCCATGTGGGGATTAGATATCATAGGAAAATTACCCCAATCTCAAGATGGACATGTATTTATAATCATATCCGTAGAATACTTTACCTAATGGGTTGAGGATATGCCCCTTGTTAATGTCACCATAACCATAATCATAATATTTGATGAAGAGTGTATTCCTTTCCAATTTCATGATGATTTAATTCATTCACCTATAGTTTAGATTTAAACTATCAAATCTCCCTATCCATTTTCCATGTGGGGATTAGATCTCATAAGCAAATTACCCCAATCTCAAGATGGGAATGTATTTATAATAATATCCATAGAATACTTTACCTAATGGGTTGAGGATATGCCCCTTGTTAATGTCACCATAACCACCATATCCAAATTTACCCTTAATCAAATAATTTACTACTTTGGTTTCCCTCATATTATCATTTTTGATAATGATGGTAATTTTAAAAACAAATGTCAAATAACTCTATCCTAAATTTAATATCAATCTTAAATTGTCCACACCCTATTATCCACAATGTAATGGATAAGATAAGTCCACCAAAAAAAATCTTACTAAAATTCATTGAAAGATAATTTGTGAAACCCACATGGATTGGAACTTTCATCTCTATCCTGATCTTTGGGCCTATTGGACTAGCATATGTAATACCACTAGGGTAACATCATTCTCTATAGTTTATGGTTCTAATTTACTCTTTCCATTATAATTTGATCTTACCTCTCTCTTTATATCTGTTAATGGTATCATACCCAATGAACAATTACATGAAGCTCACCTTCGTGCTCTTGATCTCCTTGATGAACACTGTCTTTCTGCTTTGCAACACAATTGCCAATATAAGACTTGTATTACCAATTAACATAAAAAATGTGTTAAATTTTGTACATTTAATGTTGGTGTTCTTATCCTTAAATTAGACTAAACTCATGAAAAATAAGGTAAATATGCCCAAAAATGGTGGAGTCCCTATTTAGTCAAAGACATTCTTGGTCCAAGTACATATCACCTTCAAACCAATGAAGGCCATATTTTTAAAGAGCCCACCAATGCATACTTCTTCAAGAAATATTTTTATGAATCCTTGATTTATTTTCATGTTTTCTATATGATATCTATCTAATAATTTTCTTAGGATACTTGCATGGGTCTAACCCTCTGCAATAGTTCTCTCTTTTCAAAAACCTTGGTCCTTCCTTTTGGTCTTTTGGTTTCCCTTTTTCTCATGAGTTGCATTGAAAACCATGGATAATACCCGATCTTCCTCATGATTTGAATTAATAATTCTATTTATTTTCATACTTTTTACACACTTTTTGGCACCCCTTGGGTTTCTCTTATGAGTAATGGTGTAAGACCATGGATAGGACATGGCCTTCCTCACAAATACCATCTTTCTCTTATGCCATTTATTTTCTAAATACTTTTTGGCATCCTCATGGGTTTTTATTTTATGAGTTATAGTTTAATACCATGGATAGGACCTAGAATTCCTCACAAAATCACCATCTTGTCATTCTTTATCTAGAATGTGTTTTATAATGGGTACAAGTCCTTGATCTGTGTTCTCAACTTTAGCTTTTGCTTCTTTTTGATAGATGAAATTTTCACCACAATCTATGTTAGCATGTTTTCCTACACTTCCATCATTCTTATGATAAATAATCATAATTTAATGTCATTGTATCCTTTTTTAACCCTTTGTCACATTTTTTGTAATTTCAAGTAATTTAAATTATTTCATGTTTCATTCCTCTTGATTTCCTTTCCTTTCACTCTACATTGGATAAAAGAAGGTCAAAGTCAAGATATCACTTTTATTTTACCTGAGTTTACAAGACTCTTAAACACCATGATCTTTGAGTTCTCTCTCTTAGAAACCAAGTCCCAATTATTCAAATGAAATTCATCTTTAGCACCCATGTTTGGTTTTTAGAATCCATGTAGAAGAAGAATAGAAAAATCCATCAAGAATGTTAAAACACAAATAATTTGAAAAAAAAGGAAATGATATACAAATAGAAACATACAAATCTCAAAAGTCAAAATCACACCAAAAGACATTATTCTAAGCGCATCTCCTATCTCTAATCAAAGATCAAATTCTATAGTTGGCCTAACAATAGAGTTGAGGTCCATTGGGGTGCGATAGGCTAATAGATTGGAATATGATAATTCAACAAACTTTATGATGCTACCTACTTTCTCATGCAATTACCCAATCTTCACAGTAGATTGATGGATTTGTAAGGGGTCCTGAGGGATAGGGAACACATTGTGGGAAGGTAGGTCCATTGTACTTTTCATGCATATAGCCTTCATTGGATGATCTACATAATTAATTTGTTAACCTAAGACTAATGTGGCTAAAATAAGTTATTCATATTACTTAAGGACAAAATTCCTCTTGTTTTGACAAACCTAATTTGAGTGTCTTAACTTTGATAAAAAGTTCCTAAATCTAGATAGTATCTTCATCTAGTTGAGGGACCAAGTTCCAAATTTTGAAAATATGCCCCATCATTATTTCATGCTTGAGGTGAGAAATATTGAGATATAATTACATGAAGGTAGGATTAAATTGAGATGTGGTCCACTCAACATTATATAAAATAGGGTGATGATTTGATAAAAAAGTATCAGGGATGACCTAAATTGGCCTATCTTGGACTAGGGAAAAATATAAAATATCTTGCTCAGCTAGCAGATCTCTATCGAGGTAATGAAGCACCCTATCTTATCCCTATTGAAAGTTAGACCAAGTGAACTAGGGGGTTTCTAATTTTTATCTTTGATGATGGTTAAGATCAAACACCCCATGTTTTTAACACATATAAAAACAAGCTTCATGCTCACTAGTACACCACCACATTAGAGTCCATCTTTATTTATCCTCAGCTGATTCTACCATGGTGAAAACACCAAAGAGGATCTAATATGAATCTAGGAGTGAATCAAGTAGCTACCTCCACAAGGTAGCTTGCTCCACAAAATCATTACAGGCATACAAATTAACCAGCCAAGTGATGTAGCTATTAAACTAAAAAAAGGGTCCACACCACTCGATGGGTGGGATCTAAACCCTAGGAAATAATATTTTGAGCTAAATCTAGAGCCATAAAAGTAATGGCCCCACCATTCCTAGTTTCATTCGTAGTAGCCTGACATATGGTTCTAGGCTAAATTATTCATATTGTATTCTAAAATAAAAATCCATAAATATTGATCTCTTGCAAATAAATAATTTTCATGCTATAAAAAGATGAAAACTATTTATGAATACATACTTAATTGATGGATCAGTAAGACCTCTAACATTACAAGAGTACATAATCATTAGATAGTATCGAGGTGTATTCCATTCTCAAATGTGAGACCTTAAAACACAACAAACTAATTAAACATGACTTTGTTGGACAAAAAATCATTCATTCTAAATGGTTATAGCTTATGTTCCATATATTCCTCTTCTTCAAGAGATGGTGAGGGGCTATGAGAATGTCATAATAATGTTATGTTGTCCAAGGTGACCAAACTCCATTCTTCTTCTAAAACACTCACCCTAGGATAGGGTTGTGATAGTGGTGCTAATGGTGGTATCTCAACTAGAGAGGCCACTAATTGTAGGGTATGCACAAGAGGAGGAGAAGATTTATTAGGCAAAGTAGTTTTGTAAATAGAAGTCAAATCATGATTATTCTCAATAGGTCTGTATGAAGAAGTTTTTATCCTATTTCCACCTTTGGAAGAGTTGTTTTTTGTTGGTGATGGTAGTCTAACCATCATTATTTCCATTTTATGATTTGGATTTATATCCACCCTTTTGTAGAAGAATAAGGGTCTATGCACCATCAAAGATCATTCATAGATCATATGTTTCAAGGATTAACACCAAAATCAAGTATTCAAGAGATTTATATACAAAACATGCCATGAAAAATGGTTAGATCCAATTTGTGTATCAATATAATCTTTTAAATATCATGATAGATCCACTTCAACACAAAACCTCTTTTAGGGATGAGTCATAAATAACTTGGTCTGCTCATGGCATATGAAAATCCATATGGGTTTTATGAGCTAGTCAATAAAACCCATTAAAGAGAGAGGTAAGCCAAGAAATTCAAAACAAATGGGGATTTTTATTTTTACTTGTTTTAAGACTCGAAAGTCTTGAGTCCAATGAGAAAAAACAACCAAAGTGTTGATAATAAACCGAGGCCCATGGTTAAAAATGGATTTTTAGTGCTTTGGGTTAGGGAAAAAAACTCTTTGTAAAGTTTTGGACTACTTCAAGTTTTAGACCATGCCCTTGCCAATGGTTGTGAACTCATTGCTTTAGAAGGCTCTCAGGGGGGACTCGACCAAAAAAATAAGAAATGAAAGTAAAATTTTAAAATAAATGACATGATTTGTCAAATTTGAGCACATCCAAAACAATATCAAGTAATGAAGAGTTAGAATCATCAACATTACCTTGCCTTGCCTACTTTATGGTCATGGTTGCGCTTGCTAACTCCAAATTTCTTTGCATCTATGGATGAATAGAGAGAGGTTGTGTTAATTTAATAAAGGGTACCCCTACCACCCAAATGGTGAATTGTTTATCAAACTCAATAATAAATGCAAACAAAATCAATATCTTGCCTAGATCTATAATGATTGATAGTATGATAGAGTCCTAAAGGCTCATAAATGTATAGCTATGAAAACCTAATTCATGCCCTATAGATATTTTTTTTACTATCTTTGTTTTTAATTTTAAGTTATTGTATAGGCCATAAAATAAACATGTAAAGGTGAACAAAACCCATAAAACTTTGATCCTTGTTATCTATTAGATAAGGCCACCACTTTCAGATAAGAGTGCCCCCCACTATTGTCTAATTACATCTTTGTTGTCTAGAGGTTTTAGAGACTCATGTTATAGGTTCATACTTAGTCAACATAGTTTATATGTATGTCTTAGGCCCAAAAACATCTTACATCTCAACTTTATATATAATTTTATATTTCTCTTTGCATTTTCCATATTTATTATATTTAATAATTTAACAAGTTTCATATTAGTTTATAGCATTTATTTTTTTTATCTATGGTAGTCTAATTTTTACCAATAACTTGTCTAATTAGGGTAGTATAAACCACTATGTTTCCTAAATTTTATAAAATAGAAAGATTATTTAGAGAGATATGTAATGAATATAAATTTGGTATGTGTTGAATCAATATTAATATGTGATTCATGAAAATATTTTAGGAGATAAATGTGTTCTAAAAATAGAAAATGTTATTTATATTTTTTAATAAAATCTCATTCAAAGTATAGATTACATTAATAGAGAATTTGGTATAGTCACCATCTAACATCCAAGTGAACAGATGCCTTAACCTCACAACCATCATAATTGTTCACAATAGATTTACCATAAAAGAAGTCTTATTCACTTGGATTTATTGTGTTACAATATATTATGAGCTTTATGTATACACAATATTTTTCACTTTATCATATATTGATGCTTTATCTTGAAAAAATTAGTTGATTTTTAATCTAACTTAGTGCACACCTTAAAAGGTACATTGGGAAAGTTGTGGGTACAACTTTGGTACTTTATGAGATATATTTTTTCTATGTATCAATAATATACAAATTATAGCTTCCTAAAAATTTATCCCCTAATTATGTACTTACATATTACATCCTCCAACTATATCAATACCTATATTTTGTACTAGATTGGCCCAGTCTGATGTAGTCTTATTTAACACATGTCCTTTCCCTATAACATTGACCTGATCGATGTAGTCTAAATGTTTCATCTTGATATTTATATCTATATCAATTGGGATGACATGGTTCAAGTTAGGCCAACCCATTTTTAAAAACATCATGGTGTGCTAATGGAATTGACTTAAATTTTGATATGGGTTAGTATTATTGATCATTATAAATACAAGTTACCATTTCATTTTAATTAAGAAACATTCATCCTATTTTGCTATTGTTTAAACTTCTACCTTCATCTAGACTTGGAGGATTTGTTTCCTAGGATCTTATCTTGAAGGAAACTTTATCTTTTTAAGTCTTGAAGATTAATTAGGAGTCATTTTTAGTTTAAAGCTTGATTCAACCTTTGGGATATTCAAAACCACAATAATCTCTTGCAAATGACCATTGTTAAAGGGGGAGATTCAGGCTTGATATGTCTTCTTCAAGGTAAGTATATTCCCACCCTAGATCATTCATTTATTATAAGAATTTGCATAATCACTTAATAAATGTGTATCCTTGTTTAATATTTCTCTATAATTATACTTAGTGTGGCCATAGGATTATTTGAACTTTCTATTTATCTATATTAGGTAGCCTAGGTCCCCATTTTCTAACCATGGCTTCTTACCCATTTTGATGTTTTTAACCCTTACCCTTATTTACATTACTTATTTTCAATAGTAGACTGCTTACAAACAAATATCTAATTAGAGTTACTTTAGTTTTTTTATTGTCCTAAAGGATTTAAAACCTTTTCTTTTGACATTTTGTTTTATGTACTCCTCTTGCTAGGCATACGGATCCATTTCGTCATATATAAACTCATTAATTATCATTGGGATGTATTTTATTAACATTATTAGATTCTAGATATTTGTAGATAGGATAGTTGTAGGTTGATCCTATCCTATTGCATACATTTTGGTGAATCCAATGTGAAGGTTAACATTGATTTCACCTCTTCATCCAAATTCATCAAACATCTTGATATAATTTTGTATAAATATAATCTTTAGAAAGATATATTGAACATGTCGATAAAGCTTCATCATTATTTTTATTTCTCAACCAACTATATCCAATAGATTAATACATTTCTATCTCTATATATTTCTTAATCAGCTATACTGAACAACATGATACAGTTCTATCTTAGATTTATTTCCTATATTGATTTACCTTCTCATAAAACTATATCAAATAAAATAATATATTTTTATTTATAGTTATATTTATAACTTTGATGCCATATTTAGTTGTTAAAAACCTATATTGAACAACATCATACAATTTTAAGATAGTCTCTGACCTCTTTTATCCAATTATATCTACAGACACAATATATTTATATCTTCATACCCTTTTCCATAAAATTACATCGATTATCATGATACATTTTTATCCCTATTTATAATTTTATGTGTGCATAGGCTGCATCAATCAACTCAATATAGTCTTTTACTTTATGTACAACTTCATCGACCAACACCAAGTGTACAACTATATTTTTTTACTTCTTAAGCATACACAAAATAAACTAATTTTTCATTTCAAACCTTAAATCAAACATTTCATTTCAATTTTTTTACCTATTTATTTCAATTTGTTGAGGGATATAAATTAGTATTCGATATTTATTTTTGAATTTTATTTTGTATTTTTTGGCTTTCCCTATAAAATGTGCTCTGATAGTTTTCAAACTACTTAGTGACTATCATGCAATACTATGTGATTTTTAGTTTACATAAATCATGGTGTGAGGGGATTTACTCAAAATTCATAGCCATAATATAACACTAAACATGGATTTAATTTTCAAGTACCTAATAGTATATCAAAAACACCAAGGATTCTCTTTTTATTGAACCTTAGGAAGCCAACCATTTATTTGGTTTTGTGTTGCACTTGTAAATAATTATCCCCATGAATTTACTCCCATTTTACCCTTAATATTTGGTTTAGTAAGATACAAGCACAATTTAGCCTCTGTAGTTAGTTTTCATAAATATTTCATCAACACTAATCAATGAATGAATGATTATATTTGAGAGCCTAAACTATCAAAGAAATCCTTTTAGTACATCTATCTAATCTTATTTTCAAAAAAATAGTTATAAAAGATAATTAGATTTAAACTTTTTACTTTATATTGCATGTTTTATTACAGATGGCATCGACCAACGTCGATATAATTCTTTAATGTGTGTTTTAACTTCATCGATCAATGCCGATATAGTTACTTATATGAGTGGATTATATTAACCAGTTTGATATAGATACCTATATTTTCACCTCTAACTACATCTTCATTTAATATAAACTATTTATTTATCATCCTACATTGATTCAATTTTCATACTACATCAAATAATTTGATATAATATATTTCCTATTATTTTCACTTTTTCCATACTAGACTACATCTAACGACTTGATATATTTTTTCATGATTATCTTCTAACCTTCTTTCATAAATACATTATATAGTATATGTTTCATCCTCTTCCCTTTTTTACTACATCAAATGAATCGATATAGTTTTATTATTATTGTTTTAGTTATTGACCACATCATGTTAGTCTATTTTTTGTAGTTTTACTACATCAGCTATCCTAGTGTAGTTTATAACCCATATTTCATCATGTCATATATTTTTTATGATTCTGAGAAAATAACACATCATGACATGATGGAATTGAATAATTCCCACAAATCCCCTAAGCCTCATTTTAAAAACAAAGATAATAAAAATTGTCATGTGATTACTAGGACTATAGACTATGATTCACTCATTACCTCCGAACATATTGATCCACTTAATTATCCTCCATACATTCCTATTATATAAGATGAGAGTGATCTTGAGTATACTATTGAAATGATCATTTTCATTAATTAACATCCTAATCATAGGGGTAAGGAAGCTCTAATAGTCTATAACCTCATTATGGGATCTCACATAGGATTTCCCCCTTCACCTACACATAGCTTTTCTAAAATAATTATGGTAAGTACACAAATTCCTCCCTTACTTATTCCTCCACCATGCCTATGTTAAAATTCATGTTAATGCTACGAATGGTGAATCTCAATATTCCTAATCTAGTCAACAAGATCTTAATACTAATAAAATATTGTTACAATCCATGAATCAAATGTCTACCTTCTATACTAAAAATGTCAATCAAATGATGCAAATTAAAAAAAATTAATTGAAAAATATTCCTCAAAAATCTCTATGGGGAGTTAAAAATCCAAATTACCCCCAATAGATGCACTTGGTAATCTCATTATACAACCCCCACTTCTAAACAAAGTTATTAAGCATCTTTAAAACAAACCATATTTCTCAATTGAAAATATAAACATAGGTGGTAACACTCCTACTATCACTTATAATGGATCCACCAATCCGTATTTGTATTTTAAATCTTTTGGTAAAATTTACAATGATTGAATTAAGCTAAACACCTTTGAAACTACCATGATTATATCCAAAACCCTTTTAGGTGATGTCCTGGATTGGTGCAATCAACTTAAGTTCAACACTTTCTTGAGCTTATAATAATTAGTTAATGCATTGGTTTAGGAATTTCAAACCAATGATCTCCCTAAATATAGTTTAGATTTATTAACTAATTTAAAATAGGTAGAATCCAAGACCACTCAAGTATTCATTGAGCATTAGAAATCCATACCTAACAAAGCCAAACACAACATGTTAAAAAAAACCTCTTTCACTTGTTTACTAATGCTCTCCATCCTAAACTCTAATATAGATTCAAGACTCTCTCTCTAAAATATTTGGAATAATCACTTGATCAATCTAAACACCAAGACATTTAAATTAAACAATTTGATCTTTCCCAACCTACATCAGGAACTTACATGCTTATGAAATTTAAACACAAATATGCTGCCAATAATGGTGTTACATACAATTATGATTTTACACACACCACCCATGTTATAATTCATGGTGGACCTAATGAAGCAAATTTTTACTAACATTTCATGATAAGTCCCTTCTATCCTCCATCCTCTTCATCGACATACATGAACAATGTTGATGTTCACAATTTTTCTTCCCATCTAAAACATAAAAATGTATTCCTAAACCTTCATCTAGATAACTTTCTCATTTTTTTCCTACCAAACATTTGTATGATTCCTAATGTTTTCTATTATAATTCAAGTTGGGTTGATTCTCATGACACATGTAAGTAACTTAGGAACTTTACTCTTAAATTTATCCTTAGTCCCAACTTTGATCATGAAACTATCATCTAAGAAAATAAATAATCCTATGACAAGGTAGCTAAAGCTCATGATTCTAAAGTTAAACATTATGCTTTTAATCTGGCTAATACTCACCTTACCATCTATAAAAATCCACTTACAAACCATCAAACTACTACAACTAAACCTCCCACCTCAAATGTTATAAAAGCTTCAGTTGACCTTCACTCTTATACAAATAATGAAAACATGGTCAACATGAATAACATGAGGTGTGTAGCATCTTAAATTGATCCTTTTCAAAATCTTTCTTATGGTACTTTCACCACTTATAAAATTATTTTAAAGAAACATATCCATCTCATTTTTGAGATTTTGAGTACAATAACTCACTACCCACTTAGCTCCTCTAATTACATCGACCCACTTAATGTACTCACATTTTATGATGATAGTTCCAACTATATCAAACACCTCAATACCTTGTGTTAGTCCATCTCTCACTATATCATCCACTTATTACACTATGTTAGTTTTAACCCCTCTAGAATTATTGCATTGATTAGCTTGATATAGTCAACTATTCCCAGACCAAAATTGACTGTATTAAAAAGCCTAAAGTAGTCCATTCATGTTCTTAGTTCTGTAGTATTACATTGAATATCTCAATGTAGTCTCATACTAGTACTTCCTCTCATACTATAACATTGAATAGGCTAATGTAGGTATAGACACTAGAATACATAACAAACTACATCAACCTACTTGATCTGGTCTATTCTTTCCAACCAATATACAGTAATTATATCACTACAACCTTTTATATTTGAAAAAACTACATCATCTGAGATAAGATAACATAGTTCTTTTTATACTTAATTTAAGTGAACTTTATGACCTTCCTTGATTGATTTGGTTCAACATTACACACTTTTATCTCAATTTGGTTCATCTCCTTAAGGATATGATGAGTGGGACCCTATTGAATAACTTTATTGACTCCTCTCTCAAATTCCTTAATCTCATGAGGACTTCCCCTTATTACCATAATAGATTGATGCAACTTATATTAAAAATTAACATCCCTTGACCTCAACCTATGGGGAAAGAAGATAACTTTCCAAACTATGAGGATAGTATCCTTCAATAGTGTGAAGAAATATTCATTCATGTTGATGAAACTTTGGATACTTCTATATCACTAAAATTTCTTATTTATTCTATGATACCTAATGAAATTTTATTGCATGTAAATTATCCTTCTATATTTATTAGTATCTTAGTTAGTGGAATTTAAGTCAAGAGTGCCTTGATTGATGTAGGGTCAAGAAAGTGTGGCACATTCCTTAGTTGCACAAAAGCTCTATGATACTCTAGGTGTAACCTTAAATCTACCCAAATCACATGTCAAAACTATGATTAAAAATAAATTCCTCATCTTGTATGTGTTTATCTCCCTATTATAGTCCCTCCCATCATAGTTAAAGTTAAGGTCATAATTTTAAATTTCCCACTATTATAACATTTTACTTGGTTGACACTAGAGACATTGAATGAAAGACATCACCTATTCTTCATCCTAGTGTGAAAAATTTATGAAAAATGGTGTTATATACAAGAATCAAAGTGATTCTAACCCTTGAAATTTAAACCAATTCCAAGAATGTTGTGTTTTTAATATACCCACCCTTGAACCCTTTCCTAGCATCCCATTTCATGAGTATCAATGTTTCAACCATTCTATCAATTATAATCATGGTTATAATGGACACCTCAAACTTGTGGGAAACATAAAAAATAACCTCTTATATTTTTATAATGATGAGCTCAATGATATCAATCATAATATCCAAACTTTGGATCTCCATTCTATAATCATCGCTCAGTTACCCCTTATTTGCTACCTTATTCTTGTAATAATTTGACTAACACATTTTTAGATTCGATAATTATACATAAAAATTTTGTACCCCACTCATCCTCAACTTATATAATGGTCTATGACTTAATATTTATCTTCACACAACTGATTACAATGATGGTTATTCCCTAGATGATTATTTATTATATTGTTATGCCCAAACTAAGGACATGTATATAATACAATATCAATCCTCCTTAAAACATTATTATGAGTCTAATTTACATTTACATATTATTTATCTATTTAATTTTGTTCCTTTTCCTTATAATCCACCCTAAATAATTTATCCTTTGATTGATATTTATAACTTTAAGATGGAGTAGTTTCTAGTATCCTCACGTTTTACTCTAGTAACTCATGCACCTCTTTGGGGTATGCTCCTTGATAATTACATTACAAGACCATATTATTTTGCTATATTTTTTGAACATTTGATCATCCTACCTCAAAATATGTTGGCCAAACTACTCTAACCCACACTAAGGTAATCTCCTACAAACATAGCTTTAGTGCTATTTCATTAGCCTAATTTTAAATTCTTTGATGATGGTGATCTATTTGATGAGGTCTCAGCTAGGCCTCAACATGATTCCTTACCTAGATGATGGGTAGATGAGACATGTTGTGATTTCAAAAAATATTTATTCATTGGGCCAAGGATTTTTTAGCATACTAGAGATTCCTAGTAGAGAATCAATGAAAAATCTCAATTCATACCATATATAATCAAACTCTGTAATCAAATACTCCTAGGCACACTTGTTTCTTTCATGATATGACTATTCATACTTTGACCCCCCATTAAGATATTTAATAGTACATTAATGTGTTTCTTAAGATAATCTATGCTTCTAATAACTAGAACTTGTCACTTCCCAAGATATGTCTAAACAATATCTACAAGCATAAGGAGGTCTATTTTATTTAGCATCAATGTGTTACACATCATATAGATAGATTTAAAGTAATCTAATAAAATTTTAAATATTTTTAGAGGGCCACACCTCAACCTTCTCAACAATTATCCTAGTTTCATTTTTGGATGAAGGATTATCCCTCTCCTTGACCTGTGTCTTCTCATAGATCAAATAATCTTAGCCACACACTAGTGCATGTTCCTTACATTGATTATCCTTTACATGAGGCACCAAACCCTATTTATTTATCTTTTTAAACTCATACTTAATCCATAGATCTTGTGTACCAAGAAACCTTCACATGAATCTCTACAAAGATAGATGAGACTATGGTTAAAGCTAGATTTTAGTTACAACATGACTTATCTGATGTTATTGAGGATGTATGTCAAGATATATATCAACATTTTGTAGCACATCTATGTGTCATATCATATTATTTCTCTCATTATCACATGATTGGATTTGATATTTACATTTAATTATAATATTTAAGATTCCTTAGTATATATATCTCACTTGTATTATAGTTCATTTTAAAAAAATTGCATTTACTTTACATTTATGTCATATTTCATACAACACTATTTCTTTTTTGGTCCTTTAGTACTTACTTATGACCTTTTTTCTATATTAGATCTTAGATAACACCTTTGATTTTCATCTTATCATTTTTTACCTTCATCCCTTTGTTAACCATTTATATTTCCCATATTATTGGGTTGACCACTTATATTCCCCCTCATTTTGGATGATTACTACTTTCATTAGTGCTTGTTTTAGCACCTTCATAGGTTATCACAACTTCTTAGTGACATGGATTTCATAACATAACCCCTTTCCCCTTTCATAACACTATTTTACCTCCTTGTGATCAGCTATAAGCATACTCATCATCATATGAATTATTGCATGAAAATATCTCTCACAATCCCCATCTTCCTATTATTTCTTTTCATTTCAATCATACATAGTTCATCTATTGATATTAAACACTTACTTATGCTCAAGTCTAAGAGTCTTTAGAAACCATGGTCTTTAGGTCCTCCTCTTTAGTGACCAAGTGTACTATTTCTTATGTTCATCACTTATTTCAGTCATATTTTGTTTTTGAAAATTTATGGATGAGGAATAGAAAAGAACACAAAAGTTAAAGGTCATATCATAACAAACAAAAGGCAATGATCAAAAGGGAAATACACTCTTAAAATTTAGATCACACCAAAAGACATGATCTATATTTACCACATGTATCCTAGTTAAAGCTCAAACTCCACATTTAGCCTCATACAAATGTTGAGGTCCATTTGGGGTACAATAGACCTATATATTGGGGTAGAAGGTTTCATTATATCATACACTTATAGTGGCACATACTTTCTCACAAAAGTACCCAATATTCATAGTAGACTGATAAATCTATAAGGGGTCCTAAGGAACAAAAAACTAAAACAACCCCAAATAATGAATTAAAAATATATATTATTTGAAGTAATTTAAATCTGAGTATGAATGGAACTACATGTAAGGACCACTAGACATTTCTTGATTTGTAAATGTGTCTTTTTATATTTTGCACACCTGTGTGAAAGCAACTAATAACTAGATTAGGTCACGTGGACTATTAAATAGGATAAAAACCATTAGAGGGTTTTATGTGGAAGAAACATATTTCCATTAGAATCATATAATTCAAGGTGCATTAGTTTTTAGGTCCAAATTAATGAAACATGAACTTTATACCATCGGTCATCTTCTTGATAGGATCATCTAAGGGTACTTAGCCATAACTAAGCATCCTGATATCATTAATGATTCCAATTATAGATTATTCATGATTGAGGAACTCATAATGTAATAAGAAATATCCCAAATTAGTACACATATAAAATATAAGTAGATTGAGAAGAGTATTTATTAAGGTCTAAGATTATCTAGCTAATCATACAATGAAATGAACAAGTCTAAAAACGAGAAATAACATAATAGTTTGAGCACAAATTTTTAAAATTTCAATATAAGAATCATCATACTAATCTTGCTTAGAAAAGGATTCATAAATACTCTAAAATAAGAGAGTTAGAATTACAAGACTATTTCCAAAATTAATACAATATAATATTTTGAAACACTTTAATTTTTTTAAGCTTTGTCCTAGAAAAATCCATGTTTCCATGTTATCCTTTTTTTCCATTTAAACTTGATAAATACATACGAATCACTACACCATGGTTGCCTTGTTCTATCATGTCAATAATGAAGACATTTTTTTCATCGCACAACCTTAATTTAGCATTCTAGTATTAGGTAAGATTCATTGGTACTTGTCGATGATGGATAAAAACCTAAAATAGGCCATCACATCATGAAACATATTTTATTCACACATTTAATGTACTTAACCATCTACAAGTTAATAAATATAGGTCTTATCTCTATTTTATACCTACTTGTTCTTTAGTTTTTTTAGTAATTGCATGTTTATTAAGTGTGAAACTTTTAATATTAATCGATATAGGAAGAAAATGTCTCAACAACTATGATTATATTATATATTAGAATATTTATAAAATTTTAATGCTTTTGTTAATCATAATTTGGTTTGAGCTAAGTAAATCACATGAGATATATTATTTAATATCTTCTAGTTGATTTAATACATACAACTAGAAATTGAATCACCATAAATATGCTCTAAATATTTAAAATATATGAAATACACCTTTGGTAAAAAAACCAATTAAACATTATTATTTAGTGATGACAATCCTCTTAATTTAATGATAGAAGAAAGAAAAATATCCCAACACTCATTTAATTTTTAGACTAATTCAATGCCAAAACATTACAATAGTAGTAATATAGATTTAGAATGAAACCAAATTTTGACCATTACACTTAGTGAACAAGAATTTCTATTTACACATTAATCAAAACTTAAACATCAAGTAATAGTAACACTATTAATTGTAAAACAACATAATCTTAATTATAACACTAATGTCTAATTAGCCATTTGGCTAAAATGCCAATCATCTAGTTAAGATAGAAACATAACATTAGAATGTATACTTTTCCATTTATATGAGACTCAATATCATTCAAACAATTAAATTAATCATGCATTTCCAAAGCCTTGAATCCAAATATAATATTTATTTGAAAAATCAAAGAAATAAGACAAATAAATCAAAGAATGATTAAAATAGAATCTTGCTTACAAATTTTGGGTTAATATTTTTGAGAACCCAACACAAGTCTTAATCAAGTACCTATACAAAAGGAAAAGAATAACAAGATAAATTGTACTGACATATCCCTAATTTATTTTATTTATTCATACATTAATTTCCATAATTTTATGGATTAACAAGACCACATGAATAATAATATGCAATTAGCACTAAAAGCTTTCTACTCCAAACAAGTTAGGTGAAATATCCAAATATTAAAATTCAAACCAACAACTATACAAATTGATTCAGGTAATAAAGCATTCAAGAATAAAATTAATCCTTCATTTAAAACATCTAAAATTATCTAGGTTACCATTATTGATCTAGATATTAGCTAGACCATGTAGCACTAGGAAACATATGATACTTGAATAATTAATAATGCATTCCCCATAAGTCTTAATCCATTAACCATTATAGTCTAATTATTTATAATGGAAACATAAGTTTGAAAAGAATACATCAATATATAATTACATTTCTAATGGCCAAACAAGACATAGTATTGTTGTAATTACATTGAGAATGACAACTATTTAAAAGTGAAAGCCTGATTAATATACATGATTTAATCACATTAAATTAATTACACACAATAATTATTATACACTAAACATAACAAGTTAACACTAAAATATAAGCAACACCATAATAACTCATAATGAAAGCAAGTAAGGAATTTATGACTTATAGTAAAAGAAATAATAAATTATATAATATAACTCTTTGTTATTGAAAATAACTTCCAAAATTACAACTGAATCATAAGAACATATGCATTAAGAACATGCCACCGAATCAAATATAAATATAAAGAGAAGATTACTTATAGTGGATTAAATCCTGATGCCTATTCCTATGATCCTAATCATTAGTGTCCCTAACCATCCCAATCATTGGATCAATGGAGGAAATCAAACATTCAAGATTGGAGAAAGAGTGTGAGCATACAACATGAGATTAAAACCATGGGAAAATGGAAATAGAAGTCACAATAAAAAAATCAACAACACTAGGCATTTAATCCTCAATGAATCATTTCAAGGAAAAGGACACTAACAATAAGCCCAAACATTCCATTAGAATATACATGCATCCCATTCAACAACCTATTAGCGTTTCAAAAGAACTAACTGACATCAAAGTACACTGAATCCATTTAAAAGATTCTATGATGCATCACAAAAGGATTTCATTGCTATTTATCTTAAACAACATCTTTGTAATGGAATAATCTCATAATTAATCAAAAGGAAAAACTTCCATCTTACATCTGTATACTAGAGTATCTCAATAGAAATTCAATAACACTCAAAAATGGGAAGAAATGATTTAGATAAAAATATCCTCTACAACCCCTAAAATCACAACCAAATTCACAATACTTCCAATAACATTCTTCACTAATCACAACATAACTTAAACATGATTTTAAACAATCAATCATAATGTAATGTCCATTCATGCCAAACATTGGGTTATTTAACCCAAAATGAACACAACTAGAATCACCTTAACCACCATGCTCAGTCATTCAAATTGCATCATAAATTGGCTAGCTAATGTCAATGCATTGGTGAAATGAGTTCTTGTGTTTTCATTCCTTTATTTTTAGTTGTGTTTGTCATTTGCTTTTATTAATTAATCTCTCCCTAGTGTCTAGGCCTAGAGATGTTATGCTATTAGTGTGTTTATTTCATTTTATTTTCATTTCAAAATGAACAACATACTAACCATCCTCTCTTGATTCAAATTCTTAGATCACACAATACAATAAACATTCTAAAATGACATCAAACCCAAACATGGCATAACTACTACATGTAGGCATAACTGCACAAACACGCACCACCAAGCATGCATGAGATTATTGATAGTTAAAAATGTTATGTCAATGAATCATCCCTTTTTCCTATCATGAAGGTTAAATTGCAACAGTACCAGTCTAATAGTAAAGATCTAATAGGTCACAAAGGATCTTAAAGATGCACAAGGTGTTTTTAAATGTTTTGGGAATTATTAAGTAAGCCAAATCCTGAACTATACTTCATTATATTTTGGAAATCAATATTATCTTAAATATAAAAGAATCAAATATGAATATGCAATGAATCCTATCCAATAGAGAAGATTTGTGATTAAGATAATCTCTTGAAGGAAAAATTTGTGTTCTTTATAAATATTTTTAATTTGATCAAATACCTTTAAACTTCATGAAATACCTTAGAAAAGATCAAAAGAAAAGTAACACAAAGACATGAAAGATACAAATAAAATATTACAATGAAATCCAAAGAAAAAATTTGAAATAACTACTAACATAAACACTCAAGGAGATAAAACAGAACAATGGTAAGAAACTAAGTGAGAAATTAACAAATTCAAAGTCTAAACATAAACTAAATTAAACTAAAAATGAACTTAAACTAAACAACTTTAGAAATAAAATAATACTAAACAATTTAGAAATAAACTAAAATTAAAAAATTAAAACAATTTAATACTAAATTAAATCTAAAAGAAATCTAAACAACAACTATTTCTAATCTAACAAATAAATTTTAATAGATAAATTAACTATTTAAGAAAGACTAAGAAATCTAATAAACATATGATTTAAATTAAAAAAAATAGAAACTAACTAATCTAATTTAAATTACTACTAAATTAACAATAAGTAAAATAAATAAATAAAATGAAAAAAATAAAATAAAATATTGTGAGTCTACAAGAGAGTCATCTTAGCAAAGATGAAATGAGTTTTTATTATTGAGAAATAGAATATTCAATGTAAAATCTTTGATATAACAATCAAATAATCCAAATGAATCAAAAACATGTTATTTCAAGTGATGTGTTCATCAGTATTTATGTCAAGTAAGTCATATTCCACTCATATGATTGTAATTATGCAATCATCATAAGATGTTAAACCTAATAGTTTTTATATAATTAGTTTATAAATTAAACAATAAAGCCTAGATATACATGTGTTAATTAAGCAACACATTTAACTGTCAAAGAATGTATTATCAATCTATCTATAAAAGTTGCTTTATCTCAGAGATGATGCACATAAATAAAGATTATGATGAGATTTGAAGTAAATTAGAGTCATAAAAAATATCTATGTAATGTTCTTCCTATTTAAAATGTCACTTTGATATTTTTATATAATCCTTCTCTCAAGAGATAGTTAAGATATAAGTTATAACTAACCTTAGTTAGTTATTAGTTATCTCTTAATTGACTTTAATTAAATTAATTAAATTTAATTTATGCCCTAAATTGATGAAAAACATTTAAAAAATTATTTTAAAGATCAAAATAAATATTTTATAGACCAAGGAGATAGACTCTAACTTGGCTAGGGCCCGTAGACAAGACAACATCTAAATAAACCTATTATGCAAAATATTTAAAAATAACCTAAGTCATTTAAATAAAATTACTACATCTAACATTATCCATATGCATTATATATAAGTTCATATACATTCCACATAAAAATTATCTAAAGTATCCAAATATTGTAAAAATACTACAGAACCACTGTCAAATCAAGTTTAAACAATATTTAAACATTATAAAATATCTAATAATGTATCAAATAGCAGAATTAAACAACTTTGAATCTCTTAATCCTTATATAAATATGAAATAATTTATATTATTAGATAACCTTTATCTATCAATACATCATGTAACTCATAGTGGTGGTCAAAAAATTAATTAGTTTAATAACATCCTCATTATCTTCATCATCTATTTATAGTTTAAACTTATTTGTGATCCTAGTGATGGTTGGTGATGATGAAGGACTAAAATCCTATATTTTATGACTAAGCAACACCATTCTTTCTTCTTTGAGCAAGTGATGAGTAAAATTAACAAGGTTTAATCTTAAACAAGTTTTCATAAGATACTAGTTCAAGTGAAGGTCTTTTATGATTCAATGGCACAAGGGCACACTAATGTAACTTAACAACTTATTGAAAGTTATCTTTAGGTAGTTATTAATTATTTTGAGGTGAATGATGAGAAACTGAGTTGTGCTCTAATTGTAGAGCTATCTTCAGTCGCTATGTTGAGCCACTTGGATTCCCACGTCCATGGGAATGGGCTCTCCAATATGGTCTCCTCAGCCCATGATTTCTTCTATTCACAAGGTTAAATGTTAAGGCATCCAAAAAATCCTTAAAATTAGGATCTAAAACACCAATGTGAATATACATCCTAGTTCCCTATTAAAAGGTCTTGAAAATTTTCTACCAGGCCCTCTACCACCAAAAACTAGCCTCAAGTGGTAAAACTATAAGAAGATGAATATTCTTTGTTCCAAGCTTGGTTAGTTCTCTATACATTACCACACAACTTAATTGAGTTATGAGGTGTCTAACCTGATATTTTGAAACAAATGAAACAAAAAAACCTCGATTCCCTCTTTGAAAAACTATTCTCAATATATATAAAATCATATAAATTTCAATAAATAGATTGAAATTTATTCATCAATGTAATTTGAAAAATGATCAATAATTTACTTATGAAATTTAAGTAAACAAATTCATTTGAACCTCCTTGAATAAACATCATTATTCTAACAAGTGACCAGTAATTTAATCAAAATAAAATAATCAATGCTTTTAATCAAATGATATAAGAGTATGCTTAAATCATTTATCTTTGTTTTGAAACCAATATCAAACAAATCTGACAACTATTAAAATGAAAAATCAATACCACATTATCAATAACTCTAAATAAAAACTAACCAAAATCTTAATATTTCCAATTGAAAAGAAATTTCCTTTTTAACTTTGATGGCTAGACCAAAAGTCAATTATTTCAACCTAAAATATAAACCCTATGCAACATCAAGTTTGAATCTCAAAGCCATCTTATTCAGAAATCCTTCATATTGATTTTGTCATCAATAATTTAAACTGTACCAAACAAAATTACTAATAAAAACCCAACCTACTATTATCATGAAACTTCTAAGAATAACATTCAACTACCAAATATATCTTCAAATGGACAACATAATTAAAATATCAAAAACTAAAAATCTGAATATCTTTTTAAAACCATCGAACATGCATAATCAAAAATCATTATATTCATCTTGCCACAAAATTTTTAATCCAATCTAAGGAAATACAAAATCTGAGAATTGGACAACATATGATGAGTGTTTATCAAAACCAGTCAAACATCAAATTTCAACATTATTTCACCAAAAAAAAAAGGGGGCCTGAGAATAGCATGGCAATCATTATTCAAAGATAATAAAGACAAACAATAACTTTATTTTTAAAAACTATCATAATTGTTGTATTGGCTTGCCCACAACTATTTCACAACCCAATATTAACAAAAACCATCATGCTCTTCCAAAAATCTCTTCATATTTACTCCTAATCAAATGAAACCAAAAATATGCCAAGCACATAAATTCTATAAATGAAAATCATTAAAAATTTGTAAACTAAGAACCCAATTATCTTTTGTGTGTGTGTGTGTGTGTGTGTGTGTGTGTGTGTGTGTGTGTGTGTGTGTGTGTGTATCATCTTCATAAAAATAAGTAAAATAACATTTTCATATTTTATGTTTTTCATATTCATATTCACAATTGACAAGAAACACACCATCAAAATATCTTGTTGAAGACCCAAATATCAATAAAATAGAAAAAACTTGGCATGCATGCATTCAAAATATTTATCTCATATTTTCCATGCAAAAAATGAAACTACACACCTTCAAATTGAATGTCAAATCAACAACATACTTCGAATATGCATGCCAAAATCATAATGCATGCATGTAAAATGACTTCAAAAATAACTACATGCCTTTCATAATCTTTAAATTTCTTACTAAATGTATTCAAAACATTATTAAATAATCTCCACCATTTAAAACACCTATTGAAGATGATAAAAAATATGAATAACTCACCTGACTCTTCAAGTTTCATTGCAAACTTCCAAAATATCTTGTCACTTTAATTATTCCACCACTAAACTTTTGATTCTGCACCCAAGCTTTATCAAGAATGAAAATAACTAAAAGAAAAAGTCCTTTTGTATTATTTTTTAACTATAATTATTTCCAGTGCTTATGTGTTTTTCATTCACATTGGATGATGAGTTGTAAGTTCTTATCCCCCACCAAATTGGTATTTTCTAGAATTTAGCTATAACCAAGACGTCCACCAAACTACCTACTAAATATTTTTTGATGGTGCACATACTCCATGATTTAAATACATTAAATTTTATAAGTTGTTAATGGATCCCAATGTATTCACCCTATCCCTGAATATTAACTTCACACCACCCGCCATCTGGAAAACTATTAAACTAAAGATTCAAACCCATAATCAACATTAAACACTTTGGCACCTCGATAGAATTTTACCACCCTAGGTTCTTTTCATTTCACATAGGTCAAGAATACTTTAATTTCTTAGTATTAACACCATTTAGGTTTTAAGATACTTCACCCTCAACATAACATAACTTATAAAATGCCTATATAGATCTCTCACACTTAAATTTAGATCATAGGTTAGAATCATTAGGTTTTAAAACAAAATAAAACCTTAAAACATTTCTACTTATGTCAATATAAATATTATTATCTTATATTGAACTTAACAAAATATAAGATAGATTTTGATGATCAACGAACCATTTATCAATCAAACTACACATCCAACCATGACTGATCACAACTCTGATTACAAATTACTATGTAACATATACTCATTTGATTTATAAAAAAGAAGAATTGCTTTTATGCCACTTCTAATATATCCTTATTTTTCATTAAATTGATAAATGCTTTTGAAACCACTTAGAAATACACAATAATATTTTTATAAAATGCAAATATTGTAATAAACATTATGATAATAATTTATATTTAAATGTTTTAATGATTTAGTTACCTAATTTCATAGTTTTAAATGTTACATCAAAGTTGTTAATATGGAAAATGCATTTCAAAAATCTTGGATTTAAAATAAAAATGAGGAGGTGTCAAAAATAGGCTCAACACTAGAGACCTTACTAGCTAATTTTAAAAATGAAATGAGGTAGTAAAAATAAAAAATTTCTTATTAAAGATAAAACACTTAAGAGTGTGATCTAGGTAAATCATTTCTCAAGCATCTACACATAAACCCCTTTATTAATAAAATACTTTAAGGGATGAAGTGTTTGATTAGTGTGTCGTGGAGAAAATGATTGAATAGATAGCAAATTTTGGGTTAGAAAAGAAATAAAATGCAAATATCTTAAACATAAACTCTAAAAATAAGTATTGTTTAAAGCACATTAATAACTAGCTCAAACTCATTTATAAAGTAAAAACTAAACTATGTCATGTAAACCTTCTTACCATGATTGTATACTTATATAAATGCAATAGTTTCCATGTACTTTCCTTTGTACTAATGAATATCTTGATGATGCAACTAGAATTGATCTAAACAAAAAATAAAAACAAATAGAAAATAAAAACACAATCCAAAAGAAATAAAGGAAAACAAACCAAAAACAAAACCAACAAAGAAATAAAGAATTATTGATGAAATAATTTTAAATGATGCCCATTGATTGAGTAACACAACCAATTTCCTTTTATATATTGTAAGTAAACATCATTTTTCTCAAGTATAACAACAATTTTATATGGTCCCAACCATAGTGAATTGAACTTATGATGCTTTTCTGGATCTTCATGAACTTTATCCTAATGAAGTTCAAGATCTCCAACTTTGAATGTTTTCCTAAAAACCTTTTTATAAAACAAAATTTTGAATTTCCTTTTATCCCCTTCTAAATTTTTCAAAGTAGTAATACTACTTTCATCTAAGGCAATTAGATCACTAAGTCTTTGATCAATTAGATTCATATCTTATGATAAATATTATTAGGCAGTATGAGGAGATGAATTTTGTATCTCTATAGGTAAAGTGGTTTCAAAACCATAAGTTCGCATGAAAGGAGAATATATTATATATGTCTTTACAATTGTATGATCATCCAATAACATTTCAAAAATCTTAATATGTCAATTTATTTTATTTTCACAAACTATTTTTTTTCATAATAGAAATTATATTTTTATTCATAGATTCAACGTGTTCAATCCCTTGAGGGTAATATTTAGATGAATAACTAGAAATAATAGAATATTTTCTTATAAATTTTAAATATTCAATCAAAATAAATTGAGGACTATTATCTAAAACAATCTCATAAATCATGTTGAATCTAGAAAAAATCTAATTTTCAAAAAAGGAAACAACTTCTGATGTATTAAAACTTTTTAATGCTTTTGCTTCAAGCCATTTTGTAAATTAATCAGTCATAGTAAGTATATATCTATGGCCAATAGAATAAGGAGGATGAAAGTCTGATATAAAATCTATTACCTATTTAGTAAATGGCTTTTTAAGAATTATGAAATTCAAAAGCATTGTTGATAATTTATCTTTACCGACAAATAATTGATAGGGCATACAAGAACGTACCAACTTATAAGCATATTGAAATAATGGTGGCCAATAATAACCTACACGTAAAAATTTTTAAGCTATAGTTTTTGTAGCATAATATAAACTACAAATAATTTCATGACATTCCTTAAGTAACTTCTGAATTTGATCATAAGTAAGACATCTTAACAAAACTCCATCATAGTTTCTATAAAATAAAAAGTTTTCAAGCAAGAAAAAATTTCAAGATTTCATTCGTAATGATCTCTTTTGAATTATTTATAAATTTTCAAGACAAGCCTAATATTTAAAATAATATACAAGATCATGTTACCAATCATCTTCAGTTATTAAATAGTCTCAATCTTTCATTTCAATCCCAAACATAAATATTTTTAAAAAATCAACAACCTTCATTGACTAAAAATGAGGTTTTGCATTCAATGAATCATCAATAGATGAAATCAAAACATTAATATTAGAAGAGTCATTTTTAGTCAATTTTTTTTTTAATTCATTTCCTTTAATTGTTTTGAAAATTTCAAATTTTTTGATTCATAAAATCCACATTGTGAACCTTTCTTGAATAGTAGGTTGTTTTAAAAGATAAAATAAGACAGGTACATTAGATCTTACAATAATCTTATTTCCCATCAAAAGTTGACAAAATTTAATTAATGAAGAAACTAAAGATAAAATATTTTTTTCAAAAAGAGGATACTTGGTTTCTATATTAAAACCTGACTCATATATTCGATTGGTTTTTCATTATTATTTTTATCTTGTTGTGTGATTATAACACCTATAGATTTTTCTATTGCATTAATGTAAATAATAAAAGACTTTGAAAAATTAGGTTTAGTAAGCACTGATGTATTTATAATAACATTTTTCACATTGTTAAAATCAAAATCAGCTTCTACATCTCACTTATATGACTAATTTTTCTTTATCAAAATTAGATACAAATTTATGCACAAAATTAATTTTGCCAAAGAAAAAGCTAAGACCAAATTGATCTTTAGGTGGTTGCAGTCATTTGATTGCTTTATCATGTTTAGGATAGATCAAAATTCTATATTTAGAGATAATATGCCCTAATAACTTGCCTTTAGTAACACTGAAAATAGATTTATTAAGATTAAGAGAAATACCATATTTTATACATGTTTGGAATATTTCATGTAAATGATCTAAATGTTTATTTCTAATTTTTGAATGAATTTTAATATCATATAAATACATATGCATGACAATACCAATTAAATAATCAAATTCTACATGTATTTCTCTTTGAAAAGTTGTGCTTGCATTCATGATACCAAAAGGTATTCTATTAAAAGAAAAACTCATCTTCGAGTTGTGAAGGTTGTCTTGTGTCTATCATTTGGATTGACAAAAATTTGGTTATAACCAAAAAATTCATCAAGTAAAGACATCATTTCAAATCTTGTAACTTATTGTAAAATTTTATCAATACTTGGAAGAGGATTTTTATATTTTACAGTACCTTTATTAAGGTCTCTAAAATGTACACAAAGTTTAATATCTCCATTATTTTTGTGCATAGGTACTAGATTAGCTACCCATTCAAAATATGTTATAGATAAAATGATAACACCATCAAAAATTTAATCAAGCTCTTTATTGATGATGTCTTCTAGTAAAGGGCTTATCCTTCATATTTTCTGCCTAATGAGTTCAATACCAGGTTTAATAAGAATATCATGTTTTATGTAATTATTATCATACACTTATAAATATTTATAAGATTAGGTGAAAATATCAATAAATTATTTAAAAATGTTATTAAATTTGACCTTCTCATTAGGATTACATTTTATTCTCAAGTAAACAAAATTGGTTTGTTCTTTAGTTCCAAGATTTATTTGGATAGTCTCTCCAATAATTCTCCTAGAAGGTTCTTCTATACATAAGATCTTAGGTTGGTCTTGTGGAGTAAACATGGATTTAAAACTCACTAAACTAGCTAGTAAATCATTAGAATTCAGATATAAATAATCTCCATAATTAATAGTATAATTATAAATATCTAAATAATTTCATTTAATAAAGGCATCAATATGTTCATCATATTCAAAAACACGTCAGTTTTCCTTTAAATCAAGAATTTTAGGTCTGAAAATTTCTAGAAATTATAACTCAATTACAAGTTCTAAATAATTCATGGTAGGATTAGAAGTAAAAATAACAAGTTTATCTTCTCACATATTAGATTCTCTAAGAATATGGGTAGTATTAAAAACTTCAAAACTTTCAAGTAAGGACCAAATCTTTTGAATATATTAATGAAGACGTGTTTGGTTTATCTTATAAACCTTTTTTATTTGTCTAATAACCAATTTAAAATCTCTAAAAACCTCTATTTATTTTATTTTTAATATTATAGCCTTTTCTAAACCAAAACATAAGGTTTCAAATTTTGATATATTGTTTGTAGTATCAAAAGATAACTTGTAGGCATAATAAAAAAGCTTACCTAGAGGAGACATGAGACAAATTTTTGCACCAATTCCAACTTTCAAATAAGCACCATCAAAGTATAAAGTCCATAAATTATTCTTGAAAAATACATCTTGTTGTAGTTGTTTAGGTTCATCAAGAGTTAATAACTCATGTACCAATTCTGATTTCAACACAAACAACTATTGGTGGTATAAAATCAATAGGATTACTAGACCAATCTTATCTCTAGATGAATGCAATTTCATTTCCAATTGGAACCCAAGTAGTATCTTTTTAAATAAATGCCCCAATTTACTTAGACTAATATCTTCCCAAAAGCATTGCATAATTACAAGGAATATCCATAATTTGAACACTGATCATACATCTTATTCTTTCTTCTTGTACAACTTTAATCACAATGTCTCAAAACTTATCATAGATTTTTGTTTGATGTGAATCAAAACCTGTAATTTTTTTAATTATTAGTTTCATAAAAAATGCCTAATTAATATTTGATAAATTTTAACAAAATATTCATAGATGCACATGTATCTAAAATGCAATTATGTATGACTTTATCAATAATTTTGATATATATATAGAAAGGTGGTATGTAATCTATAAGAGGATCATATATCTAAGCAAAAATGTTGACTAATTTTGTTCATTATTTTTTGTCTCCTCTTGATATCTTAAAACATCTTAGCATTTGGAATTTTAATGGATTCATTAATTTTGTCGAGTTGTCCAGGTAAACTAATAACATACAATAATGAAAATCTTACTTTTATGGAAGACAAGTCATCAATAATATTATAACCCCTATGTCTGAATTACAAATATTCGTATAATTTTTAGGATTATGTGAAGTATATTGTGAGTTATTAAAACCTATTAATAAAGGATCATTATGTTTAGAATTTTTAGTAGTATTATCTAATGAATTGTTCTATATATTCTTGCCTTTATCTTAATTTTGAGCAGAATTTTATTTATTTATAGTTGTATTAGAATAATCCTTTTTTCTACAATTTATGACATAAAAATTTATAATTATGATATCATCCAAATATTTTTCAATCCCACACATGTTTATATTATCATCTAGATCAATTGAGATACTCTCATTTCCTTGAATATATATATATATATATATATATATATATATATATATATATATATATATATATATTTAAATAGTTATTCAAGTACTAGGATCATTATCTAATTCATAAACATTACAATAAAGAACCTTTTCTTCAACTTTTATTTTCTGATCAAATGTTGAATTACCAAATGAATATGGATTATTCTTCAATTTCCATTTGACTATGACCAACTCATTACTAATATTATGAATAGATTTTAAAATATCTGCATTATTTGAATTCACAAATGTTACAGTTCTATCATTAAAAACCAATAAATTTTAATCTATTTTCATAATCTATGTAGAAAGTTATAGTTTCATTGTAATCCATAATATATTTATCTTTAATATGCATTTTGAATTTTAAAGGTAAAGCATTACAAAAGTAAAATATTGATAACTTTTTAGATAGTCTAACATTAGGTGGAATTTTTTAACGTAATCTAATAAATCTACTTATGAACTCATAAATGGTTTTACCAAGATATATCAAAATATTTACTAATTTATTTAATATATATAAATGTTTTTTAGGTTTACCAAAACACAACTCTAACCAATCTTCAATATCTTTCCAAGTGCTAATAACACTTGCTAGAAGACTAATAAATGCTTGGTATGCCTTTCCTTTCAAAGTCTGTGACAAAACTCTACGATAATTTTTTTTGTTAACAATATCAAGGGTAACACAAACTAATTTGAAAGCATCCAAATGATCTTCAAATGACTCACCAGGATTTCCATAAAACTTAGGGACATTGAGTCCCTTTAATGAAGGTAATTTAATTGTATGAACACCAATATTAATTAAATTTGTATAAATCTAAGGATTGAATAAAGGTTGTGCAATGTCTTCATCTAAATCATTTTCCTCATTAGTTGATTTGTATTGATCTTTTTTATTTTGAAGGACTGGAATCAAATCCTAAACCCTTTATTATTGTACTTGTTCATCCTCCATCTGAATTTTCAATTATTTTTATCACTTGATTAGATTGATCAATAGGAGCAATAAAATCTTTAGGATAAAAAAAATCTTAGATAAAATGAATTATAGTATCAAAAGATAACTTGTAGGTATAACAAAAAATCTTACCTATAGGAGAAATGAGACAAATTCTTGCATCGCACCCAACTTGCAAAAAAGCACCATCAAAATATAAAGTCCATAAATTATTCTTGAAAAATACATCTTGTTGTTATTGTTGAATTTCATCAAGAGTTAATAACTCATACATACCAATTCTTATTTTAACATAAAAAACTACTGGTGGTATAAAATCAATAGGATTACTATACCAATCTTCTATCTAAATGAAGTCAATTTCATTTCTAATTGGAACCCAAGTAGTATCTTTTTAAACAAATGCCCCAATTTCTTTATACTAATGTCTTCCCAAAAGCATTGCATAATTAATAGGAATATATATAATTTAAAAATTATTCATACATCTTATTCTTTCATCTTATGCAACTTTAATCATAATATCTCAAAACTTAGCATAGCTTTTTGTTTGATGTGAATCAAAACTTGTAAGTTTTTTATTATCAATTTCAAAGAAATGCCTAATTGATCATCAATAAATTTTGACATAATATTCTTAGATGCACTTGTATCTAAAATGTAATTATGTATGACTTCATCTACAATTTTGATAGATATATAGAAGGTGGTATGTAATTTACAGGATGATCATATATCTGATAAAAAATGTTGACTAGTTTTGTTCATTATTTTGTTTCTCCTCTTGAAATCCTAAAACATCTTTATCATTTGGAATTTTAATGGATTCATTAATTTTGTCAAGTTGTATAAGAAAAATAATAGCCTACAATAATGAAAATCTTAATTTTATGAAAGACAAGTAATCAATAATATTATAAGCTCCTATGTTTGAATTACAAATATTCATTTAATTTTTAGGCTTATATGAAGTATATTATGAGTTATTAAAAATTGTTGATAAAATATCACTATGTTTAGAATTTTTACTAGTATTATCTAATAAATTATTCTGTATATTCTTACTTCTATCTTGATTTTGAATAAAAGTTTAGTTATTTTTAGTTGTATTAGAATAATCTTTATATCTAGTATTGATAACATAAGCATTTGTAGTTGTGATATCATCTAAACATTTGCCAATCCTACACATATTTATATTATCATCTATATCAATTGCATTACTCTCATTTCCTTGAATATATATTTTTTATTTTTTAATAGCTATATGAGTAATGGGATCATGATCTAATTCACAAACTTTACAATAAAGAACCTCTTCTTCAGCATTTATTTTTTGATCAAATGATGACTTATTTGATGAAGATGGATTATTATTTAATTTTTGTTTGATGGCGATGAAATTTTTGCTATGATTATGAATATATTATAAAATATTAGCATTATTTGAATTTACACATGTTGCAGTTCTATCATTAAAACCAACACATATTAATTAATTTTCATAATCTATGCAAAAAGTTATAGTTTCATCATAATCCTTAATAATTTTATCTTCAATATCCATTTATTATTTTAAGGGTAAATAATTAAAAAAATATAATCTTGATAATGTTTTAGATAGTCTAACATCAAGGAGAATTTTCTGACGCAATCTAGTAAATCTACTTATGAACCCATAAATGGTTTGACCAAGATCTATCAAAATATTTACTAATTCATTTACTAGATCTAAATCCTTTTTATTTTTACCAAAATATAATTCCAACCAATCTCTAATATCTTTCTAAGTGCTAATAACACTTACTAGAAGAGTAATAAATGTTTGGTATGCTTTTCCTTCCAAAGTCTATGAGAAAATTCTAAGAGAATTTTTTCCATTAAAAATGCCAAGGGTAGCACAAAATAATTTGAAAACATTTAAATGATCTTCAAGTGACTTACTATCACTTCCATAAAACTTTAAGGACATTAAGTATGTTTAATTAAGGTAAATTAACTAGATGATCACCAATATTAATTATATTTCCATGAATCCAAGGATTGACTAAAAGTTATGTAATGTATTCATCTAAATCATTTTTCTCATTAGTTTCTTCATCTAGATCTCTGTTGTTTTGAAGGCCTAAAATAAAATCCTAAACCCTCTGCTATTTTACTTGTTCATCCTCCACCTAAATTTTCAACTATTTTTATCACTTGATTAGATTGTTCAGTAGGAGCAATAAAATCTTCAAGATGAAAAAAAAAATGAAAAAAATGAATTCTATGCCTAGGATTAGGGCACAATTTTTTTTGTCTCAAGTCTAATTCTATGATTAGCTTCCTAAATATGAGTTTGAGTTTTACATGTAAGAATTGTGTGGATTTCACTAATTTCTAATTCTAATTCTTCATTAAGAAATTCAATAATATGAAATAAATCTTGAGGTTTATTATACCAAGAAAAATGAGTCAAACTAGAAGCAATGTCAACCTGATCTTCATCAATATCAATTAAAGGATGAATAATAAGGTGTGGACCTCCATTGGTCATAGGCAATATAAAATAAAATAGATAAGAAGATTAAAGTTTCTAAAAAGATGTCCCCAATGGAGTTACCAAATTTATTGATGATTGAAAATGTTACATCAATGAATCATCCCTTTCATCTATCATAAAGGTTAAATTAGAATCATACAAGTCTAATAGTAGAGGTCTAATAGGTCATAAAGGATCTAAAAGATGCACATGGTTTTTTTTAATGTTCTAAGAATTAATAAGAAATCCAAATTGTGAACTATATTTCATTATAATTTAGAAATTAATATTCTCTTTAAATTTGGAGGAAACATATATGAATATGTAATCAATCATATCTGAGAGAGAAGATCTATGATTAAGATAATCTCTTGAAGGAAATATTTTTGTTCCTTATAAATATTTCTGCTTTGCTCAAATACCTTTAAACTTCATGAAATACCTCATAAAATATTTTAAAAAAACAACAAAAAAAATCTAAAAGATACAAATGAAATATTACAATGAAATCCAAAGTAAGAAATTGAAATAACAACTAATATAATAACTCAAGGAAATAAAACTAAACAATGATAAAACAACTAAGTCAGAAATTAACCAATTTAAAGTCTAAAAATAAACTAAACAAGAGTAAGAATGAACTTAAACTAAAAAACTTTAGAAATAAACTAAGATTAAATAACTCAAACACTTGAATACTCAATTAAATCTAAAAAAACTAAACAACAACTAATTCTAAGCTAACCAGCAAATTTAATAGATAAATTAACTATTTAAAAAAGATTAAGAAATCTAATAAACATAGAATTTAGATTAAACAAATACTAAACAAAATAGAAACTAACTAATCTAATTTAAAGTACTAATAAGTTAATAATAAGTAAAATAAATGAAAAAAATAAAATAAAATATTGTGAGTCTATAAGAGAGCCATCTTAGGAAAGATGAAATGAATTTTATTATTGAGAAATAGAATATTTAGCGTAAAATATTTGATATAAAAATCAAAAAAATTGAATGAATAAAAAAAATGTCACTTGAATTTGAATGAATAAAAAATATGTCGCTTCAAGTGATGTATTCATTAGAATTTGGATCGAGTAGTTTAGATTTCACTCATATAACTACAATTCTACAATCATCATAAGATGTTAAATCTAATAGCTTTCAAATAATTAGCTATAAATTAAACAATAAAAACTAGATATACTTGTGCTAATTAAGCATCATACTTAACCATCAAATAATATATTCTTGATCTATCTACAAAAGTTATTTTATCTCAGAGATGATGCATAGAAAGAAGTATTATGATGAATTTTAAAGTAAATCAGAGCCTTCAGAAATACCTATGTAATGTTCCTTTTCTTTTAAATGTCACTTTTATATTCTTATATAATTAGCCTCTCAATAGATAGTTAAAGAGTAAGTTATAACTAACCTTAGTTAGTTATTAGTTAACTCTTAATTGACTTTAATTAAGTTAATTAAATTTTAGTTATGACTTGAATTGTTGAAAACATTTAAAATTTTATTTTAAAGATAAAATAAATATTTTATAGACCAAGAAGATAGACTCTAATTGGGTGGAGGCTCATATATAAGACATCTAAATGAACCTATTATGCAAAATATTTTAAAAAAACCATATTTATTAAAATAAAATTACTATACCTAACATTATCCATATGCATTATAGACAAGTCCATATACATTCCGCATCAAAATTATATAAAGTATCCAAATATTGTCAAAATACTACATAACCATTTCCAAATCAAATTTAAATAGTATTAAAGCATTATCAAATATTTAGTAATATATCAAATAGAAGAATTAAACAAATTTGAACCTCTTAATCTGCATCTGAATTCAAAAGCATTTCTATCAGTGGATAACCTTTATCTATCAAATAATCCATGTAGCTCATAGTGGTGGATAAAAACTTAATTAGTTTCATAGCATCCTCATTATCTTCATTGTCTACTTCCAGCTTAATCTTCTTTACCATCCTTGTGATTTTTGGTGATGTTGAAGGACTAATTTTCTATATTTTGCAACTAACCAGCACCATTCTTTCTTCTTCAAGAAGTGATGACGAAAATCAACAAGGTTCAATATTAAATGAGTTTCCACAATATTTACTAGTTCAATTGAAGGGATTTTATGATTCAATAGCACAAGGAAATTGGAATGCAACTTAACAACTTGTTGTAAGTTATCTTCAGGTAGTTGTTGACTATGTTGAGATGAATGATGAGAAACTAAGTTTTTCTCTGATTACAGGGCTATTTGCATTCATTATGTTAAGACACTTAAATTACCACATCCATGAGAGTAGGCTCTCCAATATGGTCTCCTTAGCCCATGATTTCCTTTATTTACATGACTAAATAGTAAAACATCTAAAACATACCAAAAAGTAGGATCTAAAGAATCAAATAAAATAGACATCCTAGTTCCCCTATTAAAATGTCTTGGAAAATTTCTACCAGGCCCTTTAGCACCATAAAACTGGCCTCTAATAGCAAAAAGATGAGAATATGAATCTTCTATGTTTCAAGTTTGGTCAGTTCTCCATACATACCACAAGAATTATTTGAGTTAGGAGGTGTCTAACTAGAAATTTATGAAACAAATCAAACCCTGATTCCCTCTTTGAAAGATTATTCTTAACATATATAAAATCATATAAATTTCAATAAACAAATTTATATTTATTTATTAATGTATTTGAAAAAATGACCAATAATTTACTTATGAAATTTAAGTAAACAAATTTTTTTGAGACCTCCTTGAATAAACATCATTATTATGACAAGTGACTAGTAATTTAATCAAAATAAAATAATCAATGCTTAAAACCAATTGATATTCAATTCTTCTTAAACCACTAATCTTTATTTTGAAACTAGTATCAAACAAATCTACCAACTATTAAAATGAAAAATAAATATCACACTGTGAATAATTGTGAATAACAACTGACCAAAATCTTAATATTGCTAACTGAAAAGCAATTTATTTTTCAACTTTGATGGATAGACCAAAATCAAATTATTTCAACCCAAAATATAAACCCTTTGTCACATCAAATTTGAATCTCAAAACCATCTTATTCAAAAATCCTTCATATTGATTTAGTCATCAAAAATTTCAACTTTACAAATTTAAAGTATTACTAAAAACCCAATATTATCGTGAAGCTTCAAAGAATCACATTCAACTGCCAAATATATCTTCAAATATAAACCATATCTAAAATATCAAAGACTAAAAATCTAAATATCTTTTCAAAACCATGTAACATGTAAAACTGAAAATCATTATACTCATCTTACCATAAATTTTCCAATCCAAACTAAAGAAATACCAAATTTAAGAAGTAGACAACATATGGTGTTTATCAAAACTAGTTAGGTATCAAATTTCAACATTATTTCATCAAATAAAAATATGGCCTTAAAATAGCATGAAAATAATAATTTAAAGATAATAAATACAAATAATAAATTTATTTCAAAAAACCATCAGATTTATTGTACTGACTTGCCCATAACCTATATTCCACAACCTAGTATTAACAAAAACCATTCTACTCTTCAAAATATCTCTTCATATTTACTGCAAATCAAATGAAACCAAAAATATTCCATTCAAAGACATTCTGTAAATGAAAATAATTAAAACTCTATAAACTCAAAACCCAATGATCCTTCACAAATATATATAATCTTTAAACAAGCAAGTAAAATAAGGCTACCAAAGTCTATATTTTTCATATTTATGACAAGAAACATACCATAAAAATATCTTATCCAAATATTAAAAAAAAACTTCGGAGAGGTAATCAAATGGTTTAGATCTCATTTTTTTAATTCTAACTTTCAATGTCAACTAAATTCTCAATGATCCTTCCTTTCTTAATCTAGGTGTTAATGTCTGCCACTACAATTAACTCATACAACCTATTCCTGTAGTCATAAAAATAGACATCAATTGTAGCTGAACATGGTATTATGTAAAATAACATATTCTAAAATTTACATAATGCAATCATGATATAATGAATCATTTATAATCATACACTATGGTATCAGTCATTAGTATAATAATAAACTCTAAATTTAAAACATAATGTCAAAATTATAATCACATTGGCAATACACAGTCTAAATAATCATCAAAATCAATAAAGACATTATAAAATTTTCATAAAAAACAACCAAACACATCATATAATAGTATTAATTGAACAATTGTACATCTTCCCAAATGGCACTTCTTTCACTCAATAGGTCTCATTATACCAAAACTTTTAGAATGACTCTATTTTGCAACTTAATGTGGTGGTGGTCCATAATTTTCACTTGTTCCAACTTCATCCTTTCCTCTTCCATAACCTAGAGATTTTTCCAATCCAAGACATGAGAAAGAGAAGGTATATACTTCCTTAATAAATCAACATGGAAAAAATCATGATTTCTAAACAGAGAAGGGGGTAAAGCTAACTAGTAGGCAATAATGTTAATCTTATCCATAATGTTGAAGGGTTTGAGAAAGCATGGATCTAACTTAGAATTTTTTATAAACTTGATTAAACTTTTCTAAGGTTTAACACAGAAAAACCTTATTACCAATGACAAATTCATGAAGTGTTCTCTTCTGATCAACATAACTCTTTTATAGATTTGAGGTAACTTTTATATGTTGGTGTATTAAGTCCATTTTATTATCATACCCTTTCATTAACTCAAGGTTAATAATGGTTCTATTTTCCAAATGATCCTATCCAAATAAAGTTCTCTAATTTTTCCCATACAGAGCTTCAAAAGGAGCCATTTTTAGCACATAATGGTATGGGTTATTATAATTGAAATAAATGGAGATGGTCTTCCCAATTAGTTTTATAGTCCATAACATACATTCACAACATTCCCTCAACCACTTTATTGAGCATTTCAATTTGACCATTTATTTTTTGGTGGTATGAATAACTAAAGTTCACTCAATTTTCAAATGTTATAGTCAAAGTTCACCAAAACCTTGATGTGAACAACTTATCTTGATTATAAATGGTCACTTAAATAATGCCATGTAATCAAACCATCTATTTTATGAAATTATCCACAAACATGGAATCATCATTTTTTAGATTTCCTATTATGAAATGGATAACCTTATTTGCCTTGTCAATTATCAATAAAATGGTGTTGTGTTTATTCTGAGATTTTGGTAGTCCAATAATAAAATAAAGTAAAATTACAACCCACTTATTTTTAGGTATATCTTGAGGATATAAAAAACCCTTAGGGTGAAAATGTTCATCCTTGACATATTGATATTATAATCACCTTGCCACAAAATATGAAACATCATGTCTTATGCTAGGATAAAAGTAATGCCTTTTTAGCTTATGTGTCATTTTGGTGACACATGGATGAGAAAAATGAAGAGTTTTATGTGATTTTTACATCACAAGAATTCACAAGTCACCTAACTTAGGTAAAAAAAATTTATTTTTATGCCTCAAAAATCCATCTACCTCAACAAAAAAATCAACAAACTCTTTTTCCAAAGGCTCATCAGCCATTCCTACACTTACTTCTTGGTGGTATTTTTCAATAAATTGTTGTTTCAACATAATAGTTCTAAAATTTCCTCATAACATAGAAGGTATCAAGGTACATTCATGAACTAAGTGCATCATCAACATGATTTTCCTTGCACTTAACATAAGATATGTCCATGTCAAAATTACTAATAAATTACTACCATCTTCATTGGTATGCATTAAAATCATCCTGGGAAATTAAGTGTTCCAAGTTTTAGTGATCACACTTCACCTTAAAATGCTTTCCTAATAGGACATGCTTCCAATTTTTGAGAGCATGCACTATGACAATAAAATATAAATCATATATAGGACAATTCTTTTCAAGCTCTTTAATCTTACATGACTCATAATCCAATTCCCTACCATCTTGGTTCAATATGACATTGAATCCCTCCTTAGAAGCATCAAATTGAATCTTAAAATTACCATTTAGGTTGGGAATAATCAGAATTAGATTTGTTGTTAAAAACATTTAAATTTGATGTAAAGCCTCTTCACATTGAGGTTTTCAAACAAATTTCTTTCCCTTATGCTACAAGGAAGTGATAGGATTGACTACATAAGAAAATTATTTTACAAACTAGTGATAGTACCCAGCTAATCCCATGAAACTATGCATTTCGTGCACATTATTAGGAATAGGCCACTCTTAAAATAGCTCAAATATTTATTAATACTACAAAAATTCCTTTCTTAAAAATAATTTTACCTAAATAGTGTATTTTAGATTGTTAAAAGGAACATTTGGATCGCTTTCCATATAATTTATGTTTCCTTAACCTTTATATAACTAGTCATAAATATCAATCATGCTCAACCTCATCCTTTGAATAAATAAGAATGTCATCAAAAAATATAAGTAAAAACTTATCTAAAAAATACATGAATATGTTGTTCATCTGTTTTATAAGTGTATCCAGTGTATTGGTTAATCCAAATGGTAAAAAAATGAAATCATAGTGGCCATACCAAGTTTAAAATGTTGTTTTCTAAATGTCCTCATCCTTTATTCTTAGTTGATGATATTTTAATCTTAATTCAATTTTAGAAAAGGTTGGTACATCTTTCATTTGATTAAACAAATCGTCAATCCCTAAAAATGGGCAATGAGTATTCATTGTTACCTTATTGAACATGTGATAGTCAATACATAGTCTTAGTATTCTATCTTTCTTCTTTACAAAGACCATTCGAGCACCCCAAGTGGAAACATTTGGCTTAATGCTCCTATTATCCCAAATTTATTGAAACTAAACCTTCAACTCTTGTAAATCTATCACATTCATTTGATAAAGGACCTTTGATGTAGGGGAAGCCTATATCATAATATCTATAGAGAACTCAAACTCATTCTTATGTGGAAGACAAGGTATTTTTTCAAGAAAAACATCCATAAATTCTATAAAAACCAAAAAGTATTGATAGGACTATTCTTTTTCCTAGGGTAACTCTTGTAATTGAACTGCATATAGTTTAAAATTGATTTAACCTTTTAAGGTTTTACAATGAAAATCCTATGTTTATATCAAAGGGATGAGATGTGTAAATTAGTCAAATAAATTTGCAATCATTAGGTACTAATAAATCAATAAATAAGTATGAATAGAGACTTATCTAAAAATTGACTATCATGAATGATCTAGGTTCTAAAAGTCGAGATTTGGATAGTTATCTATGTCACCAATATGATTTTAGTGTTTATTTACTCATTAGGTAGTAGTACCTAGTATGGATAGTAATGCCAACCATGTGTAGTGTCCTCAATGTGGTGTTAATGTCCCCTTTGTAGGATTTTTCCTATTTTTAAGGAGCACCCAAACCTATGTCTATATGTCCTATTCCTACATGCATGAAACATGAAGATCTGTATTATGCATATAAAACTTGATTTAGTATTCAAACACTAATCCTCCTTGCAAGTATGACATGAGAAATAATTTTGTGTGTGTTAGCAGGATGGATTGGACATCTTCAACACCCTATTGTATAGAGAGTTGTCTACATACCAATACTTTGAAGAGGCATCAATCTTTATGTAGTTATTCCACCTAATGCTTAATGCATGTGTAAGTGAATGATTGAATGAAAGTGGCCTTGGATGCTTTGAATGTGGTTGAACTTTGAAATTTTTGAAAACTAGGCTTAGGATTACGTTAAATGGTACTATGCATAAAGTAGTGTAGAATATGGATCAAATACCTTAATTTTTCTCAATTTTGTCTTTGGTTTTAATAGTTTTTGCATCTATTTTCCATCTAGTCAATAGAGGTGAATTAAACTTGTATTTATAAGGTTCTATTGCTTGTGTGAATAATAAAATGAGCTTAGGTTGACCTTAGGAGGGGAACACATTTGAAAAAACATTTATTGGGAAAATCTAGGGCTAAGGACAATAGTTCCCATTTGAGTACACTAGCATCATGTGGCTATAGTGTCCCAAATGTGGTCTTAATGTACTCTTTATAGACTATTAAGTAAGTTAGACTAGGGTCTAAGATGATAGTTTTGGGACTATGTTTTGACTAGTTGTAGGTGACTATGGTCTATTAAATGATTACAAAAGTAAATATAATTCTCAAGGAGAGGTCTATGGCTAGCCTAGGGATAGTTTAACTCAAGCGAAACTCTTATCATCTAATTACCAATTTTAGGTAATTACATTCCCCCCCCCCCCCCCCCCCCCGCCTTATATTAGTAATGCAACAAAGCAAAATGACTAGTATAAAGGAAAAAGAAACATGTCTGGACTTACCTTGGAAGTGAATCCTGTGTAGTTGAGTTTGAGTATGAAAATATTAGTCTATGTATGTTGGACATGATTCAAATTAAGGTCTTATAATGAAACATGCAAAAATTATACCTTAGTTAAGAGGTGATCAAAAGTAAAAGACTATGCTGAAATGATATAACTGAGTAAGGCTGAGTAAAGAGAGAGGAAAGGAATGAATACACCTCATTGTGTACATGAACCAATGCATGGACATGGCGATAATTTGTGGGTGTGAATGTGCATAGTGATAACCATTGAATAACTTGGATTGAGTTTATATATTGATCGATCATCATATGGGTGGTTCAAGAAATCAATCTAGTTTTGACTCCATCATTTCTCATGCCTACTCACTGGATCCTAGTCTTTATAAATAACTTGGATAAGACTATAATTATGTCTAACCCTCTCATGTAGGTGGCTCAAGATCTCAAGTAGGCCATGACTCCATCATTACCCACCTATCTGAAGTAGGTGCATATGTAAGCTATATTGCATAAGGTGTTGAAACTATCTAACTGATTAAATCTATGTATTTATCTTTACAACCACTCAAGCATATTAGGTGGATCTAGGCCACTTAGAAATTCCAACCACTATAGATGAAGTAAGGCATGAATCTGGTGATAACATGGAATGTGATAGAAAGTGTATAAAATGACATGGAGTTTGCCATTCCATGTGTTCAACCTATCTGAAGCTAAGTATATCAAAACCAATGTGTTGTGCACATGGCCCCAATCTAGTATCTGAGTATAATAAATATGAATCAAGTATGTACTAGATGAACCTATGTAACTGATCTAAATTTATGAGTGATCATGTCATGCATGATGCCCCCAAATTTAAGGAAATGGTATGAATCTGAGCTAAAATAAATTTATCTAATCTAAATCTAAACATAGCTTCCAAACCTATGATTGTGTTTGTGCCAATATATATTTTACTAAGTGTATTAGTCTAAATGATCTAGACTATCCTAAAGTTGAGGCTAATGTATAGTATAGACTTATATTAGATAGTATCATCGTGTGGTGATAGTATCCCATTGTAGGTATTAATGACTTCTTGGTCTAATTTCTAAGTGATTTGAACTAAATTTTGAATCTTTATTATGTTATGTATCTTCCCTTAGTTTGATGTCTAAAATTGAGCTTGTGTGATGTCTATGAATAACAAAGTAGGATCCTGATATTTGTGATAAACCCCTATGATCTCCCCCTCTTTTGAGGGTAGTTGTGAAACTCATGTAAGGACTTCCCTCTAAAGAAGTATCTCTGTAAAATGTGTTAGTCGAAACATGTGCACAATATACCAATATAATTTACAAAAATAAAATAAAATTTTAAATGAATATGAGCATAAGTAGGTAGTGTAAGATGTATTTTATAATCAAGCATTGTAAAAGGGTGTAAATATAGATGTAATCATTGTATATAGCAGTAAAATTTGGGTAACTACCAAGGGGATGGGGTATGATGTACATCACAACACCCATGTAGGATAGGTAGATGCATGAGATATCTCATGTCATTGAAAAACTATTGTGTGTGTGTGTGTGTGTGTGTGTGTGTGTGTGTGTGTGTGTGTGTGTGTGTGTGTGTGTGTGTATTTAATAAACAAATAGAAGTGTCATGGTGTAGAAGCATACACAAAAGCAAACATACAAACACATGAGGCACACAAAAGGTAGTCCAAGGGGATACAATACAAGGGACATGGGCACATGTCACTAAATATAAGAATAAATACATATAAGGACATGTTCATATGTCCACATATGCAAGAAACAATTAATTTGGCATAGATCCACAAAGAAGGACATGTTAAAATGTACACATATAGAAGTAGGAAAAATAAACACAAGGGACATGCACACATATCCAAGGCATAAAAATAGATAAGTGGCATAGAAGATAAATAAAAATGGAATATTCAAATGCCCTTGAATATGGAAGAATCATAGGAAACACATTCAAGTCTGATCTAGGAACTAGAAATGAAAGCATGTATAACTATGTAGTACAAATCTATGTAAATGCTAGAATGCATATATACTAAGGTTAACTAGTGATATTTGGAAAAAATTCTATGTAATAAAGAACAATGATCTATATTAAGATAAATAAATGTGCAAAATGGAATGTATAGTAGGCAAAGATAAAAAATAGTTATAGCATCTATGTATGAGATACCTCCAAGTGGGAAAATGTATCAAATGTATAAACCTGTATCAGTGTAAATGTCCCCAATGGGTAAATGATAATTGGTATGGATCAGTGTAGTGGATGAGAGTCCTATCTAAAATCTACAAGCACTCAAAAAAAAAATTGAAGCATATGTGTATGATAAAATTGACTATACGAGGATAGATAGCAATATGTAATATTTGGCAAGTTGTAGAAATGTAAACATAGCAATGTATACAATCTATAAAATTCTATATTTTTGAAATATGTGAATGTTTTTTTATTTTGACATGTTATTTTAATTTTTTTGTTATTTGAGTATAAGCTATGTATGAGTGAGATAGAGAAATAAGTATGTACAATTCAATTGAAAATGAAAAGTTCATCTTTTTATATATAGAATTTCCTTATATGCATGATTTTCATTGAATTTTTTACTACCTTTATGTTGAGTGAGGCAAGATAATATAATTTCAAGATAAGATTTTTGGTGATGATGTATGGTTTGAGCCAATTGGGTTCAAACTTTCCTGTGTTTTCTTCTTTGGTGTTGACATTTACTATATTTTCTTTCAATATGAGATCATTGATTTTGGATTCCTAGTTATAGACTCTATTATTATTATATGGATTTGATTTTCATAATCTCTGAGATGCTTTGTGGCTTGGATACGTGTATGATCTAATTTTTCTAGTTCATGGAGATGTTGTTCTCTATACTGGTCATCTATGATGAGTCATTTTAAAAAGACCCATAAAGATGGGATTTTTACTTCTAAGTAAATAATGAATTTTTTTATATATACGAGTGAATAAGGAGTATCTCCTATTGGTGTGGTAATATAAATGTGCATAAACAAGGTTATTATGCTATTCAGTACCAAATTTGTTGATAGTTTTGCTAAGAATGTTATTGATTTTATTATTCATTGCCTCTACTTGACCATTACCTTTTAGTTAGTATCATGTGGAAAATGTGTGTCAAATTTTGTATTTTATTATACCCATCAAAACCATCCATAAATGAGAGCATCTCATAGCCAACTATGGAGTCTAATATCATATCAATGTTTGGAAAAGGGAAATAATCCTTTAGACATGCTTTGGTGAGGTCTCTAGAGTCACAACAACATTATATTCATCCATTAAGTTTTACAAATAGAAATATATATATATATATATATATATATATATATATATATATATATTCAACCCACTATGGATGGGAAACTGGTTGAATGAAATTGACATCTGGAAATTGTTGGGTTTCATCTTTAACAAGGAGAGCCACTTTAGGATGTATTTTACGAATCTTTTGATTTACTAGTTTGGCATCTGGATATAATGTAATTCGATGTAATATGATTTAAAAATCAATGTTAGGCATATATAAATAATCCCATGTAAAATAATTTAGGAAAATCAATTAAATTTTGATGAATATTTGTGTCTTATGATTTATGTAATGTGGCATCCAAGATTATTATGCAATGAAATTTGATTGTTTCTTCATTGATTAATGTATATTTATCTAAAATATATGGTTTTGTAGGGATTATATCATTTTTTTCATGTAACATATGATCCAAATCATTTTAATTCTCACCAAAGTATGTTTGAGCACTTTTAGAATGAGAAAACCTATTCTTATGATAGAAGGAAGGGAGATCCTCTTATCCACCAAAAAGTATAAGAAAGCTTCATCATTGAGCATTGGTAGATTTGGTAAAACTATATAATTTATGAGGTTAGGGTATATGATTGAAAGTGTATAAACATGATTCACTATATCAACTACGAATGAGACAGGTGGAACAAATGTGATGTGTTGAGAGGCATTATGAGAAGATCTGGAATTAGATGTATCATTTCTATATCCATGTCCTTACTTGCCCTATTGATCATATACTTAAACAAGATTTAAAATATCTTTTCCATGTTTTCCAAGGGCCTGACCTGTGTAACCCAACTTTCAAAAATATCATAATGTGAAAGGTGAAGTAAATTTATTACCATGTGTACTAGAAATAACTAGTGGAGTTGTATGCATATTTTGAACTATATCTTAGGGTGGTGTAATAGTAAAATCCATGTGTGGAATATAGTTATGTGAAGGTCTATATGATGATAATAATCAAATTATTCTTTATCTATAGGGTATGAATATATATGGCATCTGTAGCTATATTTTAAACATGCATGTAATATTGATGGAACTATGTGCATAGTGTGGATCCATGGTCTACCAAGTAAGAGATTGTAATTGAGATAATTTGGCATGACTTGGCATGTTTCAGGTAGTGGTAAAGGTCTAAGGGTAAAATTTAATTTGATTTTACCCAAATTATTTTGTGGAATATTTTTAAACCTATAGATTTTCATATCTGAAGGATCCAAATTTGTAGAATGGATTTCAAGATGATGTAGAAAAGGAATGTTTTAGATGTTCAACCCTGATCCATTGTCAACTAGAACTCATTTGACACCTACCTAGTTAATTAATAAAGAGATATAGATTGGTAGGTTTATATCTATGATGTGCTAAGGTGGAAGGTCCTCTCTCTCAAAATGAATGTGCTCTTATATCCATTTCATAGTGTTGATAATATAATTCACATAGGTAGGCTCAAATGTTTGTTGTACATGAGTATCATGAAGTACCACATAAAAAATATATTTGTATGTGTATAAGTGCTATAAGAGTTATAAAATTGAAATTGTACTTGAATAAGTACTACTCTAATCCATAACTCTATAGTCATAGATGTTGTAAACTTTTTGAGCTTTAAGACCACATGAGGACATCATAACCTAGACCATAGGGTCTACCAAGAGTGTAGAGCTAAAAGTAGATGTGGGATGTGAGTTAGATGTTTATGATCAAGAAGAAAGAGGGATAAGAGATACCAATGATGTTTTGATATGTCTAGGAATGATGAGAAATGAGTGAACTAGAGAGTAAAATGAATCTAAGGGGGATTTATTGATTTTACGTAATATAACTATTGTTTGATTTACCAAGTTATCTATGTGTTGAAATAATATTATCTTAAGTGTATTTCAAATAGAAGAAAGATACCATGCAAAAGAAATAATGCAAGCTGAAATATATTTTAGTTGATATGAAACATCATATATGCACATATTTATGTGATTAAAGAATAATGTCTAAATCATTTTGCACATAGAAGAAAGATAACATGTTATAGAAAGAATGCAACATGAAAGATATTTTAGTTGATATGAAACATCATGTATGCATATGTCTATGTGATTAAATAATAATGTCTTAATTATTTTACACATAGAATAATTATAACATGCTATGGGATATGATAAATATTTCATTTAATAGTAAGCATCATCAATACATGTATTGATGTCTTTTCTCAGTTCATTTTGAATTAAAGGGAATAAACATGAAAATGAAAGCATGAAACTTTACAACAAAAAGTAATTTATTCTTCTATCATTATGATCATGATTCTATGGGCTAGGTTATGCACAAAAAATTAGAAATCATGAATTTGTAACCCTTATTTATATTATCTAGGGTTAGGGTTTTTGGAATATAGGGTTTATTTGTACCAATTTAGATTAGATATAAAATAAATTGAAACCCTAAGATGAAATTAATTTTAATTAACTAGGTTATGTAAAAAAATTTAGAAAATTAGAAGTATTCAACCCTAAATTTATTGCATGAAATTTGGATAAATGTAATTTAGGGTTTGAAGCAATTTTATAAGTAAGATGGGTTCACCAAATGATTTAACCTTTTAGGGTTTTACAATGAAAATCCTATGTTTAGATTAAAGGGCTGAGATGCCTAAATTAGTGAAATGAATATGCAATAATTAGGTACTAATTTATTATGAAATTTGAACTTGTTTGAATTTATAATAATAGTAATAAGTAGGGATAAGTTGAGACTTGTCTAAAAACTAATCATTATGGATGATCTAGGTTTTGAAATTTGAGATATAGATAATTATAAGTGTCATTAATAGGATTCTAGTGTTCATCTGCTCACTAGATAGTAGTGCCCAATATGGATAGTAGAATCATCCAAGTGTAGTGTCATCAATGTGGTGTTAATGTCCCCTTTGTGGGATTGTTCCTTTTTTTGGGAGTACATGCACCTATGTTTATATGTCTTATTCTTGCATGCACATAACCTAGATCTCTATGTTATGCTTGGAAAACCTGATTTAATGTGTAAACCCTAAACCTCTTTTCAAGTATGGCATGAGAAATAATTTTGTCTGTGTTATTAGTATTGACTAGACATCCTCAACATCCCATTATGTAGAGATTTACCTACATACCAATACTCTAAAGAAGGATCAATCATGGTGTATTTCTCCCACCTAGTGTTTTATGTAAGTGTAAGTGAATGCTAGAATGAGAGAGACCTTGGATGCCTTAAATGTGTGTGATCTTTGAAAGTTTTAAAAACTAGGATTAGGGTTGTTTTATATGGTATTATGAATAAATTAGGGAAGAATAAGGATCAAATACTTTAATTTTACTTAACTTTATCTTTGGTTTGAATAGCTTTTGTATCTATTTTCCATCTAGTTAATAGAGGTGAATTAGAATTATATTTATAGGGTTTTGTTTCTTGTTTAGATAATAAAATGAGCTTAGGAAAAACTTAGGAGGGGTACATGTTTGAAAAACTATCTATTGGGAAGATCTAGGGATAAGAACAATAGTGCCCAGTTGGGGACACTAGATCCTTGTGGCTTAGTGTCCCAAATGTGGTGCTAATGTGTTAATGTCCATGCTCAGTCATTCAAACTCTCGGTAATTATTGAAAAAAGAATATAGTTGTTACAATCTTATTAAATAACAACCTAAAACAATGCAAAATAAAAGAAAATAACTTTATATACCATTCCAATAATAGGTAACCAAATATATTAATTTTCCTACCATGAGCTATCAGGTTCATAATTTATAATGAGTTTGAATTACTCCTAAAATATTTAAGAAACATAAATGAAAATCTAGAAATTATAAGACCTCACCCAACTAGGGTTTTTTACCAACAAGATATTCTAGTAGTTCTATAGGGTTGAACCCCTAAAGAGGTGGAAAACAAGAAATCCCAAATAATATGTCCCAACTTGAATAACCAATATGCATTCAAAACACTAAAAGCATTATTGTTGTCAACTCAAACAATTGAGAGGTGACTACAAGTTCATGATGAATAATTTATGACTTCATGGTGAACTGATAGTTGTTTATATGCTCAACAGGTTACTAGGAAGAAAATTTCACTTGTATTTATTTACCTATTCCAAATTTTAAAGCACAACTTACTTTGAATAGAAATATCATCTCCATTGAGAAGTAAAAATGATGAAATTCCATCCTATTTTATTCCAACTACCATATAAAAATAACACCCTATTTGTTTCATGGTCCACATTTATCTCCTCACTGGCATTAATGGCCTATGTAAATAAATCCACCATTAACCCCTCTTACACCACCATTTTCACCCTAGGGTTATGTCCCATACAACTAGTTCAAGATAATAGCTCAAAGATTCTATAACACTATATACCCATGATCAAGAGATGAGTCAAGTAACACACCTAATATAAATACAATGATCAAAACCTAGAATCAAATTGACCAAAAATTGATTCATGATGCTTAGGGGTAGGTTAAAAGGTTGATGGGTCCCCTAGGCTATCATGGCCACTGTGTCATCCTAGCAAAACAACATCATATCTCCAATTTCTCTCATGTCAATTTAGGGTTCAATCATCATGATCACCTAAGGGGTCAACAAATTTTAATTAATTATGGATTAAACAAGCCTTTTATATTATAAGCTAAATATGCAATACAATAAACATTCTAAAACAACATCGATCCCACACAAGGCATAACTACTACAAGTAGGTATAAATAAATAAACACCAATGATAATTCATAATATGAAGACAAATAAACCTAATAACATAAAATAAAATGTTTAGATTCATGTATGTAAGATAAAATGACACTTACAGCTTAGGAACATGTAATAAGACAAAATTAAAAATCATCAAAGTAGGACTGTAATAGAATTGGGGAGGTAATCAAATGTATGATATCTCATTTCCATTATTATAAATATTGGTGAAAATTAACTACTCACTACTCTCCCATTTATTACCCCATGTTTCAATGTATGTCACTGATCCTAGATCATATGATCTATTCTTGTAGTATGACAATAACATCAATAGTATTTGAACATGGTATTATGTAAAATAACATAATCAAAACTGTACAGAATTTAATAATGATGTAATGAATAATCTATAGTCATATAATATGGTATAAATCATTAGTATAATAGAAAACTATGAATTTCAAGACATAATTTCATAATTATAATCACATTTGTAACACTCAGCCTGAATAAGTATTAGAATTAATGAAGATATACTATAAAAGTCTCATAACCAGTAAGCAAATGTATCATAGGATCGAGTCATGATAGGAACATGTTTTGGTAAGGTGGGACCATTTTAATTTTCAAGCATAAAGCCTTCATGGGATGATACATATACTTCAATTATTATCCCAAGCTTCATTCTCACTTGTTTAAGCTTACTAGGTCCTTGATGTGTTGTGACCAATTCTTAGCACTTACCGATCTATTTTTATCCCTCATTTATGCTATGGATTTCCACATCACCCATGTGGTGCCTCACACTCCTTATTTACATCATATTAACCATGATATTGCCTTTAATGGATATCTATTTTAGCTAATCATATCCTTAATTATATTTCCTACTTATGTCCCCCAGCTTTCCCTTTGTGAGGTCCAATAAAAGACCTCATATAAGACCGAAACTTCCTTACAAATAACCACCTTGTCATATAACCTAAATCCTTACACATATTAGCTTAATTTGTATCTTTTAGTATTAAACCCTTGGGATTTACTCAAAAAACACCTTTACACCATTACTTATCACACCATCCTATGGCCATCCCTATCATGTTATTTGGAGGCCATATTTTCCTACAATAAATACTAACACAAGCATTAAGTTTGAGTTGTCATTATTTAGAGATTTCTATTGTTTTAATTCACCCATGTTTGATTCTACATGTTTGTCTTACATTTTTTGGTCTTACTTATGCACACATCTTTGTTTTAGTCTTCTCATTAATTTATATTTCACTTATTTACACATCTTTGCTTGAATTATTCATTTATTCATATTTCAAATGCTTACATCTTTGTTTTAGTTTTTCATTCTTTTATATTTTTACATACATAGTTGTTTGATTATTTCATTTGTTAATACTCCCCATTTCACATGTTACATCTTATGTGGCATGTTTTAGTTTCATCTTACCATTAATTTTTCATATCTTTTATTTTGGATTTTACATATATTTACTTCAATTTTTTTTTTAATCATTTTACATTGTTTTCATTTTCATTGACCATGCATTTGATTACATTTTTTATAAAAAATAAAACATACATCATACATGATAACATTTTACCATATCATAAGAACTCATAAACACATTAAATAAACAAAATACATCCATATAAGATGATAATGAAATGAGTCATACAACACATATATCTATAGTAATAAATCCCTCAAAATTTTGTAAACATCATGATATAAAATCATCTATAAATATATGGCCCACCCTTTCCATTAGGTTGGGGACATTCCTCACTTATCATAGCATCTTATCTAGATGGATTCCCATGTGGACTTTGTTAAAGAGTCTATGTTCTTGACTGTATCCCCTAAACCTAGCCCTATAAATCAGCCACGTGGGACTATAATCTCACCACTTTCCCTATATTATTCATATGTGTATCCCTCTCTTTATTTAGTTCCTTCCATGCCTATAGATCTCATTATATGAATCTTGATGTTAGTTTATCATGAGCCCTAACTAATGCCTATTTACATAGCTCTTGAGTGGCCTCTTGACTAGTATAAACCAACCAACATATATCATAGATAAAGGTATGATAGAATCCAAAATTTGTGTACTCTCATGTTGTAGAAGAATTTCATCTAAAATATCATGATGTGCACAATCTCCACTATGTTTCCTCTATTGTATCATATAGAAAATTACAACTAGAATAACATCAATGCTCATATATATATCATACAAATATCACTAACATTTGACATGTATATTTATACCTATAGCAAATACAAGTAATCAAAATTACACATTTACTTAATCTGAATGGTACCATCTGCTTGATCACCTATCACCTATTAGCTATTTTTTCTCCAAATTGGACATAAAATTGTATACTACCTTGGATAAAATAATTGAGCCTATCATACCTTACAACATAATCATCACACTCTCTTCTATCCTGATGTTGGATATGAAATGATATCTCCTTATTATGGCTATGACTACTATTAATTTTATTATTATAATAGTACCACTAGTCCTCCTCCCACAACATGGACACCATATTATCATCTCCAACACAATATCACCACCCTAGGATGATGAGACCACACCACAAGTACTTACCAAGTAATCCTCTGCCTCCTACACCTCATCATTCCCTTTCATGATGGGAAACAAAAGTTGGGACCACCAACAGAGCTACTAGGTATGCCAAGACAAATTGACCAGGTAAAAAATCACATAGATGAGGCTCTACCCACCATCATTAGTGTGTTGTGATCATCATCTATTTTTGGGCATGTACTATGGTTAGACATGATGGCCATAAATCTATAGTATTTTGGTTTGGTATTCAAATGATTTGATCACACTATAATTTCTACAATGCATGTGTGTGCATATTAGTCCTCACCATATGAACCTATGCCCAAATACACACCCTTGGGATGACATCATCCATGACATGGGGAAAACCTATCAACCTATTACTTAGGAAACACTAATAAATCTAACTCCTAAAGATAATAATAGGCCCCATTGTCTGTTATCCTCTAGTCATAATCTCATAAAAATCATGTAATAATTTCAACCAAATATTAGATCATTACTCGTACAATATGCCCTAATATAATATAGAGTGGCATACATATATAATATACAAGGGAAAATCCCCATCCAAATTATGATAGATCACTCAAGTTATCATAAGTCTAATTAGGTCCTTCTAGATTTACAAAATGGTAGATATATAAAATAAATAATCCTACAACCAACCCTCACATATCATATCTCTCTAAGCCTCTATCCCACACTATTAAGGGTTTCCTATCACCATATGTATAATGGGTTATGCACACCACTAGTGTTCTCATGATTGGTATCCCCAAAATGTTATAAACATTCTCACTTATATCATGTCCCTGTACACAACCCATCGAAAGGTATCCATCAATCTCTCCCATGCTCCTAAAAGCATGGATACTAATTCTTCACTTAGTATAATTTGATGCCTCTCCATGGTCATGTCAAACCTTATAATAGTTAGTTGTGATCGATCTACTATCAATATCTTATCTGTTAGATTGAGTAACCATATCGCATCTTATAATATCCAAATTATCTAATGTTTCTAAAAATGTAAAACAACAAAACAAAAATCATGAATCTATCAAAAATATTTAATAAATACTTTAAAATAAAAATAAAATAAAATAATAACATTTTATTAAAATCAACTACTTCATCAGCCATGTATATTTATACATCTGCCATCCAAAATTCCTTTACTATATCAGTCATTCTCTATGACATCAACCTCCCTTACATTATACTACATCGGCTAGGATATATTCCATTGGCCATCATTAGCATGTTTTATACACCACCATCCACCTATTAAAGTGAATTGGCCAAGCCATCCATTTAGCACCATTGGCCATGACACATGACATTGACCACCTTGATAATTTTCCTACTACATTAGCCATTCCTGATAGCATTGTCTAATAACTTGTTTAACTACATCGGCCAATTCCTATGATATAAATAAGAATTATTTCACACTATTTTCAACTAAATCATCTGAACTGATGTCATTTAAATAACATAATAATTTTTCCCTCAGCCCTAATAAAGGCCTTTAGCCTAATTTTTCATGTTTTTTCATCTACCTGTTATATTCTTATCCCATGCTTGTTGGATAAAATTCCATCACATGAATTTGACTCAGCACCTATCTTTCATAATCTAGTTAATTTATATCCAAATCACTAAAAATCAATAATTAATTCACTTTGTACCTATACAACACTAGTCACAACTATAATATTCTCATAAAAATTTCTATATAAGATTGAAATTATTATTTCGGAACCCCAAAATTCACTATTTATTCTTTAGATGATGAGCCTATTGTTATTAAACATTTTTATGTTTGCAATCACCTTTAAACCTACATAAAATAACCTATGTATCTTCTTATTTTCTTGAAACCATAGCTCCTACAACTTTGATTAGGAATACACTCTAAAAGGGTTAGTATTATGGGTTGAGTTGTCCTTGAATAAACCTTTTATTCAAACAATACCTACATTTAAAGTATGCCAAATAAGGCTTAAACTACATGTAGTTCTCTCTCTAATGTGAGAATTTGGAAGAGTATAAAAATATCAATTTAGATGTTATTTTTCTTAGGCCCAATAAAGATACAAGTATTCATAATACAAATTTTACCTTAAAGCACTTTATATTATTCAATTAATAATGAGATAGAGTAGTGTGGATTTTTAAATTAAGATTTATAACAACAGACACCTATCCCAAAATGACTTCAAGAGGATTTGTATATATAATCCTTAAATTTTAATTTTGGGATTAATTTTTAAATAATATAAAACCTAAAGGGTCCTAACATGTGAAATAAATGGTTAAAATGGAATCATTATAAAAAACGTCTACTAGACACTTCTATCAATCTCAATCACTAATTTATACATTAGTGTCAATGATTGATGGAACCACCCCTGAGCCCGAAAAGTGATAGGGTAAAACACAAAAAGACAAAGGATCCTTGTGACATGGTAAATGAAATGGATATTGATAATATAGCTTGTCATTTAATCAAATAAATTTAGAATAAGAATAATCCAAATGCACTAGTGATTCCTTAATTCACAATTGAGTGTCGATGTGTAAAAAGTCACATAAAATCTAGTTTAAACAAAGCTTCTACCAATTTTTCATTATAAAAAATAATTAATAATATAATATATATTTAATAAAAATACCTAAAAGACACCAATATATATCAGTATCAAGGTGCTTATAATAGGTTTATCACATAGGTTATATAGGCACCTCAAGATTGATGTATCTCAACGTATATTATATGTATGTATCTAAGATATATACATTAGTATCATCTATAGGTGTGGCATGTAAAATTTTGATTCCACATCCAAAATATTTTGGTGTTTAATATGCAATTCTTTTTAAATTTGAAAATAAATGAAGCATTTTATATTCATCCTATTGTATCACCATAGGCCCAAACTTTATTAAGCTTGATAACAAAAGATTTATGCTTAAAATATATTTAATTTGTTAGAGATTAATCTAAATTTGGTTCACTTTTATATTCCCTAAGTCTCTATGAGTGTGTAGGGTTTGTATTTAAGTGAATTTTTAATTCACATAAATCTAGATTTAATCAGGTGTCTCTCACCTATTTGTAATTATTTTTGAAGTTACTTGCACAAGTGATTCCTCACCCACTTGTCACACACTTCCCTTTTATTTATAAGTAATAAGACACTTAGTTGTCATGACCTCATTTTTTTAATGCATTTTTTTTTATCTTATATGACATTAATTGTTGATTAGATTGGCATTGTTTCATATATCAAATTGTTAGAACTAATTTTTTTATTCAACTAATTATGAACTATTATCACTGGCATTTGATGTGATTCATTATTGTAATTACTTGATATTTGACATGATAGTATCATGGATATTTTATATTTTCATATTGGATAAATTAAGTTCAAAATTTACTTTATTATATTTGATATTGTCATTTTTGACTAATTTGACCCCTAGCCAAATTATTCAACCCCCCATGTAAGTTCAAACTTTCATAGTCCTCCTAGGTTGATAAATGTCCAACATGGTTTTAAAAGAGGTCAAATTATATGTCTTAACCTCAGTCATTCTTGTATAGTTGTCCTAAGTGTCATTCTATATCACTTTTTGGCCAATGTAATGAGTTGTATGGTTTTTTTGTTTTTTAATTTGATGAGGTAAACACATTTGAAACTATAGCTATGAACCAAATAAGTGAAGGTTTGGATAACTAGACCCACATCTAGGAAGAGGGTTTTACATTTTGGACCCACAACCAAAATGAAACTAGGCATAATAAAGAGGGTTATAAGGATCCCTCAAACAACAAAGTAAAAAAAAGAGAGTTTGGAGGCTTCACCAATATTTAAGAAACATGATAAGAGGTTTTTAATTTCCCATAACCTTAGTGAAACATGAGTCTTTTAAGGATCCCACAACCTAACAAAGCATAACAAGAGAGTTTTGAGGTAACCAAAACCATAACAAGAAATAAAAATAAAGTTTGGAGGTTCCTACAACCTTATGAATCAAGAGGGTTTTAAGGCTCCTGTAATCATAACATAAGGATTTTAAGGATCCCATAACCTATAACACAATGAAGTTTCCCACAACCTTGGAAAAAAAGAGAGGGTTTTGAGGATCCCATAACCTTTACAAATCATAATAAAGGAGATTTAAAGATCTTACAACCATTACATGAGGGTTTTAAAGGTTTCAACAACCTTAGTATAGTGAAACTCAAAGAGATGACACCCTTTGATAGGACTTCCCAGAGACTTAATTTGTAGGAAAAGAATCCACCATAAGTAGAAGATATTTTTCCACTTGGGTCTTCTACAAAAATTCTATGTAGTTGAGACACCACAAGTAGGCATTTCTTCCTATTGAAACTAGCAAGGTGGATTCATGTATCATCCACTCTAATAGGATAGGATTTGGTTGGGATTCCTATATCCATCCCAAACTAAACTAATTTAAACTAAGTAAGGTCCTCCACAAATTTTAACTTCAACATAGTATTTACCCTTCCTCCACATTCCTTGCATACTTTAGGAGTGCCAACATGTCTAAATGAAACCACAACCCCTAATGTGGTTTCACCCTTGTTAGATGATTATATAAAATCTTATGATAATTATTTGGAATCCTATAACTTGAAGTAACTAAGAGTGGATTCCTCTATCATCTACTCTTAAATAGAAAAAGGAAGCTACAGTAAAGCAAGGCCCTTCTAAACCTAGAAACTAGCTTCCCATAAAACTTTAAACATTCATATAGACCAAATTACTTACAATTCTTAGGTGAGATAAATGGATTATCCAATATATCATATGGGGTTAAATTATGGACTCATAGAATATCCATGCCACTCAAATAATGAGGGAAGTGGGTTCTTATATTACCCATCTTACCCTAAAAATAAATCTTGGGGTGGGATGCTCCATCATCCACCCCATACAAAGACTATAGATGGGTAGCCATGTCATAGATTACCATTATATAAGGGTAAGTCCTAAAACATCCCCTATTTCTTGTTTTATCATGCCCATTAAAATATCAAAACTTGTTATAATAGAAAACCTTGTCTTTTATGCCACACCACTAGCTAAAATTTGGGTTAATGTTATAGGGTAGGTCCTTACCATGTTCAAAAATCCATAGACTATGCAAATTTTTTAAGGCACCAATAACTCTCTAGGTCACTTGGTTCATACCAAAAATGATGTAAAGCCTCCAAGTAAAACTATATAACCATGTTTTTGACATTGCTACAAATGTTCTCGTCTGACTTCCAACTAATCTCATCCAGCTTTTGGTGCTCTACTATCTCAGGGAGGGTCGAAGTTGAGCCAAAATCCTTTCCCATGGCCCAATCATTGCTTTGATGGTTTTCATAAAAATTCAAGTTTTTCAAAAAGTGGTATACTATCACATATTATAGGTGAGTATCAATGGTGAGTTTTATAACTAAATTTGGTAGGTTTAAACACTGAAAACAAGAAGATATCTTGTAAAAAATAGGAGTTTTTGAGGTTATATGAACTGTAAGATAGGTTTGGCACATGTGGAAGCTTCATCAGTGTTCATTTATCTTACCACAACTCATATCCATGTTTAAATAGCTTTTAATATCCTCAAAATGGTGAAAACTAGTTTGTTTCCCTATTTGCTCTGTTATGAAATTCAATCAAGTCCAAGTGGTTTTCCATCTGTATGGATTAGAGAGATAGAGTTGAGAAGAATGAATTTGAGATATTAAATTAGTCCTTGTGATATTAAAATACATGGTTATAGTTTTCAAATTGGTGGATTGAGCCTCATGAATCATCTCCAATAATGCTACTGACTCAAAACTACCTTCACATTGCTAACTCCTATAAATTTTCTCTTTTTTTGCATTAATCTAGTGTTTCCAAGAATTATGTGATTTATTGTATATTTATATAACCCTATTCATTTTGGTTTCATTTTTTTTAGACACCTAAAACTAGCCACCAATGACCTCCAACCAGGATTTTGACTAATTTCTATAAAAAATGCATAATTTGGCCTAAAAACACTAAAACACGCTAAATGATGCGAACCTATCATATTAAAGTGCCTATTTTGGCTAGAGTATCACTAAATGGAATAATTAAATCTATGAATTAACTAAATTTGATCAGATTATTTTAAGTCAAAATGACATTTTCACCCTTGGGTGCTCTAGATTGCTCTTTTCTATCAAATTTCTTGCACAAGACACATGCCTTTGTTATTTTGTGTTGACAACATCATAAATGGGATAATGGATAAAATGCATCTAACATCACCTTAATATTCCAATCCATTCAAATTTTGATCCAATAATGTGACATTTTGATCAATTTGATTAATTTGTGCACCAATTGCCAAGATTTCCACCAAAAGTGGTAAATCATGATTAAGGATAATTAATTTGACTCAAGATATTAAGTTAATTTTCCATGTAATTTGTTGAATATTTCTTTTCTTAAATTTATATTAAATAACTACATCATCAAATGACATCATTTCTATGAGGTGGCATTCATAGCCATAAATGCATAAAATATTAGGGTTAAGCCCTCCCATGGCTCATCAATGCCTCCCATTCCTCATAAATGCCACTTCTTCCCAAATAATGATGAGGGTATTTATGGATTTTATTTTCATAATTAGATTAATTCATGGCCACACATCTCAATCTTGATATGGACGGTCATGGTTGATCCTGAACCATTTTGAAAATCTATAAATAGAAAAGCCATGAACATCATTTTTAAGTTTGGATAGTACAAAGTAATAATGCTTAAATCATTCCAAACTCATTTTATTTTAGTGTTATAATCCCAAATTTTTGATCCAATCCAAGCCAAAGCCAAAGGTGTCAAGAGGAGATGAAGGTAGCCACACTCCATTAAAGAATATCTCTTGAAGCACAAGCAAAGAAGCCAAAGAAGGAGCCTCTTGGAGAAATCAAGGATTTCATAAGAAAATTGTTTTTTGTGTTCATATCTCTCATTTATTTCCATTTTTTAGTTGGGTTTTAAAATGGTTTTTCTTCATTAAGCTCCCCCTAATGACTAGGCCTATATATGTTATGCTAGTTAGTGTGTTTCATTCATTTTGTTTTCATTTTGAAACTAACACGATACTAACCTTCCTCTCTTGATTCAAATTCTAAGTCTACATAATGTCATGCCCAGTGGAACTGCACCCCATGAATTTAATCAAATAACACCTACAAGAAACATACTAACCATTATCATGTAAGATCTTGGAGTGTAGAAGCAAAGAAGATGAAGATTTGAGTAAAAATACATTTTTTTGTAAGTCATGATTTTATTTCTATGACTGTGTAACCCAACTCGTCTCCCAACCTAGCTCGACTACCAACCTAACTCGGTTGCCAACTTGACTTGGTTCCTAACCTGACTCAGCTACCAACCTGGCTCTGTTACCAACCTGACTTGGCTACCAACCCAACTCAACTATGTAGCCTGACCCAACCTAAGAGCTCAATTTGCAAAGTTATTTATTTCACTTGGAAAAATTCTTCAAATATAAAAGAAATATTGATCATTTTATTGTAGGATTTACTTGAACAAGTGCTAAAACAAGCTTAATTAGTACTTTCACACTTCTTTTTGGATGTTCTAAAAAGAATTAAGCATTTTCACTTTGGGTTTAAAGAGGAAAATTTCCATGTTTGTGTTGAATGTTTTGATTTTTCTTTCAAAGTTTACAACTTAAAACTAAGGGGCCAAAATAACACCACCACACATCTTATTTAGTGCTATAAAATTGAATACACTTCAAAGTTTTTGGAAGTTGTTTTCATTATTTTTTTAGTCTAAACTTGTTTGAGTAAATAGGGATTTGTGTGTGTGTTATTTCCCATCTGTCCCCTTTAGGTAAATTTTGGGATGGAAAGAACCAACTTATTTTTTGGTGGTTTGCAATTATTTCTATTTGCACATCTTAAAGCCAAGGGGCTAGTAATGAATTTAATCAAACACTTCCAATTTGGTGTAATGGAATTAACCTCACTTTAATTATTTGTAAACTTTTTTGTTGATTTTGTGTTTTAGGAAAAAGAGATGTGTGTGTATGCTCTCCCATCCATCCCCTTTACGAAACTTTTGGGATCAAAAGCACCATCTCATCAGACTTTGAGCCTAGTCTAAGGCATAGAAAGAATGTTGTTTAAATCCATCCCCAAACATTCACAATAGTATTGGGTGATCGTGAGGTGACCATAAAGTATTTATATTATGTCATTTACTTAATTATATTTTGGCTTGTGAGGGGGAGTTCATTACCTCCCATGAGTTCTTTAGGGAAGCCTTGACCCAAAAATTCATCTCCCATAATTATCTTTAACCCCTTTCCATGATAAAGTATATAAATTGGTATCACCCCACTAGGATCAGATGTTTGAGATGTTAAACCACCTCTTAGTGCTATGTCTAAACTCAAGATGCATGAGCACATTGGACATCACACTACATTGAGCAAGCAATGTATGTATTGGTTGTAAAAAGGGCTACACTTTTTTACAAACAAGCCAAGTGCTATGGACCCAAATGACATGAGCTTATTTTCACACATTAGATGTGAAATCCAAATCTAATTAGTTTTAGTCAACCCCATTTTACCACACCCTTGATAGGAATTTGTACAATTTACTTGCATTTTGTCATTTTATTGTTTGGTGTTTTGAGACTAAAACTAATGTGTTTGTTTATAAACCATGTCAACAAAATTTATTTATATACCACTCTTTTATTTAAAGAGGCATTATGCTAGATATTTTACACCAAACTTATGCCTTGTAATTTTTATTAAACATGTTTGTATGTATGTCACTTATTTGAGATGGGTCTATTGTGTTGGCCAAATCAAATATCAAGTTTGTGCCTTTAAATATTTGAAACATAACATTGATCACATCATTAGAGCATGATTACATCATTATACTAATCAAATTATTTCAAAAATCATTAACATTATATCAAAAGCATTATTCAAAACCAGTCACATATGCCATTTGGATCTTGTTTATGCACTATCATGTTGTCCAATCTTGTCTAGCTTGTTTGGTCCAAACCTTGTTTGGAACATTGAGTTTTTAATTAATCTTATCAAGTTTGGATCCAAACATTGATTGATTTATATTTAGGCCTTAATCTGTGGGACTAATACATATATATTTATCTTTTGGATTGAATAACTTTGGTTAATTTATTACCTAAATTTGAAGACTATTAATTATTTATTTATTTTCAAATCCTATCCTCACCATTATTTGTGCCTTTATTTGAGAGAGCATAATCTTTCTCCAACACCCTTTTGTCTTGTGCCTTATACCAATTGATCATGTTTATGTTTAATAATGTGTGTCAAGTATAAGTTAAAGTTGTTTCCAAACTCATTAGAATAAATAAAATCACATCATCTTTTATTTCAAGCCTAGATTTTGACATCATTTGGCCAAAAGTCTGAACACAGCCTGTTTGAGCCTAGTTTTTGATTCCATGTTTGGACAAAAGACCTAGTAACTCTTTTCCTTTTTCCTAGTTTAGACCTGGTTTTGAACACTTTGGCCTACACCTTTGACATGCTAGTTTTTATTCATTGCTTTACCTTTTGTGTGTAAGACATTTGATGTTAGATTATTTATGCCAAGTGTTAGAAAAACCCATTTTGGAGATATAACTCCACGTTTAGATCATTGCTTGAAGATACAACTCCACCTTTTTGACCAAGTTAGACCAAGTTTGAACCATTTATCCTTTGGACATATTTTTTTAGAGTTTTTAGACCTCTTAAGACTTTTATTTTGGATATTTCATCATTTATGAAGATATGTCTAGTTACACTTACGTTGGAGTTACATATAATCCAAGTTATAATAGAATGGCTACACAAAATTTAACTAGAAACCTCTACATAGATAGATTTTCTAAGGAGTTTTATTATTCTCCTTACAATACTCCATATGGGGAAAAAAATCAATAACCAACTTACAATCCAACTCAAAACCCTAACTAGGATGATATGGTTTATGAGGAAGACTTGGATGCTTTGAATTATATGAGAAATTAGGCTCCACCACATTGGACCATTTCTATTTCAGGACCACAATGTCACACCATTTCCATACCAAGACCTAGTCTTTTAGCTTGTGAAAGAAATCAAGCTACATAATGCCCTATCCTTACCATTTTAGGACTTCATCCCTTTATTCATGTGAGAAATCATGCTCCCTAATATCCTACCATTATCCAACCATCTACCATTCCTCATCTAGTACCAATCCCATCTAAACCTCAATTGAGCCAATCATTAGACAAGTAAGATGTGATCCAAACTGGTATTTTCCAACTCATTAGAAACTAAGGCCATGATAACAAACCAATATAATATTTTTATGTTGAACCAACCACTTGTGATAAGTCAACCTATGATGAATCACGTATTGATCTTATACCAATTATTAAGTATTGTCACTCTGATGATCCAATCTTTACTAAGTCACTTCTTAATGATTATAGCCTCCTTTGGGTAAATCTTTACCTTGACCATATGCCTATTTTTCAATAGTCTCTCCTTAACAAGCCAGTCTTTATGGAGTTGTCTCTTGACCTTTTTCATATTTTTAAAGAGTCTCACTTTGACAAACAAGTCTCTATGGATCCCATTATTCCATCACAAGCTATTACTTATCCAATACTAGACATTCAACAAGACATCATTGTAATAAAATACCCATCAGATAAAGAATCAGATTTAGATTTATGTTGTATTCTTAAACTGACATCAAACTTAGGATTAGAATCAAAATAAACATCAGTATCAACACTAAATTTAGATTTCCTTGAGTTGGAATCATATTAAAAAATAAAATACATTCATGATTGTTATAGTATTATTTATACATGCCTAGTAGATCAATTTGAATACATTTATGATCCTTCTATGGTTTTTGAGAATGAATACTTTAGCATCGGCACAAGTTATCATAGTATCTTTTATGAGTATTGTGCTACCAAAATCCATTCCATTACCATTCCATAGGCCATTACCACCTACCAATCTATCCATTTCATTAACATTCCATCTCCTACAAGTGTCGATTGGGACTAAAAAAATCACACTTTGTTGAAATACATCCATGGTGATATAGTAGCTGAGGAAGAGTAAGGAGGCCAAGACCACATTCATGTATCAAAATAACACTCTCCTAGTGAAACCTTTTTATAGGCACTAGGGGAAAATCAAAGTTCAAACTCATCATCTTCTAGTAGAACTTTTTTGGAAATAATAGAAGACAATCAAAGTCAAAATCTAGTTTTCATTAGTTAAACCTTCTCGAAGGTGCTATGGGACAATCAAGAAAACTTCATTGGTGAAAACCTCATTGAGGTATTTATAGATAAGCACAAAATTTATTCACTACTTAATGAAGACATTATTCAAGATCAAATCAAAATAGCTTCTAATCTAAAACCTAATCAAATGGTAGCTACTCTCAAAATCAAACAATAGAAAAATTTGATAGTCCTATCAAGATCATCTTCAAAGGTATTTAGCTCTACCACATCTACCTTTATTTTGAATCTAGCATCAGCAACATTACATGTGACTAAAATTCTTGATCTTCATTTGTTTTTCAATCATCATACATTACATTGTCATCCACCATTATAATGCCAAATCAAGCCTATCAACCAACACTTATCCCTTTTTACCATCCATGGCTGCACTTTCCTTTATAAAGGCTACAAAGATACCTTGTCTCAATTTTTGAAGGAAATAGAATAAATGACCAATGAAGATCACAACAATATCATTTGTATCCAAATATGCAACTAGTTATTGATAGAGAAGCTATTTAGATGAGGTGTGGGGTAGAAATTAACATGATTGATTATTATATTTGTATCATTTACTGATCAAGACGTACATCTCCACATCAGTAAGGACAACAAAATCATTTTCCAACAACCATGATCCTAAACCAAACACATATACCATACCATTTCAAATTTCCATACCATTACCATTATTACATTTCTTTTTTGACATTGTCGCATATCTTAGCCATTCACCCCATCACTTGGGGAAAACCTCTTACCATTTTATCCAATCTATCAAAACCCATCATTCTCCTAAATCAAAACCATTCAATTTTACCATATCATTCCTATCTAGACCAAAGCCTATTTTTAGTCATCCTATCCAATCCTATTTTGATCTTAGTTCCTTTGGTTCTTCCCATACCTTTTTGTGAGGGGATTCTGATCAAGTTTTACTGATATATAAAATTTGGGTTTCAATGATAGTTTATGAAATTAGTGTGATAGTTGATCTAACAAGATAGTTTTAATTTTCCATCTTATAGAAAGTTTGTTTATGTAAGCTTGATTATAACTGCCTATGGGAAGATTAGTGTTTCACTGATCTTTCTACTAATTATAACCACCTATTAGAAAATTAGTATCATTTATATGAATCATTGTATCCTAGTTATAATCACTTATGGGTGAACTATGGGTAACATTTATTTATCATGCATTATTGCATCACCTTGCCATTGTTGTTTTCATTTGACTAGCCATTTGTCGCATTTGAGAGCTTGTTGGGACCTAGTTGGTTTTTTCCTTGATTTTTATGTGGAGGGAATTATTATGAATTGAAGTCATTTTAGGACTATGTGGATCATGCTCAATTCATTTTGAAGTCACTTTAGTCCCCCTTTTACATACACTCTTTCCATTTTGTGAGTAATCTAAGTTAAACACTTGTCATTTTACGAGTAGGTATCTTGTCATTCTCTAACAAGTTGAGATACCCAAAAATGCCAAAAACATTCATAATATTTCAAAATATAAAAACATTTGTCTTACCTAAGCCTAGTCAGTTATCCTCAATTCACCTTAGTGGGGAAAATTTGTTATTAGGAGGCTTTTTTTTTGCTTTTCTTTTTAGGCTTTTAGTTAGTTTATTTATTTCACGTTATTTGTTTATTTGTTGCTTTTTGTTCATTTCTTTGTTTGTTTGTCTACTTGTTTTTTTATTTTCTTTCAACATTGTTGCCTTGATTTAGTCTATGTGCATTCATTGGGTGATTCCTTGCCTATTTGTATTTGAATCCATCCATATTCATACATCAACATTATCATCATAGTTTTTATCATTGGTGCATTATTTTTGTGTGATTATTGGATTGGGAGTCAATCCTTACTCATATTTTGGGATAGTATTCATGGTGTTCTATCATGATGCATATCATCACTTTATAAAATAAAAATTAGCTTCAGGGAGTCTTATAATCAATATAGCCATAGAAGTTTCTCCTTGGAACCTTGGTAAAATCCTCCTATCCACCTAACTTGATCAGATCAACCCATCAACTATTGTAGTTGTATCATTGTTAATCAAGATGAACATCTCCTCATTGGTAGGTAAAATTTAATCATTCACACTAATCAAATTCTATTCTTCTATTCATTCCTTTCATCACTTTGTGCATCCCTACATGCCTAGTTGTTTATGGCTTCTTTAGTCATTAGACTATTGCATCTACATTTATGCCTACTCATCTTTAATGGATATTCTATGTTATATCCTTGTGTTATTCTTGCTAAGCATACCTAATTGGGACATAACCATATCAAACATCATCTTTATCCAATTCAGGTCCTTTTAATGATTATAACCACTTATGGACAAATCATTATTTTTACTTTTTTTCTTGATTATAATCACCTTTAGGATAATTAGTATCCTTTTTAAATCAATGCATGTAATCATTTTCTCATTTGAATTAATATCAACCATGGGTTAATTCTACCTTTCTTCTTATTTCTTTTTTGAGGGACCATCCATACATAGATGTGATGTCCACTCCCTCAAGGGGGCATCATCATAAGATTTTCAAACACCATCTGGGACCTTCTTTCTTTAATCAAAATATTCCTTTTAACATACAAGCTATTTCTCATTATTTGAGAAGACATTGATGTGCCTAAAGTTTATAATAACTTCCCAAAGGGGAAAAATATAGACACTTAAAGCTAGCCACCAATGACCTCTAACCAATCTTTTGACTAATTTTTATCAAAAATGTAGAATTTGGTCTAAAAATACTAAAACATGCTAAATGATGTGAAATTTACATATTCAAGTCCTAATTTTGGCTAGAGTATCACTAAATAGGATAATGAAATTTATGAAGTAACTAACTTTGATCAGATCATTTCAAGTTAAAATGACATTTTCACACATGGGTTATCTAGATTGTCCTTTTCTACCAATTTTATTGCATTAGACACATGCCTTTGATATTCTCTTTTGGCAACATCCAAAATGGGATAATGGTTCTAATTCATCTAACATCACCTTCTAATTCTAATCCAGTCAAATTTTGAGCCAATAATATGACATTCTAACCAATTTGATTAATTTGTGCACCAACTGCCAAGATTTGCATAAAATTTGACTAATCATCTTTAAGGATACTTAATATTAATTAAGAGCTTAACTTAATTTTACATGAAACTTATTGAATATTTCTTTTTGGAAATTTATATTGAATAATTACATTATCAAATGACATCATTTCTATGGGGTGGCATCCACAAGCCATAAATGCATAAAATATCATGATTAATCCCTCCAATGCCTCATCAAATCCTCCCATTCCTCATAAATACCCCTTCTTTCCAAACCATGATGAGGGTATTTTTGATTTTTTTTTTCATAATTTGATTAATTCATGGCCACACTTCTCAATCTTGAGATGGACAATCATGGTTGATCCTGAACCATTTTAAAAATCCATAAATAAAAGAGCCATGAACATTATTTTGAAGTTTCGATAGTGAAAAGTTATAATTCTTAAATCATTCAAAACTCATTACATTTTAGTGTTATAATGCCAAATTTTTTATCTAATCTAAGCCAAAACCAAAGGTGCCAAGAGGAGATGAAGGTAGCCACAATCCATTAAAGAAGATCTCTTGAAGTACAATTTGATCAAGCCAAAGAAAGGAGCCTTTTGGAGCAATCAAGGATTTGGTAAGAAATTTGTGTTTTGTGTTCATATCTCTCATATCTTCCTTATGTTTTGTGTTCATATCTCCCCAAAGACTCATAATACTAATTGGTGATCTTGAGATGACCATAAAGTCTTTATATTGTGTCATTTATATCATTACATATTGGCTTGTGATGGGGACTTCATTACCTCCCACAATTTCTTTAGGGAAGCCTTGACCCATGAATTCATCTCCTAGCATTCTCTTCAACCCCTCTCCATGGGGGGTATATAAATTAAGATCACCCCACTATGATCGGATGTTTGAAAATTTAAACCACCTCCTAACACTAGGGATAAGCCTAAGATGTATGAGCATATTGGACATTATACTACACTAAAAATGTGATGGATGTAGTGGTTGTCAAAAGGGCTAGACCTTTTCACAACAAGCCAAGTGTTGAAGACCCAATGGACATGTTGTTTCTCTTGTTTGATAATGTGAAAGTTGGTAGACATGGGATCCATCTAAAACATTCAAAAACATGATTAGTTAGTTAACCCCACTTTACCATACCTTGTCAATTTAGGATTCAAGATGATTAGTTAGTTAATTTGTCTTAGATTACTTGTTTTTTATGTGGAGTCAAAACTTGGTGTTAACAAAAAATGACATAACTAAACACATTGTCCCCAAATTAATTTGAACAAAGGAGGCATTATGTTTCCCAAGTGAAAATATTTTTTCCATGTTAAAATTCATCATCATACACTTTGTGTCATATCTTTTAATTTGACATAATTATGCTGCCCATTTGAGTCTAGATATTTTTCCACATTTTGTTTAAGTCCCTCATTGATAGTTTAAATTTTAAATTGAACTCTTCTAATTTTTAAAGGTTGATGTGTTAAATTTAGTTTGAAAATTTTCACTTGACTTGTTTTAACTTGATTTTAATTCCTAATTTAAATTGAGGGCCATTTTTAGACTCAACATCATTATCATCATTTGATAGGACTCAATTTATCTTGTGTATCACTCATGCTTTGAGTCCTAGACCACATTTTTGTACCATAAATCATATTGGACCTTTTATCTTAGGTACATTTGATATCACACTTTTTCCTTAGAAATTTGTCCAACTTTGTGTGTGTATATCATTTAGGTTAAGGGTAGTGTTACACTGCCAAATTTGCATTTGAACCATTTTTATCTTAGAGTTTTTGAAATAAGAATTTACCACATCTCTTGAGTAGTTTAGAATTGTTACACTACTAAAATAATTTTAAGACTTGTTTCATAGACCTATTTATATGGAGTCTAAATTGTTCCAATATCTTAACCATTTCAAATTTTCTTTGAGAGCTATTTGTCTAGCATGATTACGTTTTTCACCTTTGCCTAGCTTATTGGTCAAAAGAATCTAACTTTATGCCATTATTTGGGAGAAAATAAAAAATATCCAAGTGCCTTTTGGTTCATACCTTGTACTTATTGATCAAGTTTATGTTCAAGAGTCAAATTCCTAGTTTTTATTATAAGTGTTTCAAATCTATGAGATTAAAAATCTCATCTTTTAAAGTATAGATTTTGACATTGTTTGGCCAGAATACCTTGCACATGATTTGCTTGAGCCTAGATTTTGACATTGTGTTTATCCAAAATACCTAACAACTTTTATTTTTTCCTAGAGTAGACTGATTTGAAACACTTTGACCTAGAAATTGGTATTTCAATTTACGGTCCTATTACTCGACCTTTTTATGTGAGATGTGTAAATGTTAGATACTTGATAGTTAGCTTATTTTATCATAGGTTATTGCATCAACATTTTATGGATATACATATCCATCCTTTTGACCAAGTTAGACTAAGTTTGAACATATTTTTAGACATTGCCTTTTCAGAGTTTATAAAACACAATTTCTTTTTGTTGCAAAATATTTACTATGGATAGCAACATGTTTTCCTTCACTTGTAGTGGCATCATGTATAATAAAAGATTTATTAATTTGGTCACACAAGAAGAAATGGTTTAGTAACCCTATGCAAATAATGTTTCTTATGAGACTAATCCCTATCCATCTTATAACACTCAAATAGGGGCACAAAACCAAGATGCATTGGCTCATTACTTGGTAAACATGCCTCCTTACTCAGAGTAGGATCAAGAAAAAACTAAATATTATCTAGCTTTGGTACCTATGGTTGAATAACCATTTCCTTAACAACCTTACTATGTTACTACTATCCATGTATGATGCTTATCTATTTGAGCATCACTTATTGGAAAACAAAGATGAAATATTAGTTAGAGATATCAAATTAGGGGCTATGTTTCTGGTAGACTTCCCCCATGAGAGTTTTTCATGCCTAGTAAGAATGCCTCATAACATAATTTAGAATCAATAAGATTCTTCTAATTATCTTGTAGCTCTAGTCCAAATATATCAGGACCTTAATATGCTTGTCAAAGGTAATGACCTCATTGAATATCACTTTGTACAAATGTAGATATCATATCAAACATACTTTAACCTATCACATAGTTTTAACTAGATGACCATTTCAAATAGGCCTCTCATAGATTTAGTTCCTTCAATAGGAGTGCTAATAGAGTTGACTAGTTAAGACAATCAGGGTGTAGACCCATTCATGTAAAACACTTCGGTCGATAACTTATTTCATGTACCAACCATCAAATAAGTATCTTCTACTTCTATGTATAATAGTGAGAAAAACATAGTGGATAATGTGCAAGTAATGTATAATCCAAACCAAAGTGGTATAAATACCCCAAAAACTAGTACATAAATGAGTATACATTTAGTTAACACCATGAATGGATCTTAAAATCAGGTAGTAGGAGTTTATACATCCCAACCTCAACCAAATACTGGTACTAATCCTCAAACAACTCAATCTTTAAGCACTCAATCAACATGATTATGTAACCAGCTAGAGACCACTATCGTGTCTCAATAAAAATGATGAATCTTAATCAACAAACAATTAGTAATATTCCAAAATAATAGGAAAAATCAAACATACCAACATATTAGAGGTAGAATATATTTCCACCTCAATAGGAGAAAACCAATATTCCACCTCGACAGGTAGTTGTGAACATACCTAATCCCTTGTAGACTAATATACTAGTTCAAAGCCAAAATATGTCTAATCAATAGTGTATGAATATTTTTTAATGAAAGATGATAAATATCCAACAAGCTTAAACTTCCTAATAAGGATTTATGCAACAAATATGTTCTAATGTTCCTCAAATGTAAGTTAGGCAACCTTTACCTTTTGTGCAGAGTGTGCCACTAGTTCAATGATAGGGTCTTGGATCATAAGTCCCCCCTCAACATCAAGGTTTTATTAGTTGTAATTAAGTCCCTATTCAACCCTAAAAAGCATATTATGGTCATGTCCCTCCATCTTAACCTCAAATTTCCCAAAACTAAACCTATTTACCTAACCCAAACTAGAATATTGCACCATAGTATGTTGAATTCCAATAATCAAACCCTAATCAACATATGCATATTATTTGTCCATTACATAACCAAACCAATGTATCCTAGAAAATACCTCCATTATACCCAAATTAAAGTGCTCCACTTGTGACTATCCAACCATCTACCCAGGCCAATGTTCCCTCCAGTTTCTTAGCCCAAGAACTGCAACAGACGAAGGATGTGATTGTTGTCATCCAAGCTGGGAAACAAATGAAAATTTTCAAGTTAGATGACATGTGTTCTTATCTATTTAAAATGGAGTAATTAAAAATACCATTTCCTCTAGGATATGAACCACCAAATTTGACAAATATAATGGGAAAGGTGACCCAAAGGCTCATTTAACTGCGCTATTTGTTGCATGCCAGGAAATGACATATAATGACACATACCTTTTGTTATTGTTCCCAAGGAGTCTATTAGGACAAGCCTTGGAGTGGTTTTTGAACTTTCCCAAGAATTTTGTCTTTGATTTTGATGATCTTTTAGATAAGTTTGTGTATCACTTTTCATACAATCTCAAGCATGGGATTTCTTTGGTCAACTCGATGTAAGCCAAGCAGAATGCTGGTGAGAGTTTTGTAGGTTATCTATAATGATGGAGATCCCTTTCAAGATGATTCACCCATAGTTTACCAATTAAACAAATATCTATTTTGTTTACTAAAAATTTGTATAGTGAGATATCCTATCATTTGGAACTATAGTGTGTACATACCTTTAAGGAAATCATTGATAAATGTTTATTGATTGAGCATGCCCTTATTAAAAATATGATCATCAAGCCTACCTCATCTAATCAAAATCAAGGTACCAATCTATTAAATGGCCAAAAACCATCACCCAGTCCAAGTGTAAGTGTCACAACTAGCATAGGCTAATAATAATGATAGACCAAGGTAATTTAACTATAACAAAATTATTGTTAGAAATGGAGTAATAGAGTTTTGATATGTCTAAATAGTGCAAACACCATCTGCTTAGCTCATGTAGTATATTTAGATTAATCCTAACCCATAACCTTTTTATCAAACATATCACATGCAATAGCCTAGGCCTGTGCAACTAATGTAATAAGATTTTTCATTACAAACCCCTCTTCCAAGGAGAATAATGCCTAATCATCACATTTTTAATGATCCTAGAGATCTTATTGAATCTATACATTTTTAATGATCCTAGAGATCTTATTGAATCTATGTTTTTTAAGCTCATTTCCACTAATATGAATTTTTGGACTATACCAAAACATTATCCTTAAGGCATCCCTTATCCTGATTGGTAAAAAAATGAATTTTTTGAATATCATTGAGTTAAGAGAAATAATTTGTGTCGTTGTGCACAAATCAAACATTTGATTGAGAATATGCTAGATAATGGGGAGATAACATTAGATGGTGGAGATTCTAAATTCAATCAAACCCTTAATTTATATCAAAACCCTTTTCATCAACATAACAACCAACCACAACAACAACAGCTAGTGCAACACCAATAACAATAGTTTCAACAAGAAAGACCAAACCAACATAATCAATAGCAGAACCAATAACAACTAAACAATGGATAAAACTAAGGTTAAAATGGAAACAACAAAAAAACCTACCATGTAATTTCACATGACTACAATATGGTTGTAGGCCATATTACAAGGGGTAGCATCAATAGAATTTCCATTAATCCAAGATCAAAAACCAATCAATTTTGACCTTTTCTAAACAATGGCACTCAACCAATTCACATTGGTAATCCTTCTTTGACCTGGGACCACACACAGGTGAACAAATAAGTAGGGATCACTAATTTTGGACCATATACTAATAAATCATCATTGCCTTGTGACCACACAAAAGTACACCAATAATTGAGACTTATCCTATCTGGTCCCCCACCATCACCAATATTTTTTAGTAGTCATGGTTATGTATTTAATCCTGATTGTGAAATCATAACTTGGTGGTCAAAGATTACCATTCCTTACCCATATCCATCTACCACTTTTCCCATCACCAACCAATCATTCAGCCTCCTAATAATCCATTTAACATTGACCAAGAGAAGAAATTTGACATTATGGAATAATTAAAAAATTTGCCTACACAAATTTCCATTTTAGATTTGTTGCATATGTCAACAAAATCCACAAGGATATTTTGAACAAGTTCCTTAACCAATCCACTATTTTTAGTGACATATCACCTGAAAATTTCCATGTTTTGGTTAGACACCTAAATCTATCCCAACAAGTCACTTTCAACCAAAGTGATATGTTATCCTTTAGTACATAATAATCACTTGTGCATTAATGTTTTCATAAAGTGGCACAAAGTGAAATGTGTCCTTATATATAATATAATAGGTTTAAATATAGTGTCTCTAAATCTCCTCAAGCTTCTCACATACACCATACTATATCTTTAATAAAAAACCATAACCATCAAAGCCTATGACAATGAAGAATGAGAATCACAAGGCACCAACTATTTACTAGTTATCCTTGGCCCCTTGACCTATGATACACTATCATATGCTAGATCTTGATTTATCATACAATATGCTTTTGGGTAGACCTTGGTTACATGAAATTCATGTATTCCCATTAATGTTGCACCAATGTATCAAGTTTTCCCATTAAGAGATAGAAATTTATGTACTGGGAGATTTGCATCCATATGAGCACTAGAAACACCTAGAGGTTAAGATCAAGAGTTATAACTATCACTTCAACATGAATCTAGTATCCAAGCAAGATAAGGGGAAAAAATACTTTTTGATTCATTAGAGGATAATTACATTAATCCTAATACCCTTTATTCCCTTTCCCACATGCTACCTCCTAAGATTTCCAACCATTATACCATCTCATCCAATGGCCCTAAAGAGTATTTAACCCATGATACCTTTCATATTATAAACCTTCCACAGGACCCAAAGTCCTTTGGAAGAACTAAGGCCAAGCCACTTCATCCAAAATGGAAATAAAAGGGCAAAGGTAAAGGACATATCACATTTATTAAAACATCTAGCTTAGAATAGGACCCTCTTGAGGGAGATGAATCATGGTTATATAATGACAAGTAGACAAATTGTTACAAGAATGAAAAGTATATTATTCCCAATAGGATCATGAAGTATTAAGAATATGAAGGAGGAGGCCTTATACCAAATCAACAAGGAGCACTTGAACCAATTTCCATGACCAAATACAAAGGATCCTATGGACTTAGATTTAAACTACCTAGGGGTGACCCCATATATCTTACTTGTGTTTAATCACCATTGACTAGTGATGAGGATGTTGACAGCAAAGCATAGTTTTATCATAGCCTTTTCAACAACCTATCCAAGACCAACCTATTTGATACTCATTCCATTTATATCTTTAGACCAGTCATCCCTCACAATCCACTACCATTTTATTATCCCCAGTTGATAGACTGGGACCAACAAGAGTCCAACATGTCAATTGATGAGTTCCAAAATGATAAGGCTTTTTTTTATTTTCTCAACCTTAGAGACAATGTGCCATTGGGGGACCATAAGTTAGGGTTTTCAATCAAGTTTGATCCTAAATCCTATTTTGGAGAGTGGGTGAACACCCTTATCCAAAAGAAAATAATTAAAACATTGAGGTCCCAAAGTGAAAACCTCTTTGAAGTGCTTTTTAACCAAGGTGAAAGTAAAGAAAAAGGCCAGTCTCATGGTGAAAACCTATTTTAGGCACCATTAGATGGGGGTGTTCAGCCTAATTCAACCATAGCTCAAGAGACCACCAATGATGAACTTGTGTATGAGTCTGAGTTTAGTTTTGAAGAATAATAAGCTTTTGATCAAATCATCTAGGAGCTTCTAATAGATTTTTTTACATGGCCAGACCTTCTATTAGGGGACTATGATTCATCATGCATAGGGAAACTCAAAGAGCCAGTCCTAATAGAGGACTCTAATTTTCCAACCAATTCAAATCTTTATCCACTATCTTTGAATATGGTTCAACCTTTCTAGTGGAAGATACAATAGAGGTTAAAATTGGGTCATATAAGCTAGGTGATTTCCTTATTGAGGAGTGTGAAGTCTTTACATCCCTTTCAAGATAATTTGTTGACATATTTACATGGGCCTATTCTAACATGCCAGGTTTAGACCCCACCTTGGTTTTGCACCATCCTGTGGTCAATCCTGATGCTAAACTAGTAAAATAAAAGTTGCGCAAAATGCATCCTCACATGGTTGTATTAGTGAAGAAAGAGTTGGAAAAACTCTTAGAAGTAGGATGTATTCGATCAATTGATTATTTAGACTAGATCTCTAATATTTTTATAGTTAAATAAAATATAAAAGGGATTATAATTTGTACTAATTTTCACGATATAGATAAATCTTTCCCTCAAGACAACTTTCCATTGCTAAACATTGACATGATCATCAACTCCATAGAGGGTTATGAAATGCTTCATTAATAGATGGATTTTTAGGATACAACTAGATTAGAATAACACTAGAAGACCAACATAAGATAATGTTCACCACTCCATGGGGAACATTATGTTATCAAGTTATGTTTTTTGGTCTTAAGAACTTAGGGTCCACCTACCAAAGAGCCATGACCATCATATTTCATGATATGATGCATTATATTATTGAAGAATATGTCAAAAACATTCTTGCTAAATCAAAGACCAAGATTGAACATCTAGTAGTGATACACAAAATATTTGAAAGACTACATGAGTACAAAGTCAGACTTAATCCTAAAAAGTGTCTTTGGAGTTATATCAGGAAAATTTCTTGGCTTCATTATATCTCATTGAGGCATTTAAGTTGATCCAGCCAAAGTCCAACTGATAAAAAAGATGAAACCTCTAACTAATTTGAAGTAGCTCCATAGTTTGCAAAGCAAAATCTAGTATATCTGACACTTTATATCATAATTAGCTAACAAATGTCATCCTTTTGTGTATCTTCTAAAGAAGGGAGTCACATTTCACTGGGATGATCACTGTCAGATATATTTTCAATAGCTAAAAGACTATCTAGTGACTCTACCTATTTTTTTGCCTCTTTTGTCAATAAAGCCATTCTTTTTATACCTATCAACTACTGAAAATGCCATTTTTGTTACCTCTTTTATCGATATATCCATTCTTGTTATACCTATTAGCTATTGATAATTCTCACTTTTGGCTCAACACAATGATAATGGAAAAGAACATGCCGTATACTATTTAAGTTGTACATTGATCATGTATGAACATAATTATACACCCATAGAAAAATCCTATTTATCCATGGTTTTTACATCTCAAAAAATATGTCATTACATGTTAAACATTAAGACCATGGTTATTTCAAAATTAGATCTGCTCAAGTATATACTGAATAAAATATTTTTGTAAGGCCACATGGCCAAATGGATCATGCTTCATAGTGAATTTGACATTGAGTACATCAACCAAATAGCCATTAAGGGCAAGTTATTATATATCAGCTTGTTGAAGCACCCCTTACTGATATAAATCCACTCACATGGATCAGGGTTAGGCCTTTTTTTTATTACACCATAGGGAGATCTAATCCCTAAATTATTCAAGATCAATTTTTCTTGTACCAACAACATGGCTGAATATGAAGCACTGGTTGTAGGGATTTGCTAATCAGTACAATGGAATGTATCTCATCTTAAGGTTTATGGTGATTCTCAATTAATCATCAATCATGGTACAAACTATTTTTAGACCAAAGATGACAAGTTGGTTCCATATAAGGCCATGTTCGATACTCTCAAATGATAGATTGCTGAAATTCAATTTGAGCATAACTAAGGGCAAGTAATATAACTACAAATGTTATGGCCACTATTGGATCTCTAATTCAACAAATAGACATATCTAAAGAGTATCAATTCCTTGTCAAGAACTTGTTAGCACCAGTTCATGAACCTTCAACCATCATGATGACTTGTGATATTGTTAGTCCTAGATCTATTTGGTACTCAGACCTTTATAACTATCTCCATGACCAATTTTTACCAACTAACCTATTCTAAAAATAATCCAAAGCCTTCATCCACCAAATCACTCATTATACCTTACTTGGATCAACCCTTTACCACCATAGTTTTAATATAGCTTTACTTCATTCTTTAACTTTAGGAAAATCTATGTTAGCATTATGGGAAGTTCACAAAGGAGTATGTAGAGCCCACACCAATGAGGCCATCTTATCCAAAAATATCTTTTATACTAGTTATTATTAGCCCACAATGGATATAGATGCAACTACATATGTAAATAAGTGTGACAAGTGTCAATGGTATGCTAATTTGATTCATGCCTTATCCAAAACTCTAAAACCAATGTTGACACTATGGCTATTTTATACATAGGACCTTGACCTCATTGGGAAGATCAATCCCACCTCATCCAATGGCTATAAACATATCCTTACTACCACTAAATATTTCACTAAGTGGGTTGAAACTATACCCCTCACTTATGTGATTGGAAAGCAAATTTCTAAGTTCATTATCAGCCATCTCATTTTCTACTACGATATCCCTTCTAAAATTATATTTTATAATGGGGTATCATTCAAGAATAAGGATGTTAAAAATATATATGCCGAATACAACATCACACAACACTTTTATATGGCATATTACCCTCAAGGTAATGACTAGGCCAAAGCATCAAACATAGCCATTGTCAACATTCTCAAAAATATTGTCAATGATGCCAGTCATGATTGGCACCTTCAGATATTCCACACCCTTTGGGTATACCATAGCAATCATCATACACCCACAAAAGCCCCTCCATATTCACTTGTTTATGGTATAAAATCCATCCTTCTCATTGAGGTCAAGTTGCCATCTTTACACATCCCTTTTAACCATGTCTTAGATGATAATGACTATCGAGTATCTCACCTACAAGAACTAGAGTTCCTTGATGAGAAATGCATGGATGTGGTGAATAATATCCAAGCCTATCAGAATCAACTTCAAGGCCACTACAATCATCATTGAAACATAGATATTTTGAACTTGGTGATCTTAAACCTAAATAAAACCAAAAGAATACCACAGCCAAAAATAAGCATAAAGGTAAGGTCAAACCAAAATGGGTTAGTCCTTTCATCATTATAGTAAACTTTAAAATAGGAGCATACATGCGTGCCACACTAGATGGCCATGAACTTGATGAGCCGATGAACGTTATCCACTTCAAGTGGTATTATTCTTGAGTGACTTGGTGTATTTTATATAAGGACCATTTCAATTTGTATCATTTTATCAATTTTATTTTTACTACACCATTTTATCATCTTATCACCTTACCAACCTATCACTTTTCCTATCACATGTTCATTTTATCATACCTTTTCATCAACTAAGTTTATTTCTCACTCCCTACCCCACTCTTTGACTTTGGTTCTATTCCATTCATTCTAGAAACACATTCATCAAGAGGATTCATCTTTGGTTTTAGTAGTTATTTCACACATATTAGATAGAGGTATAATTTTTGAGAAGTAAGACAATAGTTTGGGAGTTGTATCCTTCATTTCTTGTTTCATTCTCTCCCAATGTCTTAATTCTAATTATAACTACCTATGTAAAAATTAGTATCATTTACCTATGCCATTGTATCCTATTTATAACCACTTATGGGCAAACACTAGTTTATTATGCCTTAACATACCAACTAGCCATTTCTTGTGACATACTATGCCATCATACCAACTGTGCCTATTTTGTTTGAATTGGATGTTACACTAGTCAGATTCCTACACTATAAAGTAGAACTATAGTAAATTAAGGTCCTACTTTGGGACTATGTAGGCAGCACTTGCTACTTGTTGAGGTCATCTTACTTACCCTTAAGCTAAGCTCTTCCTATTTTATGAACAACCTAAGCCATGATCTTGACATTTTATGAAAAACCTAAGCCACACTATCATCATTTTATGAGCAACCTAAGCCATGCTCTCACCATTTTGCAAACAACCTAAGACACGCTCTCACCATTTTATGACTAACCTAAGCCATGATCTCATAGTTTTATGAGTAACCTAAGTAATGTTCTTAACATTTTATGAGATTGGGCCATTTAATATCTCATCATTCTTTGATGGAGTTGAGATACCTAGAAATTTCCAAAAACATTTGTAAAATAGTTAGAAAAAACCAAAAAATATTGACCACTTCTTTGCCTTAAGGATTTTGGAAACCCTTATTAAGTCACAAGTAAATCACTTATCACTTAATTTCCCCATCCTTTTTGGCTCTTTTTCTCACACACTTACCATTTTACAATACCATTCCTATTCTTATATCACATCCACCATGTTTTTTTTTCATCTATTATCATTTTCTTCCCATTTCTTGGGAGAACTACATTTGGCCTAAATTTTTTGTTGGAGATTATATCCATGGAACTATTTAAGCAGTGTCCAATTTTATAGTACATATGGAGATAGCTCATCCACACCCTCCCACTATCATATTTTTTTGCTAAGTTATCATCTATTTTATAGGGGTAATGTTTGTCTCCTTTAAGTTGTGTTGTTTGTACTAACTATTGGCTATTTTTGGCCCACATATAAAATTTTTCCTAAGTATGAAAAAAGAGCTTTCAAGAAAGGAAATGGCAATTCTTTGGGAGGAATTTGGGTTTTATATCAATGACAACTTCAAGTCTCTAAGGGCACAGTGAAAATAGGGTTTCTAATAGTGTTTAACTTCTAAATGTTTTATAAGTAGAAGTAATTTAGGTTTACAGACCCAAATTACTCATGGGCAGTGTAGTTTAGGTTCTCTAAGGAGAACTACTTTATTACTTCATAAGTTGTGAGTAGTCATAAGCTCAAAATAATTAAAGGGGCTTGACAAACTTGATTTGGTCTTAAAAAATCATGCTTCTCATGTTCTTCAAGGGATGAGTCTTTTTCAAAAATATGAAGGGCATTTTCAAAATGTCAAAGGGCCTTTTTTTGGGTAAAAGGGACTAGTCAACTTTTTCTAGGGTCCTCTTCAACTTTTCTAAAGGATATTTCAAGAACCCAAAGGTATAATTCATAAATCCGAAGGGTTTTTCCTTCTCCAAGTGGATAGTTGTAATTTTCTCAAAGGGTATATTACCCTTCGGAAGGACCATTTAAAAATTCCCAAAGGGTATCTTTCCCTTAAGGAGGGTCATTCATGAAAGTTTGAAGGGACACATAGGAAGCTCAAAGGGTCTCTCACCCTTTGAGAGAGTCCATTTCTAAAAGTTTTAAAGGCAATTTCGGAAGGAAGAGGATAAAAAGTCTGAAGGAATTCCTTCGAACAAATTGTCTAAAGAAATTCCTTCAAGAGTTTTGCCCTAACAAAAAGGCAAAAGTAATTCCTCTAAAGGAATTCCTTTGGAATTAAAACTTGAGACCAAGTGTCCAATGGAAATGATGGGCCAATGGACATCAAAATCACAACAAGAGACTAGCCATTAGAAGTAATCAGGTTTAAAAATCTCAAAGTCTTAAGGCTTGAAAATAATAAAGTGAGAAGACTTCAAGATGGACAAGTCTAAAGTAGGTAAGCTTAGAGAACCTAAATTACTCTGAATAAAGTAAATTAGGTTTTTCCAAGTAATTTACTTAAAAATATTTATAAGTAAAGGATTTGAGAAAGCTCAAAGTTAGAGAGATCAAAAAATCCAAATTACTCTGCATAGAGTAAATCAAGAATATTCAAGTGCTTGACTTAAGCTTGATATAGCAACATGATAATAATGATGAAATAAATGGAAGGCTACCATGTGGAATAAATTGGAGTAGAAAGGACCAATCAGTAAAGGATAAATGGTACAAGGATAACCAATAAGCACAGGAGAGTCCAAGTGGCTGGTAGCTAGAAATTATGAAGGCTCTCATCCACCATAGTTCAGTCCCCACAATCACAATTTGATGCTTAAATGTGTCATGCCAAGAAGATACATTCTAGCTACTCACAACATGGATTCTCAGATACGCCAAAATAAAAAATTAAAGATGGGAAGGGCTCGAGAGGATTATTGAGTGATCTTGAGAAACATATTTAGAGAAAACAAGAAAGTACAATGTCATATTTCCAACCATCAATGACTTCTTCTTTCTTCCTCTTATCTCCCCCCCTTTTATATATAAATAGAGGCCTTATAGCCAAGCAAACAATCCTTAGATTGGTGATAGAGTTACTCTAAAACAATTACTTTGTAAAAGACTCTTTTGAAATAATACAAGGAAGACTTTTCTATTTTTAGTTAAAATAAGTGTGCACATTTGGTCTCATTTGAAAAATGTATGATTATCATTCATCACCTATGATTTTTTCTATCACCTTGCTTTTGATCCTTTTAATTTTTTGTAGGATTTCATGTACTGTCTATGTGTTGAGCTCTCCTTAAAGTGTTATCAATTCATAGTGTCTCCTATAGACCTATTTTTTTTATCCCTCAAAACACAAGGATTCCCTGCATCCTCTACATAATAGTTCCATGCCTATGGCCTTGAGATAGAACCATAATAACTTGTGCCCTATTTGGGTTCATCATTAGTTGGCTCTTTTCCTAGACTAAGTGGATTACTTCTTTTGGTGCATCTCCTCCCTTAGATTAGATTTTCTTTTCAATCAACCTCTTACCCATTTTCATTAGCTGATAGTAGATTTTAGTGCGAGGTCAAGAGATAAAGTGAAGCACCTAAGGAACTAGCCTCATAAAATATCCTATAGGTTCAACCTCATCATAGGATACCCACATCCTAAGTTTTTCCCTAGGCTTATAACTGGAAGTTAGAGAGCTTGAATAACTCTCTCACAAGGGTGAAATTCTAATTTATAACAGCTATGGCATTCCCAATCAAACAAATACCATTTAATTTTAATTTTTATGAACTATTGGTCAAATTTTATTCTATTTTGATCATTTTGAAATAGTGGTAGTGTTCATCCTTTAGCATTACTCCAAAGAACACCTAGCTATCTGATGGTAGAGCAGTAGATGTATTTCATACCAAAGGTGACTAAAAGATCAACTTTTATAGGTATTTATTTTGAGTTTGTTGAATTACCTTTAAAATTATCAAGAAGGTTAAGGTTTACCCATACTCACCCTTACGTAGGACACCCTCTTCATATACTAGTCATAAAGCATACTTACACAAGGGGACCTTTGGTAGCCCCTCTTGATATTATGATTCCCCAAAGAGATTTTGTGGGATTTAGTGTCCAAAGCCCTTTTAACTTACCATAGTATGATCCTATGCTGTAGCATCCCTTAAAAGTGTTCCTTATTACATAGGAGACCAAGTTGTAACTCTTACTGACCACATAATAGACATAGCCAACTTCTGCAACATTCACAATATCATAGTGGAGAGCATGGCTATTAGGATATTGGTTGTATCTTTCAAAGGAAAGGCATTTGACTAGGATAGGAGCCTAGCTCTTAATTTTATCCACTCTTGGGAGGAGTTGGGAATAACCCTATGTAAAAATTTTGTAGATAAGATTGATTATCTATCACTTGTAGAGTAGCTGAGCAAAATCAAGAGAGCTCCTCATGAAGTCATGCAAGACTTCAATACAAGATTTCAAAAGGCATGGGATAGAATTATATCAACTATTCGACCATCTCTAAACTTTGCTTTCTCGTATTACTTGAAGGCTCTTAATAGTGACATAGTTGTAATGATTCAATCTATGGGAGGAGACATACTACTAGATGCATATGAAGTGGCCATCAAGGTAGAAAATTACCTAGTTTAGGTTAGGAAGCTTACTCATAGACCCATAATTCCTATTTTTATAGAGATAAAACCACCTCCTACAGTCATTCCTCCACTTGATGTTATACTTTCAACATCAATAATTGTTTTTATGTCTTCACCTAATCAAGAGAAGGCCTTTACTAGTGGATCTAATGACTCCCAAGAGTAGAATAATTACTTATAATTGAAAAGCATGCTCTAATACTTAGAGAATGATGTGGTCAATGCCAAGAGAAAGTAAGCTTACAAAAATCCTTATCAATCTTATTATTAGCCTCAAAAATAGCTTTATCAATCTAATAGGCCACCCTACAAAGGGGGTTTCCAAAGACAAGGGAAACCTAACTATGCTAGGTAGCATAATTATAATTCAAACACTACAGTCCCTTCCAACTCCTTGGTCTTAATTAAAAATAATGTGGCTTAGGAGGCTAAAAGGACAATGCCTTGGAATAATTCTTTTGGACAATCCATTATCCCAACTAATGGCTCTAACCAATCATTCAATGATTAATGACAACAAACTATTGCTTATGGATATAACTAGGCTCTTATGGCCCAAAGCACAGAGGTGCCCACATTAACAAAGAAAGAGTAACCTCCATAAGAACAAGGCTTAGATCAGGGGTCAAACTATCCAAAAGCCTTAATGGTCATTAATGACCAAGAGGAGTGTTATGCATCCAAACTAAAGGCTACTGGTAGTTTGGCCCACACCCCAGTAATAGTGAACACATGGTTCAAGATAAGGAATATGGGTGACAATTAGGAATATTTCAAAGAACCTCTTATCACCGCTCCTTCATTGACAAATCTAGTAGTAGTTACTCCCAAAACCTAGGTAAAGGATGGTGGTACTCCAATCAACATTATGGAACAAATGAACAAATCTAACATGAGCATACCAATGTGGGACATGCTTTTTATGCCCAACCAAGTAGACACTCTTCAGGAAGGTTTGTCCAAGATGAGTGTTTCTATAGCTACAATTAAGCAACCAAACAAGGAAGCTAAAGTATTCACTAATGCAACTAAGAGTATTTTAGGAGAAAGGTCGAGTAGTGTGACCAAGTGACCCCCTCATTCTACATCTCATTAATCATCGATGACTCCTTCATACACAACTGCTTGGTGGATAGTGGGGCTAGCATCTCAGTCATGCCAAAGTTTATTGCTGACCAACTAAACCTCAAGTATGAGTCACACACCAAGGGAGTCCTATAGCTTGATGGTTTTTCTACAAATCCATCAAATGTCGTCAAGAATTTGAGCCTAACCTTGGATGTTTGTCCTAGCATGTCCATGGTGTAAGATTTACTAATCCTAGATGTCACTCCTCACTTTGCAGCCAAGATTAAGGATTACCTTGTAGTGGATTAGTCTTACATGGTGCTTAGAAGAAGGTATGGGACTAAGGTCTTGATAAAGGCTAAATCTATGGCATAATTCCACATTGAACCCTATTAGCTAGATAACATAAACCTCAATTGTACTATCCTTGATAAGGATGAGTTTACAATTGGCTAGGAGTTGAACACTCATCCTAAAGAGGTTCTAGAATTGTTCTTGGATGAGCTATGGCGATATAACCAATTTTCAACCCTTGGTAATGTGTTGAGGAAAGATACATGGGTGTCTATCTACTACATGAAGAGAATCAACCCATACCTTCCCTCATTAGACCTAAACAAGACCCTAATGGTTTATAGAAGTTATTATTTGATGACTCAATGAGAAAAAATAACATAGGTATTGGGGCAATATTGATTTCACCCTCAGGTAATAAGCTTTTCTCTTCCTATAAGTTCCATTTTAGTTACTCTTCAAATGCATTAGAATATAAATGCTTGATCTATGGCCTTCAATGGGTCACTAAAAGAAGAATCAAACTGATACAAGTTTATGGGACAATGATCTCATAGTAAACCAAGTTAGAGTCTTGAACATCATAAAAATTCCTTTGATGATGTCTTAAAAAAATTGGGTGTGGGACCTAATTTAAGATTTTGAGGCCATTGAAATTCAAGTTGTCTAAAGAAATCAAAACCAACATGCTGATAGATTGGTAGCTGTGGGAGCTTAGTTTGACATTCCAAGTGAGCTAAAAGAAACCAAGGTTCAACCACATGTCAAGGTGGTGGTGAGGCCATCAGTGCCAGATAATGAAGCCCACTTATAGGTTTTTGAGAGTGACAAGTAAATTGGTTACTTATTATAGTAAGAATTTAAGTTCTGTTCCTCTAACCAAGCTAAATTATAACATCAATATGAGGATTAGATTATTCATCTAAAGTCAAAAAAACTTCCTAAGGGGTTGGTTACATTTGAGGTCCTTTTTCGTGAAGGAGACCACATGAGGAAAGACAAGGCAATAATATAAACTTTTGAAGAAAACTATGAGAGATTCCTCATCTTTAAGGACAAGCTTCTCAAGCTTGGGAAGGTAAGTAGAAAGGCTGAGAGGCATGCTTTCATTAAACTTTGCTAAGAGTATGTTTACATTCTTGCTTGGAAGTATAGTGACCTAAAGGGTTTTAATTCTAAGCTAGCTCAACATACTATAGAGTTAGAGGCCAATGCCAAGCATGTGAGGCAAAATAAAAGGCTTGTTAACCCCAAGATTGAAGAGCTAATGAGGAAGGAGTTAATTGGCTTGATCAAGTCCAAGATCATCTTTCCCATCAAACATTCATCATGGGTAACCAACTTGGTGCTTGTAAGATAAAAGAGTGGGGAGATTGGGATTTGTGTGGACTTCAAAGATTTGAACAAAGGCTCCTTGAAGGATCACTACCCTCTGTCATAAATGGAGCAACTTCTCTAAGTAGTTGTAGGATCAGAATGCTTCTCTCTATTGGAAGATTTTTTGGATACAACCAAGTTTGGGTGAAATATGAAGATTGGTATATGATTACCTTCACCACCAAATGGGGCATGTATGTGTATCAAAACATGCCATTTGGTCTATCAAATAATGACAAAACTTTCCAAAGAGCCATGTACATGGCTTTCTAGGGGTTGCTAAACCAAATGGTGCTAATTTACTTAGATGACATCATAGTTTTCTCCAAAAATTATAGTGAGCATATGGATCACTTGAGGCTTATTTTTGAAAGGTTTAGAGAGCATGATATTTATTTGAATCCTAAGAAGTGCATGTTTTTCATCAATGAAGGCAAGCTATTAGGTCACATAATCTCAAAGGAGGGGCTATCCATTGATCATGAGAGAACAAGTGCCATCTTGGCCTTATCTTTACCCAAGCATAAGAAGGGACTCCAAAGTTTCCATGGAAAGATAAACTTCATGAGAATATTTATCCATAGTTTTGAAATTTTGGTCAAACCCATCACTACTATACTAAAAAATAACCAAGTTTTTACATGGTAAAATGAAGGCAAGTAAGAATTTGAGGCTATAAATCAAGCCATCACTCAACCAAAAACACTTATGAATCTTTATTTCTTAAGGGATTTCATATTGTATGCTTTTTCCAACATTGATAATATATCAGCTATGTTGATCCAAAGGAATGGTGAAGGACTTGAGTAGCCATTAGCATTTTCAGTCAGGGGCTTGAAGAGTATGAGGTGAGGTATACCTTTGTAGAAAATCAAGTCCTTACACCAGTAAGGAGCCTCAAGAAGTTCAAGCCAAATCTATCCAATAGTAAAATCCACCTTATTGTGTCTCATCTTGAGTAAGAGACTTCCTTTTTAACAAGTATTTGAGCAAAACAAGAGCTAATTGGATTACTAAAGTCATGGAGTATGATGTGGAGATCAAGGTCACTAAGATAGAAAGAAGTAAAGGCTTATGTGAGCATATGGTTGATGATTTTTATGAAGATAAAGAGGTCATCTTGGTAACACAAGATGACCTACAAATAGATGCACCTCCACCTCACACTAGTTGGTTCCATGATATGACACACTTTCTACTAATAGGTGAGTCCTCTCAAGGTATGGACAAAGCTAAAAGAAGGTATTTTAGACTTTAGTCCATACCTTATGCTTAGTTGATGTAATTTTATTTAGAAGAGACCTCAATGGAGTGCTCTTGAGGTGCGTAGATGATGATCAAGTAGCCAAGCTTTTGGAGCATTTATATGATGGGACTGTAGGAGGTCATTTTGATCCAAGGACTACTATAGCAAAGATCATGAGGTTTGGTTACTACTAGCTTAGCCTCTTTAAGGATGATTATGCATGGGTGAGGAGGTGTTAGGAATGTGCTCTCTTCATAAGTAAGCAAAGGTTAATAGATTTCTGTCTCAACTTGATTCAAGTAGAGTAACCATTCATGTAGTGGGGTTTGGATTTCATTAGAGTAATCAACCCCCCATCAAGTACATGGCATAAATGGGTGCCTACTACAATTGATTACTTCACCAAGTGGGTAGAAGCCATTGCATTGAAGAAATCTAACAAAATTATAGTCTTTGATTTTTATGACAACATTGTGACCAAGTTTGGTGTTCCATCCACTATCATATCTAATAATTCTTTGGATTTAGATGGTTTTAAAACAAGTGAATGGGCTCTCAAAATGGGCATATACCTGATCACATCCTCAAAATAGTATTCTCAAGGCAATAAGTTGGCTGATTCCACAAATAAAAATTTGATGAGGATTATCAAGAGGACCATGGAAGAGAATCAGAGGACATGTCACACCAAGTTAAAGATAACCTTGTGTGCTAACCAGGTAACTCCTAAAGCTACTATTGGCAATTCTCCATATGTTTTACTATATGTAAGGAAGGCCAAGATACCCATTTCCCTTGAGCTTCCTTCATTAGAGTTAGCCCATCATCTAGAGTTGCTAGAAGATGAACCCATGAATGTGAAATTGGTAGAACTCACAAAACTTGATGAGATAAGGGACATTGTAATGAAGACATTGGAGGCACATCAATCTCAAGTCAAAAAGGCTTTTGACAAATATCTATATCAATTAATTTTAGGGAGGGATACCTAGTTCTAAAATGGGATTAAAAAAAGGCCAAATTGGGCAACCATACCAAGTTTGACAACTTGTGGAGTGGCCCTTATTTTATCCATAGATGCAAATAACATAATGTATTTTAGCTCACCCAACTAGACGGGGAGGTATTACCCATCCCAGTCAATGGGATTCATCTAAATCCATATTATTAGAAGAATTTTCAGTCATTATATGTTATTGTACATTTTGTATAGATTTTCATGTTTTCTCTTAAGTGCCTTGTGCACATCCATTTTAGTTGTGTGTTTTCCCTTCCCTAAGTGCTTTGGGCAAATTTTGTTTCATTTAGGTTGTTCTTGTTGTTTCAAGGGAGATTTATAGATAAATCTAGATTTATACAAAAGTAGTGACTCTATGCCCAATGGATTGAATGAAGCAAATGAGTTAGGTCCTCAAGCATAGTAGGCATGCTTCCTTGTAAATCACTAGAAATGTTCACTATTTTTGGCCCACATATCAAAATTTGCCTAAGTATGAAAAAGGTAGCTTTAAATCAAGGAAATGGCAAGTCTTTAGGAGGAATTAATGTTTTTTATCAATGACAACATGAAGTGTCTGAGGGCACAGTGCAAATTAGGTTTCTAGTAGTGTTTAACTTCTAAATGTTTTATAAGTAGAAGTAATTCAAGTTTATGAACTTGAATTACCCATGGGTAGTGTATTTCAAGTTCTCCAAGGAGAACTAATTAATTAATTCATAAGTTGTGAGTATTCAAAATCCCAAAATAAGTAAAGAGGCTTGATAAACTTGATTTTGTCTCAAAAAATAATTCTTCTTGGGTTCTTCAAGGGATGAGTCTTTTTCAAAAATTTGAAGGACATTTTCAAAATGTTGAAGGGCCTTTTTTAGGGAAAAAGGGACCAATCAAATTTTTCAAAGGTCCTCTTCAACTTTTCTAAAGGGTATTTCAAGAACCTAAAGGTATACTTCATAGATTTGAAGGGATTTTCCTTCTCCAAGTGGATAGTTGTAATTTTCTCAAAGGGTATGTTACCCTTCAGAAGGACCATTTCAAAATTCTTGAAGGGTATCTTTATTTTTAGGAAGATCATTTGTAGAAGGCTGACGAGACACACAAGAATCTCAAAGGGCCTCTCACCCTTCGAAAAAACCCATTGTGAAAAGTCTGAAAGGCAATTTCTAAAGGAAGAGGACAAAAAGTCTGAAGGAATTCTTTTGGATAAATTATTTGAAGAAATTATTTCAAGTGTTTTGACTGAAAGAAAAGGCTAAAGGGATTCCTTTAAAATAATTCATTAAAAATAAAAACTTGAGACCAAGTGTCTAAAAGAAATGATGGGACAATGGACATCAAAATCAAGATAAGTGACTAGCCATTGGAAGTAATTGGGTTTGAAAAGCTTGAAGTCTTAAGCCTTGGAAATTACAAATTAATAATACTTCAAGATAGACAATTCTGAAGTAAGTAATCTTAGAGAGTAATTCATTAATCTATCTCATGGATCAAGATATGGAAACAATTTACATTAATCCAAGAGGAGAAACCTGATTTAGGTCAGTCTATACATAGTTTTCTTGTGTGTTTTATGTGTCTTCCCTAAGTGTTCTTGAGAACACAAGTGTGTGTGTTTTTATCTTTCTCTGTGTGTTTATTCCCTATTCTATTTGGTGTGTGTTTTTATTGTTTGATAAGAAGGTTATCAGTGTCAAATGAGGTGCATATGTAAATCCATTTCCCAAGGATAGGATAAAGTAACTAGTATTTAGCATAATAAGTATGCTACCTTTATGAAATCATTAAAATGTTGACTAAGTTGACCCCTTGATAAAATTAGTCAACCCCCTATGTAAGTTCAAACTTCCATAGGCCCCCCTAGGTTGATAAATGTCTACCATGGTCTTAGAAGAGTTCAAATCATATGTCTTAACCTTAGTTATGTTCGTATTATTGCCCTAAGTGTCATTTTATATCACTTTTAGGCAAAGTTAATGAGTTGTACATTTTTCACAAGAATGAAAGTGTTTTAAAAATTGGTATAATGTCCCATGTGTTAGGTGAGTGTTAGTGGTCAGTTATATAACTAAATTTGGTAGGTTTAAACATTGAAAACAAGATCTCTTGTAAAAATAAGATATTTTTTAGGTTGTACAGACTATAAGATAGGTTTGGCATGTGTGGAAGCTTCATCAATGTTCTTTCATCTTTCCACAACTCATATCCACATTCAAGTAGATTTGAAAGGACTAAAAATGGTGAAAATGAATTTATTTCCTTATTCTCTCCCTTGTGAAAATCAAACAAGACCAAACACTTTTCTTTCTGCATGGATTAGAGAGGCAGAGTTGAGAAGAATGCATTTGGGGGATTATATTAGTACTTATGAGCTTCAAATCCATGGTCATAGTTTATAAATTGGTGGAATAAGCTTCATGAATCATCTCCAAAAATTTTACTAGATCAAAACTACCTTCAGATTTCTAACTCCTATAGATTTTCTCATCTATTACATTGATCTGGTGCTTCCAATCATTGTTTGAGTTCTTAAAAAGATGTTTCACCCTCTTAATGTTGGTTTCATCTTGTTTTACTTATGTGAAACATGTTTTGATGGGAAGGATCATTCTTCTTATATTGGAATCACATACAATGTTTTTTAGGGTATACTTCCATAGTCATAGAGTTGTCTTTATGTATATGTATTCATATCAAAGGTATTATATACCTGAGTTTCTCTTCTCAAAACATGAAATGTTAATTATATATGAGGAGTTTGCATTTGAGGAACTTTAGGGTTGATTCAGAGAATATTCTCCAAACCTTAAACAAAGACTGATCAGGATTTCAAGATACACAATCATATGTAGTCATGTACAAATAATGGAATACTAGATGGAGATTTATAACATAGGTGGTGTTCATGCCCAAGACTTGAATGGAGTTTCTCAAGTCACTCATGGCTCATGGTGTTCATAAACTATATTCAAACATATTCAATCAATGTTTATAGAAGTCAAAGTTGTAAATCTTACTAATGGGAACATTTAACTTATTTTCTTGGAATAAGTTCTCTATTTGATATATTTCTATCTATTGGTAAGTGATAATGGAGTCTTGACAAGCTTAATTATGTCTATCTTATAGTCTAGACCTAAACATCACATCTTGACATGAGAGGATGATTTATAGGTTAAGGGTACTAATTATTGAAAGGTTTAATCTTAGTCAATTTTCTACTAAGTATATTCAGTTATACATAGTGCCAAAAATCCAATAAGCATGTAATACATACCTATAGGGCCTTGTTGGTAAGTGAGTGAAAACTTGTTTCCAAGACATGAGTTAGGATCACTCAAGTTGAAATATTCCTTAATGAATTTATGAGTATTTAAGGTATAACACAATATTTAATACATGAAATAGAACACCTATAAGTCTTATAACCTCCTTCAAATGTTTACTACCAATAGTTGAAGTTAAATCTTTAAACCAATATGGACTAAAGAAATATGCAAACTTGACTATCAGGTAGAGATGAATACATCCATAATTTAACATTACATATTAACCTCAAAGGAATTAAAATGAATTTATAAAAAAATCACACATTGAAATGATCACCTACAAGATCCTTTCGACTTCTACTCAATCCATACCTACAATTGGCATGGTTAAGAACCTAGTCTAAATCAAGACAAGATGCAATTCTGTTTAGTTGGAAGTAAATAAAGTGGATGAAAATTTTAAAAACATACACATAATTATATATCACACTATTTTGTATCTTCAATCATAGGGAATGAATAGAGAAAAGGACTGTGTTTTGAAACTCCACATAGAATCAATTAAACCCTGCATAATTAGTCCTAGTAACTAGTCAGTAGGATTTTGAGGTGTAGAATGATAAAGGAGCATGAAGGATCTTTGATATATTTTTTCATATGGTAAAAATGACATAAAAAATATCCTCATAATTTTATTTTAGTTATAGGAATAGGGGAGATTCCCTTTATTTTATCTGAGATAAAGGGCACTCCATGAAAACAAAATCTATAGGTTTAAGAGATGAAGGTTGAAGGGATGAAATGAAAAATAAAGGAGAATGGTGATACATTATAGATGATTGATATGAACATGAAAAGAGATTGAATAGGCCTCCATAGATATGGGAAACCTACAGATGGTCAAAAACATAGTCACACACAAATTAGGCCTATTAGGCCTAAACTAGGCTTAAAACTCTCATAACTTATATCTTATTCCAAATGACTTTATGGAACTTTCAAAATCATTTGAATAATTTTTTGGGAGAGTAAAATTTTATTTAGAACAATTTATTTTAAGATAAAAATTCAAATTTGATCAATTTGACCTAAAATTATATTAGGCCTACTTAGAATGCATGTATGGAACTCGAGGGCCACTTTATTTTACTCACACATATATAGAGGGACTTAATGAGACTCCAAAGAGTTTTGTGTTATTGATGGGGGTATATAGCTCAAACTCAATTGGATTTTTTTGGAGTTTCAAATTTAGGATTTTTAAGAACAATCCTTAATAGTTCAAACCATTTGAAATCCTAATAAAACCCTCATTCATACTCGATGGTGAAGACATGAAGAATTTTTCATTCAAACGTGGTCAATTTAATATGGAAGTTATATAAACATGTTTAGGACTCTCATAGGTTATTTGATACTAATTTGATCCATATTATGTTATGTATGGACATACCTAGTATGAGGTTTTTTTCAAGTTTTGATTGGTTTATAGGTACAAATGAGAATCCTTAGGTTAGAATAATTTTTAGAGTTCTATGGGGATTTTTTTATATCCTTAATATTCATATCTCAACATAGTTTTTCAAGAAAATATCTATTATGGATATATCACTTTAGGTAGTCTAAGTGAGAGTGAGAAAGTTTTATGATTAATAAGGTCAAGAAGTGAGAATTCTAACATTGAGGCTTTGGTGGTCTATTTGATAGACCAAAAGACAAAGATGTTCTCAATAGGTATATTAAAACCTATTCAATACATCTCCATGAGTAAATATAGGTCACTCAAATAACATGTGTGATGACAAGTTAAGGAAGGCTAATGAGTGATTGTTAGTGAGTGAACACAAGTGTGCAGTAAGAGATCATCAATTAGGGAGGAATATGAGGATATTTACCATCAAGATTACATCTTATCATGATATTGAATATGTGTAAAATACTCTTATATCCATTTCAAATAGTAAAATTAACCTCTCATCACCAAGGTAGTTTCAAACAAGAAGGTGAGGAGTCTCTGCGCCAGATTAAGGGGAGATGTCATACTTATGATAGACACTTGTCCAAGAGGATTTCATAACCTCTTTTTCACTTCATTCACTTGATTTATAACTATTTTATATATTTGGACACCTATATTTTTTACCCTTCCACTTCTCTTTTTCTCTATCTTATCACTTGATCTATAAATTCATGACTTTGTGGCAATTATAAGTAGTACACACCTAGTATGGCAAAACCCTACTGGTTTGGCACTTATTTTATCCTTTGAATAAATTTATGAAGAGTATTTATTCTCTAAATATCTTATCCAAGTGTTTAAATTTTTTTATTTTATTGACAAGTGATGAATATTGTTGCTCCTTACTTTCATTCTACCCTTTTATGCATTATGTGAGTGGCATCTCTTCTAACAAGTCTTATAATGTGTATTGTTTGTTAATGTGTACTTTAAGAGTGATAGTGTATAGTAGTGTCTTATATATGACCTAAATTTCACTTACCTCTAGTTATTCATAGCAATATTCCTCTATAAGAAACACGTATGCTAGAAGGTCATAGAGTTTAGGTTAGTTTAGTAGCTTTCTCTCTTGCTATATATGCAAGTGTGCTTGTGGACTAATCTTTTGGTGTATCACCTCACTAGTATAGGTTTAGTTCTTATTACCTTATTCCCTTTTCACCTCTAAAGTGATTGATTAGTTATAGTGTATGAGCTTAAGAGACTAATCAAGGGAGACAACCCTTTAACCTAGGGGTTTACCTCTACTATAGGTAATCCACATGCTTAAAGGTAATCCCATGTTGTCCAAATATGGCAGTTTCTTGAATGCCCTCTCCTAGGTTATAATATTTGGCTAAAATAGGTACCCCATTTAGATACTACTATTTTTTTTTGGTGATTACGGGAATAGTGAATATGATCTAGGTTAACTGTGGACTTTTGTTGTAGCAAATATAGGGGAAACAATGAGCTGTTTGATCATTTTATAGCTAAGTTTATTCTAAATTTAGTCTTATTTTATGGCTAAATTGAATTTTAAATTTCTTATACCATAATATACTTCTTCCCTAAGTTTTCTTATTATTAGTCTTTTATTATTTTAGTTTTATAATGTTGGGTGTGATTGTTTGTTATGCTTTGTTTGCATTGCATTCTTTTAGTGATTTCATTATTTTTATAGTTTTCTTACTTGTGGTTCCTCCATTAGTGAGATTTTTGGGTTTATTGTTTGGTGATCATGTTGATTTTTGACTAGAGATATTGATCTTGTAAAAGGACCATGAATAGGTCATGAGGCAATCATTAGTTGATTATTGATATTTTTTGATTAATGGGGTTTAACCTTAATGGAGAATTAGGTCATGATGATCCAATGCTCAAGGCCATCAACCATCAAGTAAGTTTATGGACTTAGATTTTGGATTATTTTAGTTTATTTTGATCATTTTTTTCAAACCCTAACCCAAAATGATGCCATAGTTTTTAATGGAAACTATAAATGTTGGGTTTTATTGGTCTGGGAATCATTGGTTATTTTATTAGTTGCATTTTATTCAAGAAATTGTATGAGTTGTGGGTGAAAATGGAGGTTTTTTATTGGCATAAATTCTCAACCATATGTGGATAAAATGCATTAGTAAGGTCGTTCTTAATGGTAACCATGATAGTTGAAAAGAGATGAGTTGGGTGCATGAGAAAGAGGGAAAAAATAGAATGACTAAAAAAGTTTTTTTCTCTTTTTCTTGGAGGCCATGGTTATTTGCATTCTCAAGGTGAATAAAAAGTAAGTTATGTTATCTTATATTTCCATGTTGTTATTATGCTTGACCATTCCATTGCATGTGAAATGGGAAGTGATGAGACTTCCCATTGAAATTACATTGTATATTACATTCATTTTTAGACATGGCTAAGTTGGAAACCTATGCTATGTAGTTGAAATATGTTTTTTGTATGCTTTAAAGTGTTGGGTTTGAATATAATGCCTTAGTTGAGTAGATTTTATTGGAGTTACAATGGTTATGAGAGTAGTCGATGTTAGGTTTATACAAATAATTTTAGAAATATTATTATTATTACTATTACATGGATTAAATATGGTGAGAATATTTATGGATGGATATCAATTCATATTAAATTGGTGAATGTGTGTGAATAGGGTTTCAAACCTTTATTATGCATATGTTTTGGTGGTAGTATTCTCATTTGGATAAACCTTGTTTGGATATTTTAAGTTCAATTTTTTAGTAACTATGTTACTAATTATGTTGATCATCATCTTTAGTTTGTTCAATTTGGATATTTTTTTGATTGGGTTTTTGTGTTGGAATATTTTTAGTTTGAATCCTTGTCATTTTTGTGAATGATTGAGCTCAAACTTGGATTTAGAAAGTTTTATGTGAGCCTATTTCTAAGACTTGTTTATTTAATTTTTATGGAGTTCTAACTTATGGGCTTTGTTATTTTATTTTATTAAGGTTGTGCATATTCATTTTGAGGCCTCTTTTTTTACCTTGCTTTAGGTGTGTTTTTAATTTTATATCCTTGGAAGTTAATAACCATCTTTTTTCAAATGGATAATTTAGGTTTTGTGTTACCTATATTGATTTTTCAAATTGATAGATGTTGGTGGATACATAGGGCTTAGATGGGTTAATTAGGTTCTCTAATGGATAAATAAATCTAAATTATACAATGAGTTACAACTTAGATTTACTTTTATTTGCTAAAGGGTTTCAATTGCTATGAAATTGGTGACTATTATGTAAATCTTTTCGTTTCCATTTCTAGCAAGTAAGATAAATGATGTCTTGTTTTTGAAATATTTTGGTGTCATTTTTATCTAATAGTCAATTAGAGATAAAAATATACCTAGTTTTAATTTAATCTATTATTCATGATATTAGTACAAAAGTATCAAGATTAAGGTTGATGAATTTAACAAGTAATTTTTGATTCATGAAGGTCAATCAGATTTAGTCCATGAAGTGTAAAATGGAATTGAAGTTAACCATTGATAACTTCCTCTTCAATTAAGTTCATATTATCATTCTTGTTTTATTTCTTAATAAGTTAATTTTATCTTTGGAGTCTTTTGTGCTTATGTTCTTGTTTTAGTTGGATTAGAATCTTTGGTTCATATTTTACCCTTCTAGTCTATCCTTGCTATTGAATTGGATATCCAATTAATGGTTGGCATGGTCTAGGGCCACTAATGGAGGACTAATTAGCCTGGAAAGGGTGGGTTTGTCACTTATTACTGAGATGTGCTACAATTGATTGGATTATTTTCGCAGTCGTATTTTGATGTTACCTTATAACATATTTGAATATAATGAACTTCATTTTCACTGTGTATAGGATGAAATAAAATAAGATTGTGTTTCATTTTAATGATTATTATAATGGATTTGTGAAGTTTTATTTACAAGTTTTTTTATAGTTATTAATAATTTATGATATTACATTATTGATTGATAATTTTTAAATGTATTTGATTGCATTAATTGGAATACATATGGATTATAATGTAATGACTTCAATGAAATAAGTAAATCAAATATTTAATGGATTAGAATTATCTCATAACAATAAAGGTTTGCTGATTTAGTCTTTAATAATAAAATTTATGTGAAGGACAATTTCATAATTTGACATTAAATCTATTATTGGTCATGGACTATATGATACTATGTTTGTTGTGTATATTCATAATGGAGTTATTAAGATAAAATGATAACTATAGATGCTTTTGGGTTAACAAAATCATGAATAGTTATATGTCAAAATTGTAAAAGGTTTTAATGGAACTTTATATAATGATGGAGTGTAAGTAAGTCTTGACAATATCTTTCTTTGATATATTTGGTGGACTCATGCTATTGTTTATTATTACATACATATCAATGTATAGATAAATAAAGATTATATTATGAACATTTATTAGATTTATTATATATTAGTCTAACTTTTGAAAGAAAAACAAGATATAAATAAATAGCCAATGAGTGTTTTATTAAATAAGATGAACTTGAAAGCAATATGAAGTTTCTTGATAAATTGGAAAGTTGTTTCATGAAAATATTTAGTAAGCATGGTTGTTTAAACATCAAATTATTTTTATGTTTTCTTTAGCAATATTGTCGATCATATTTTAATTAACATGATAAATGTGTGATTGTAATTTGACCATCTGGCAAGTGAGAAAAATATGTAATTATATATGTATGTATGTCTGTATAGTAGTTATTTACTATGTAATACCTTTAGGATGGTCTAGTGTTAAATCATTTATGAATGAGGTTGTGGATCAAATTAATTAGTTGTGAAAAATAAGCTATGATTCATATTGATGAAACAACCACTTGTGTGGTAATGTTTGTCAACATCAAGAATCATTACTATTTACCATCTATTAGTTTATTAAATGGTATCGAGTGATAACACTTTTATATGGATGAATATGCACTTAAAACCTTTGTTATGTGATGTAAGTTGTTTTGCATTGACCCTAGAGATATAGATCATGATTAAAAGACTTAATTGGGTAGAATTAGTTAGAATTCATAGCCTACTGGCAGTTGGTAAGATGAAGATTATTAAAATGACATTTATTGTATAGATTTTGAAATGTTGAATGAAGCAGGCTTCTCATTGATGTCATTATTTATTGAGCTTAATAATTTAAAGAATGTAGTATGATGATTATTATGTTCATTTTTTCAACTTACTTCTTAATCAAATAGGATCTTGGAACCTTAGCTGCATATTTAGTAGTCCTATTTTGTCTAGAAAGTTATGTTTGTTGGAATTGGAGATAGCTTATTTTAATATGGTCTTAGGCCCTCAAACAAGGTTAAGGGTTTTAATGGTACTACTAGGAATAACTAGAAGGAAATGAGTTCAGACTAGATTTTATGAGTGTACATTAAGTACATTGATACACCCCAAGTTGTGCATCCACTCTGTAACCTATTTTTCCTAGTAAACTCCCTTAAGAGTTTCTAAACTTGGTTAAAGTACCTATGTTTGACCTAAATAGTTATGGTACTGATCACACTTTTAAGAATATGTTTTTAAATTACTTTAGGATTAAGTAATACTCAGTGTTAAAAAATAGACATCAAGTTGTGACATTAGCACACCCTAAGGAGGCCTTTTAAGGTTCTAATGGGATTCCTTGTAGCTTGTTTTCCATTATTCTTGTTCTATTTAAAGAACCCCCATCTCTTATTTTATTAATAGATACTTGAATCTATCTCTCTTATTTTTGAATCATATTGCTTCTAAAATTTGTATTGTGAAGATTTTATGGACAATCCTTCTTAATTATAACTTGGGGTTTTTCTAATTAGTTTAGTTTCCCACTTCAAAATTTACATCTCACTTTGAGGTTTGTTCCTTTGAGAGGCATTTTAGCTTCCATTTATACTACATTTATTTATTTTAATGTTATTAATGAATGAATATAGAATAAATCCTTCATGGTTTCTAATCTTAGTGTTATTATCTAACATTAACTTGTGACTTGTGTAAGTTATTTTTGGAGAAAAATTAGATTTTTTTGCAAGTGCTTCAACCATTAGAATATTTGAAAAATGGATTCGGGGATTCATCATGTGAGTAAAATTTTTATCTTATGTTTCAAGTACCAAATGTGTACTCATCTTTAGGGAAAGAAAGTAGAAAATAAAGTGTTATTCCATCGATTGAATAGCCCAAACCAACCCCACATAAATAATGTTCAAAAACACCAAATCATGAAGAAGTTTGGCCCTCTAAAAGATAAATGGAATAAAGACAATTTTTTTATTCACCTATCTTTAATATGATTTAAAATAGGTTTACATGAGCTACCAATGCCAATGACATTATCTCTATTGAGTTTATCTGGTCTTTTTTCAATTTCAATAGTTTCTCTAATTTTCCATTTCCAATAATTTTCATTAAAAATAAATTTTGCTTCATTAATGTTGACTTGATGTTTATTATTTAGGGAACGTTCAATAGAGGTGGAGGAATCAATATGCGATATGTTAATGTCATTTGTATGTTCTTTTAATCTCATCTTTAGGGATTGACTAGTTTCTACAATATATGGTTTACCACATGAACAAGGAACCACATAAACACCCTTTTTATAATTCAATATAATCAAATATTTAGCATGATTGAGGGACATACGAAGAGCGATAAGTGGTTTGAAAGTGGTTTGACTCCCAGCCTTCTTTAAAACTCTAGATTTTTTTTCTAAAATTCCTTTAACAAAAAGGATGGTAATTCTCTGCATATTTTGATTATTATCTATATTTTTTGGTTTTATATTTTCAAACCTGTAAAAATATTTATGTTAGGAACTTGGAGTACAATTGATTACTTTTGTATAAGCAACTAAACACGAAATTGAACCAGAAGTAATAAGTAACTATAAATTAGAAATAGAAAATAATAGGAGATACAAGAAATAACCAATCTTGTATTAAACTCTTCCAAAATACAATGAAGAAATCTCACTCTTCCCACACCTCTTGGGTGTATAGTATTTCTCTCTCAAGAGTTATCTCTCTCTCTCTCTCTCAATCAATTACAATCAACTCAATAACCGAGTTGTTATTCCCTTAATTACAATACATGCCCCATGGGTCTCTTAAATAGGATCCAAAGCATACAATAATTAGAAACACAGACTCAAGACTAAAATTAGTCTTTACATGAAAACACTCTATCCTCCTAAAATTAGAACAAATCTAATTCTGGAAATGCACACACATAGGTGACCAATGCTAGTCGCTATCAGTCTGCATATGACTGACATCAACTGATTCCTGATCGATGTCAGTCAGTTTTGATCCATTCCTGATGGATGTTGGTGATACTACTAATGCCAATTACTGGTTAAGCCTAGCAACCTCCACATGAGGTCAACAGTGAATCTTTTAGCTCCATAACTCAATAATCTCCCACTTGGAGATAAACAGATGCACCTATACCTATATAGCAACATCCTCTATTTTGTTTCTTTAGCTTGTTTTTCCCTCTTCAAGTTCAATCTTGAAGACCAACAAAAGTTGAATGAAGATTCAACTTCTCCTTTGTTACTAGCTTTGTTAACATATCTGTAGGGTTCTTATCCATATGGATCTTTTCCAGATTCAACTATCCATCCTCCAATACCTGTCTAATGAAGTGGTACCTAAGATGTATATGTTTGGTTCTTAAATGAAAGGCTAAATTTTTTGCCAAATGAATTGCACTTTGACTATCACTGTACAGTCTACAACTCTCTTGCTCCTTTCCCAACTCTTCCATGAACTGTGTTATCCATATCATTTCCTTGCTAGCCTCTATGACTACAATGTATTTTACCTCTTTAGTAGATAGGGCAACAACCTTTTACAACTTTGAAATCTAGCTAACCGCCGTTCCACCAATAGTGAACACATATTCTGTGGTGCTTCTCCTACCATCCAAGTCACCTACCATATCCGAATCTACATACCCATGTAGTGAAGTGTTTAACCCACCATAGCATAAATGCCTACTGTTAGTCCCTCTCAGATATCTAAGAATCCACTGAACTGCTTTCCAATGCTCCTTTCTTGGATTGGCCATAAACTTGCTGACAACTCCCACTGCTTGGGCAATATCAGGTCTGGTACATACCATAGCATACATCAAGCTCCCAATTGTTGAAGCATATGGAACTTTACTAATGTACTCAACCTCATCATGTGATTTAGGACACTAATCTTTTCTCATCTTAAAGTGCCCATCCATAGGTGTGCTTACCAATTTTGCATCTTGCATATAGAACCTCTCTAACACCTTATTCACATAATCCTCTTGAGACAAAATCAACTTGTGATTTTTCCTGTCTCTCTTAATACTCATGCCAAGGATTTTCTTTGCTGCTCCTAAATCCTTCATAGCAAATGTGTGAGCTAATTTTACCTTTAGCTCAATAATTTCCTACATGTGTGAACCTACAACAAGCATATCATCTACATACAACAATAGGATAATATAACTACCATTATCTAATCTGGTAAAATAAAAACAATGGTCATATTGACATTTACTAAAGCCATGCTCTGTCATAAACTTATCAAACCTCAAATACCATTGTCTTGGAGCTTGCTTATGACCATATAATCTTTTCTTCAACTTGCACACAAGTTTTTCCTTACCTTTGACCTCAAAACCTTTTGGCTGATCCATATATATCTCTTTATCCAAATCTCCATGAAGAAACACTATCGTAACATCAAGCTAGTCAAGATGCAAATCCTTAATAACAACTAAAGACAATACAGTCCAAATAGAAGTCATCTTTACTATAGGAGAAAAAATTTCACCAAAATCAATACCTAGTTTTTGTGCAAATCCCTTTACTACCAACCTGGCCTTATGTCTCATTTGTCCATTCTCACCTTCCTTTAACCTATATACCCATTTTTTTTTAGTGCTTTCTTTTTGGCTGGCAACTCAACCAAATCCCACATTTGGTTCTCTTCTAAGGAATCAATTTCCTCATTCATGCCATACTCCCACTATTTCCTAGATTTTACCTGTATTACCTCATCAAAACTTTTTGGTTCTCCACCATCAGTGAGCAACACATAGTATAAAGAAGGGGAATAATGAATTGGAGGTTTACTTACCCTGACAGTCCTCCTTATGGGCATTTGAGACTCATTCACAGCTTGATATCCACCTAAATTTCATTCTATCAGTGACTAATCCCAGTCATCTCTCTGTCTGCAAATGATTGATGTCAGTTTTATCTGACCGACGTCAATCTCTATTTGATCGATGTTAGTCCCTACCTGACCAACGTTAGTCTTTGTCTGATTGACATCGGTTCCTGCTTGATCGACGTCGGTTCCTACCTGACCAATGTCAGTTCGTGTGTTTTTTTGTGAGTGATGATTTTTACCTGTGAGCTCATTTTGGATTATTACCTCATCCAAATCCAAATTGCCCTACTCAAAATTATTCAACCTCTTGAGTTGATCACTATACATCACCTTCTCATTGAAAACTACATCATGACTTCTAATAATTTTGTTAGTTTCTAAATTCCACAACTAGAATCTGAAATCTCCAAATCCATAACCAATGAAAATATACTGCATAGATTTAGCATCTAGCTTCTTTCTATTTTCTTTATCAATGTGCACAAAAGCTTCAGAACCAAAAACTCTGAGAATTGAAAGATCTACCTTTTTACCTGTCCAAGCCTCTTCTAAAATTCCACCATCTAGAGTAGTAGAAGGTCATCTATTAATCAGGTAAACCACAATATCTATAGCTTTTACCCAAAACTTTAAGGGTAAACCAGCATGCAACCTCATACTCTGTGCATGCTCTATTATTATTCTATTCATCCTTTCAGCAACTCCATTTTGCTGAGGTGTCCTTAGAATCATCCTTTCCCTACGTATTCCACTCATAGAATAGTAACTATTGAATTTATTGCTACAGTACTCACCACCATTATCATATCTAAGGCACTTCAATCTCAAACCTATTTCATTCTCAACCAAAGCTTTCCATTTCTTAAATGTGTCAAAAACATCAGATTTACTCATTATGTAATAAACCCATACCTTTCTTGTAACATCATCAATAAAAGAAACATAATATTGTGATCCTCTAATAGAAGCTACCTGAGCTAGTCCCCACACGTCTGTGTGAACAAGATCCAACTTGTGCTTCTTCTTTGTTGACCCAATTTTGAGAAACCTCACTTTTTTTTGTTTCCCAAAAATACAATGCTCACATAAATCTAGATCTATGCTTTTCAAATCTGAAAGATTACCTTTTGACTTAAGAACATTCATTCCCTTCTCACTCATGTGACCAATCCTATAGTGCCACATCTTTACATCTACATCTGAAGTAGATAAAATAGAAGGAGAATAATTAGTAACACAAGTAGATAGATAAAGTGTACCTACTCTCTTACCTCTTGCTAATACAAGTGCACCCTTAGAAACTTTCCAAGATTCATCTGTGAGAGTTACTATGCAACCCTCATCACCCAAATTTCCTATGGAAATCAGATTCCTCTTCAAGATGGGTACATGCATGACATCTTTCAACACCAATGTGTTGCCATTCTACAATTTCAGCTACACTTTTCCTTTGCCAACAATTTGACAAGGCTCACCATCCCCTAAATAAACTTTTCCAAAGTTTTCATGGACATAATCATTGAAAAATTCTCTATTTGGGGTTACATGGAAAGAAGCACCAAAATCTAAAACCCATGATTCTACTTGACCATCCAAAGAAAATATAAGAGCATCTTGTGCAACAATACCTGCAACATTTGCTTCTTTATTACCTTCATGCTGATTTTCTTTATTATCCTTCAACCAACAATATTTCTTTGCATGCCCTTTCTTTCCACAATTCCAACAGATTATTTTTCCATTTCTAGATTTGGATCTCCTTCCCATCTTTGACCTTGATTTCCCTTGCTTTCCCGTCTCTCTTTGCCTTCCCCTGCTTTCAATACTTAAATCATTACTTGATGTTTTCCCTGTGCTTTTTCTATGAATTTCTTCATTCAAGATTACACTAACAACATCATCAACTTTCAAGATATTTAAAGCAGATGCAGTATTGATTACCACCATTACCAAGATGTGCCAGCTTTCAGATAAAGAGCATAAGATTAAGAGAGCCTTAATTTCATCATCAGAAACTATTTTGACTAAATTTAACTGATTTACAATTTCATAGAAATCATTAAGATGACTATATACAAATCCACCTTCTTGCATTTGCAAACTAAATAATTGCTTCATAAGATATACCTTATTCAAAGCTGAGGGTTTTTCATATAAATTTGCCAAAGTATCCATTAACTCTATCGTTGTCTTTACCTGTGATAAGTTAGAAATCACAAAAGATGCCAGGCTCAACCTTATAGAACTAAGAGCCTTTCTATCAAGAACATTCCACTCTTCATCTTGCATATTTGTGGGCTTACTTGAAACCCCACCCAATGGTAAAAATAGATCTTTTTGATACAGATAATCTTCTATCTGCATCCTCCATAATTGATAATTCTTGCCATTGAATTTCTCCATTCTTAGTTTACTTTCTTCTGCCATTACTTTGCTCCCACTCAATCAGAAACCCCTGTGAGTGACCTGTAATCAACAAACACTTAACACACTCTGATACCAAGGTGTTAGTGAACCAAGCTCTGATACCACTTGTTAGGAACTTGGAGTACAATTGATTACTTTTTTATAAGCAACTAAACATGTAATTGAACTAGAAGTAATAAGTAACTAGAAATCAGAAATAGCAAATAATAGGAGATACAAGAAACAACCAATCTTGTATTAAACACTTCCAAAATATAATGAAAAAATCTCACTCTTCCCATACCTCTTGGGTGTACAGTATTTCTCTCTCAAGAGTTCTCTCTCTCTCTCTCTCTCTCAATCAATTACAATCAACTCAATAACTGAGTTGTTATTCCCTTAATTACAATACATGCCCCATGCATCTCTTAAATAGGATCCAAAGCATACAATAATTAGAAACACAAACTCAAGACTAAAATTAGTCTTTACATGCAAACACTCTATCCTCCAAAAATTAGAAAAAATCTAATCTTGGAAACACATGCATATGCACACACATACGTGACCGATGCCAGTCGATGTCAGTCTGCATATGACCAATGTTGGCTGATCCTTGACCGATGTCAGTCGGTTCTGATCCATTCCTGACCGATGTTAGCAATACTACCAATGCCAGTTATTGGTTAAGCCTAACAACCTCCACATGAGATCAACAGTGAAGCTTTTAGCTCCACAACTCAACAATTTCTTGATTTACCATATATTATAACCATTATAAGTAAAAACATTAGTGAGATATTCTTTTTCTTGCTTAAGGTGTTCATAATCAAAAAAATTTATATCCCTAATAACTAATGAATCCATAACCGTAACCTTTTGATGAGGGTGATAATGAGAATCAGATTTAAGATATAAATCCATATGAGTTACTTTTATATACACCTCATGGTAAAGGGAACAATCTTGTTTCTTGGTGATCATGATGAGTTTCCAATGATACAATCTTAGACCAAGGAAAATTAAAAAATAATTTACAAGTTACCTTGGTACAAAAAAATCCCAAAAGAAGACATAAATAAATTAATAAATAATAATGTGTTGAATTTATCCATTTTTCACTTAGATCCATCATCAATATCTCTCATTAGTAGAGGTCTGGGTTTCACTTTAGCACCTTCAAATATTCCTTTTGAAAAAATTATTACTAATGTTGAACTTGGTGTTAAGAATTTAAATGTTGAAATGGTCAAAGAATTAAGGGTTGAATGATCTGTCAAATTATGTAAATATTTACCTCATAAGAGGAATATCTCCAAAAATGAACACATAGCCATTAAATGTTTTAAAGCTAATAAGGATATTACCATTCTCAAAGTAGACAAAGGGAATACCACAGTAGTTTTAGATAGAAGTGATTATGATGTTAAAATGCTTGAATATTTAAATTCAAGTGGGAATTATAAAAATATTTTGGTGAACCCTCTTTAAAAAATTAGTATTAAAATTCCTAAAGCAATTAAAGGTTATTCTTTAAATGATAGAGAGAAACGAATGATTATTCCTAGAGATCCCACCATTCCTAGAATTTATGGAACTCCAAAAATTCACAAGGAAGTTATCCCCATTAGACCTATTGTCAATACCATAAACTCCCCCACCTATGCTCTTGTTAAAAATTTATCTTTGAAACTTAAAACTCTAGTTGGTAACACATCATCTTACATGAAAAACTCAGAACACTTTGTGTGCATAATCAAAAATCTTTTGATTAGTGAAGATGATATTACGTTGAATTTTGATGTGTTTTATCTATTCACTAATATCCCCCTTGATATAGCTATTGAGGTCATTCATGGTACCACCAATTCAAAAATATTGGATCTTGTAGAATTATGTTTATGCTCTACATTCTTCACTTTAAAGGGTGTTATCATGGAGTAGCGATGGGATCACCTTTATCACTTATTGTGGCTAGTTTGTTTATGAAACACTTTGAAAAATATGCCTTAGAGTATTATCCTTTTAAAATTGGGTGGTGGGATATATTTTTGGATGATACTAACACTAAATGGTCGCATGGTGAAGAAGAGCTTAACAAGTTTCTAAAACATTTAAATGACAAGAACTTTGATATCCAATTTACCATGGAGAAAGAAATGAATATTACACTCCCTTTATTAGATGTCATGATATCCAAGAAACAAGATGGTTCTCTTTCCCATGAGGTGTGTATAAAATTAACTCATACGGATTTAAATCTTAAATTTTATTCTCATCATCAACCTCACTAAAAGGTTGCAGTTTTGGATTCATTAGATACTAGGGCTATAAAAATTTCCAATTATGAACACCTTAAGCAAGAAAAAGAATATCTCACTAATATTCTTACTTATAATGGTTATAATATATGGGAAATTGAGAAATCCTTTTATAGGGTTGAAAATAGAAAACCAAAAAATATGGATGATAATCAGAATATTCAGAGAATTACCATCCCTTTTGTTAAAGGAATTTGAAAAAAAATCGCTAGAATTGTAAATAAGGTTGGGATTCAAAACACTTTTAAATCACTTATCAGTATTCATACATCCCTCAATCATACTAAAGATTTTATTAACTCAAATTATGAAAAGGGTGTTTATGTGGTTCCTTGTTCATGTGATAAATCATATATTGGAGAAACTAGTCGATCCCTACAAATGATATTAAAAGAACATAAAAATGACATTAATAGATCATGTATTGATTCATATGCCTTGGCTGAACATTCCCTAAATACTAAACACCAAGTCAACATTAATGAATAAAAATAGATTGTTAATGAAGATAATTATTGGAAATGGAAAATTAGAGAAACTATCAAAATTGAAAAAAACTAGATAACCTCAATAGAGATAATGGTACTGGAATTGGTAGCTCATGGAAACTTATTTTAAATTAGATTAAAGATACATGAATAGAAATATTTGTCTTTATTCCATTTATCTTTTGGAGGGCTGACCTTCTTCATGCTTTGGTGTTTTTGAACATTATTTATGTGGGGTTGGTTTAGGTTACTTAATCCATGGAATATAATTTTATTTTTTGTTTTCTTTCCTTGAATATGAGTACACATTTGGTACTCAAAACATCAGACAAAAATTTTACTCACATGATGAATCCTAAAATCCTTTCTCAAATATTTTACATCATGAAAACCTGACTATTCTCATTACAATATTTTTTTCAAATCCATATCCTTTTATATTATTTTTTGGTTGAGTTTTCATTGTGCTAACCATCTATTACATGTTGATCCTAAGGATTGTTTCCAACCTTATGCTTTTCTTGTTGGGATCTCCTCATCCATGTAATTTTTTATTATTTTTATCCTTTAGTTAATACCTTAAAACCAAATAAAAATCAATTCTAGCATGTTTATTTTTTTCTATTTGGTTATTATCAATCTGAGGTTATTATCAATCTGAGTTTATTTTTTTATATTTGGTTATTATCAATATGAGTTTATTTTCTTGTAAGGCTTTCTTAATCTCTTTAACTTTTATTCTAGTTCTGATTATGTTCTTGAAGTATAACTTCTAGATTTATAACTTTGCCTTTATCCAAGTTTTGGCACCTTTTTTGGTATTAAATTTATGGGGAGATTTATTATTCTTTATCTCCTTTACCCTCTCTACATTTCTCTTCTTTCAATATTATTCTAATCAAAAATCTTGTCTCTTATATCTTTGATTATACTTTCTAACTCCAATTCATTTTAGCATTGTGTCCTTGTCTTTTTGCGTAGTTTTTGTAACTATACACTTCTTTTAGTATATCTGTAATATTTTGGCTTATGTGAAGTTTTTAAAATCTACACTTTCCTTGTAATTTATTACCTTTGCCTAAGCTCAGTTGGTTCTTATCTCTTTTGCACATATACTTTCTTCTTTAACATTTACACTTTAGGTTTATCTTGGTCCTTCTGCACTTATTATTTCCTTTTTTATTTGATATTGTTCTTACCTTACGTAAATGTGAATTGTCTTTTTTAGTTTTTTTGAAATTTTTTGTGTTTACTATCTTTTTTTTCACTCAAGATCCTAATGCCTTTTAGACTCCTTTGTCCAACACTTTTCTTGGTATGCAATTCACTATTTATAGTATACTCATTTGTTTAAGCCCTGGTAATTCCTCTTTGCATTTAGCTAAGGTGTTTATAGCCTTTCATTAATATTTAAAGAATTTATTTCCTTTTATTTTTTTAATTTAAATCTTTGTTAAATTCACTACATACAATTAGGTTATTGTCATAGAATATCCATTCTATAATATTAAAACTCTTTCCTGCTCTTTCAAAATCAATACATTTGTAATCCATATGTAAAAGTGGTTTATTTTTTAATTTATTCTTTTATTATACTAAAATACCAAAGTTTTTTTTCAAAAAAAAAGGAAGAATTTTTTTTAATTCATATAATTATCTTTTTCAAATCTTGGTTATTTACAACTTTTCTTTTCATCAACATCAAAATCATTAAAATAGGTAATATTCAAGTTTTTCAGTACGAAACTTATTTTATTTAATGCATTATGTTTTGTTGTGGACTTACATTTACAAGTTAATTGATCTTTTTCATAAAGTTGGTTAAGTAATTTTTTTAAATCAGCAATTTGTAGTTCTTTCTTCAAAAACCACTTTAATAATTGTTTCCATTACAACTATTATGGTTCATTAAAACCTTTTTATAGTTATATTAACCATCTAGTAGTTGTTTTTCCAAAATTATTGTGTTTTTTTCAATCTCAACCTTTCGATGTCTTTTTCTTGACCCATTCCATATTCGTCGGCTAAGCCAATCATTTCTTTGGCATTCTTGTCCCTCCTTCCCACATATTAAGTGCCTTGGTATTTTTTTTATTTCATTTTCTAGGATTGGGTGAGCTTTTGCATCACAATGAATAATATTTTTTTTTTGAATTTAAACCCACATAAAATAATTATCACCTATGGAAATCACATAGATATAAATTTTTAACTTAAAACACGCATTTCCCATATTAGATGGAAAAGACCCCAAAGCCAATGAAAATATTACAACCTCCGACATCCAAGAGAAACAGAAATTAAAAAATGAAGAGGCCTTAGGTTTGACTGGTACGGACATGACACTATAATTGCATGTGTACATTGATGGTTGCATTCTGGCATCTGTTGTTTGGTCTAAAATTAAAGTTATTTATGATGTTGTGAATGAATCTATAAAAATTAAATTCAAGATCAACTTCTAGATTTGAAATATAATGATTTTAAAACTTTGGATTATATTTTGACAAAGGTTCATTCCTTGCATTTTAAATTATCTAGTTTGGGTGTTAGAATTTTAGATTTAAATTTGATTCACATTATTATGAAAAAATGATTACCTATACCTTTTCAAACTTTCATTACAAATATTTATTGACAAATTTCTATACCTATATTAGTTTCTCAGTTGACATTTGATTTATTTCTTACTTTATTGCACCAAGAAGAGCAAAAGTTAATTCAATTTGGTAGCCTAAAAACTAATGAACATGATTTTATATCTAAAAAACAACATAAAAATGGAAAGTCTCACAATGGAAATGACAAAACAGACCATAATTCTAACTCCATACCAAGGGAATATTACACTTGCATGCACTTACCCTCTTTATAAGGGAATTGGACACTTGGCACACACTAAGGAGGCCTTGTAATGTCATGATGGTGTTCCTTGTAACTCCCTCTCCATTCTTATTTATCTATTTAAATATCCCTCTCCTCATATTTTCTTTATTAGATACTAGAAGGTCTTTCTTCTTATCGAATAATTTTGCTTATAAAATTTGTATTGTGAAGATTTTGTGGACAATCCTTCTTAATTATCATGTGGGTTTGTTTTCTAATTATTTATGTTTATGAATTCAAAATTTACATATCGCTTTATGGTTTGTTCCTTTGAGAGTTTTTTGATCTTCATGTTATGCTACATTTATTTATTTCAATGTTATTAATGAATGATTCTAACATGAATCCTTCATAATTTTTTTTTTTTTTTTTTGGTTTATGGGGAAGCATTAATACCTTTTAGAACTATTTTTTATATGAATAAAATCAATATGAAAAACATGGATGTCATCTATGAAAATATTCACAAATATGTACAAATTTACACAGGTTTACAAAATATGGAAGCCATTTGTGTACCTTTTGAACATATAATGGTATTTTGGTCATTTATTTTGAAGCAAAAGACTAATTGTAATTTTGTTTGAAGTGTTGGAAATCTTATTGAAAGAGATTTATAATGGATATAAATATGAAATATTTTGATAAAAATAAATATCAAAATTTGCAATTGTTTTTAGTGTTTTGGAAGTGATAGGAAAATTTAGAAGTAATCTATACAATATACATAGGAATGTCTATACAAATTGTGTTTTGGTCACATATTATGATGCAATAATCTAATTTCCATTCCATTTGAAGTGTTGGAAAGAATATATATATATATATATATATATATATATATATATATATATATATATATAATTAGAGGATATAAATTTATAAGGTTTTTATGTATAACCACATATGTGTATATTTATTCAGTCTATAAGTGATTTGCACTGATTTTGAAATGCTTTGATAAATTTAGGTATCTCATTTTTCATAAGTATGTGTAAATTTTAAGTAATCCATGTATTTTACACAAGATTTTATGCATGAATGGCTTTTGGCCATATATTTTGAAGTGTGAGCCTATTTTCAATTTTATTTGAATAATTGAAAATATTGTTTAGAGATATACATAGGGAATATAATTTTTAAAGGTGTTGAATCAATATTAATATGTGATTCATTAAAATATTTTAGGAGATTAATGTGTTCTAAAAATATATAATTTTATGTATATTTTTTAAAGAAAAAATCATGCAAAGTATGGATTGCATTAATACATAGTTTGGTTCAACTGAAATTAGGTATCCTAGTGAAGGGATGCCTTAACCTCACAAACCTAATAATTTATCATAATATATTGTCCATAAAATATGTTTTATTCATTTGGGTTTAGTGTGATACAAGATATTATGAGCTTTTGTATACTCATAATATTTTTTACTTTATTGTTGTCGACATTGTCTCGTACACAAACCTATTGAGCTTCAATATCCCTAAGTGCATGTAGGGTGTACTAGGAAATGAGTGGGTAGGATTTTGGTGATTTATGATAGATATTTTTATCTATATATCACTCTTATATACATTCTATATTTGTCTAACTTGATCCCCTATTTATCTCCTTTCATATTACATCTTTTAGGGATATTAGTTCCTATATTTCATACTATATTAGCTTGGTCTAATATAGTATTATTTTACACTTGTAATTTCCCTACCACATCAACCCAATAGATGCAATTCAAAGTGTTTTAACTTGATCTTTCTAACTATATTGGTAAGGTTGAAATAGTTCAAGGTCAGTCGGCCTATTTTAAAATACATTGTGGTGGGTCAATGGTATTGTTGTAAATTATATAAAACATTAGGCCTATTGATCACTATAAATACAAGTTACCATTTCATTTCATTGGAGATATATTCATTATAATTTGATATTTCTTGCATTTTCATACTCATCTACAATTACAGTAGTTGTTACTTTGGATTTTATCTTGAAGTAAATCTTGTATTGTGAAGTCTTGGAGATTCATTAGGAGTCCTTTTAGTCTATTTCTTCATTAAAAAATTGTGATCTTCACAACCTAAAAAATTTATTCCAAGAAACATTTTCCAATGGATATATTAAGGCTTGAAGGGTCCTCTTTAAGGTAAGTATATTCTAAACCTAGCTCTTTCCTTTATTAGATAAAAGTTGCATAATTACTTATTAAATGAATGTCTATCTTTGTTTAATATTTATATACCCTTATAATTAGTGTGGCTATAGGATTTATTTAGCTTTCCATCTATACATCTTAGGTATCCTAGGCCCCCATTTTACTACCATGGATCCTTACCCATTTTTATGTTTCTAACCCTTCCCCCTTACATTGATTTTTTGAAGTATTATACTACTTACAAACAAAGATATAGTTGGAGATAGTTCATTGTGTTTTTGGACTAAAGGATTTTGAACCCTTTCCTTTGATTTTTTTTAATATTCTCCTCTTGATAGCTATACGGATCTATTTGGTCAAATCTTGAATCATTAATTATCATTGTGCTCTTTTTAATTAACCTTCTCTCAGTCTAGATATTTAGAGATAGGATAGTCATAGGCTGATCCTAGCCCATTTCATACACTTTAAATATATTATAATGGAACTCTATGGCCCTTATAACCAATTCTCATCTTTGGATATTCTTTCCTCACCCATTACAACCATAAAATTCCACCCACTCAAGGTTACATGGCTTATCTTTTTTTACCATGTTTTCTCCCTTTCTGGGATAACTCTAACATAATTTATTCCTTGGATTTTAAGGATTACAAAATGATTGGTTAAGACTTATTTATATCCATCCACACGTTTTTCACTTAGTTTTTTTTTTCATGCAATCAACTTACAAGTGAAATTAATGTGGTTTTAAGTACATCTATAGGATCTACACAAATATAAATAACTACCCTAGAAGTATCTCACCATTTTAAAGCATCAATATTTTAATCTTTGACACATGCCAAACCATATCCTTGATATTATATACATTATTCCATCCTTATCTACTCTCTTTTCATCTACAATACCAACTTAGCCTAAGGAAAGGCTAAGAGTTGGTCCTCACAACTAACTATTCTTCTAGTTGTCTTCTATTATTTGCATTATGTACTTGATTTTTTGTGCCTAAATTTATATGATCCATTGGATTAGACTCTCCTTATGTTCCAACATAATCACTTACTAGGTTCTATATATATCCTTCACTTATATCATCTTTTTCTTCACACATTCTTCAAGATTCTTAGCTATTATTCACACTACTCAAACCTTTGTGCCCTGATTATAAAACTCTAAACTTATTTTATTTTTTTATCTTCATTAAAATCTTCTTTCACCTTTTACTCAAACACTAAAGGAATTGAGATCTTTATGAACTATTGTGTAAGATCGTACTTTTATGCATTTCTTCTAGTCTTTAATGCTCTTATGTGATCTACAATTTATTTACATGTGATGTTATCCTTATCCAAGTTAAAAAACTTATAAATTATATTTATTCCATTAAATTTGACTCTTTCACTTTTTAGAACAGTCTCCCAAAATTCTACATTGATCAACTACACACTCCTAGTTGGTTTATTAATTTGAGTGACTAACTCTATTTTTTGGCTAATGAAATATTTATAATGAACCTAAGATTATCATGAATCATACTACCTAGGTATATAAAATTTAATATCCAACTTACATGTATGGTTGGAGTGGTATACCCATCCTTTTGGTTGGCTTCCTAGACCATGGTGTTTCCCATCCACCTGTTGTGTCTTCTAAGGAGTCTCACTCGGTGCTTCTTTCTTTTCTATACCCTCTTTGGGACATAAACCATCCTCCTCCTCCAAGTTTTTTAAACAATTATTTAGTTTATATCACATGAACTTCCCCTTGCACATTAATCATACCCACCTTTATCTCTTTTAAATTTGCACCCATCTTTGTCTCTTGTGAATAGGTACCCACCTTCATCTCTTCACCTCCACCAAAATAAAATCATACATTTTATTTCCTTTTTACTATGCACCTTTTTATTCATCATTTTTATACACAAATTCTTTTTTCATTTATTATTAAAATTAGGTATACTTGTGCACTATTATTCCATATGTATTCTATGCAGTATGCTCATTTTTGTCTTCTACTAGATGCACTTATTACTTATCTCCTATAACTTAAAATTTATAGAAATAAACTATTCAGGGATCCATTGATTTCTATCCTTTCTTATTCCTCTACTATTGTGCATTTTATTCCACACACATGCATTAGATATCTTCTCTAGTATCCTTCCCTTTTTAGCTATCTGTTGATGGTCTCTTACATGATAATTTATTGGTAGTGAATCCTTTTCTATATGATTAATAATAATTATGCCCCCAGGCTTAGTTTTAATTTTATACTCATTCTCCTCATCTAGTATCCTTCTTGACTCTTTTACAATAATATTGCACCATCATTATCACCTTTGGGTTAATATTTACCAACCCCTTCCAAAATATCCTCTCTATATTTGTGAATAATGTCATTTTTTCATCAACTATTAGCTAAATTTATTATTCCTATTGCATATATTTGTGCCTTATACATCCTAAATACTACTATGATATTTACAGACCCACCTATGAGACTTTTTGTGCACATCACCATAATATCTCTTGTAAGTGAGTTTTCCCTCAATACAAAACCTATATTTTTACATTATGATTGGTTATTCTTGACCTTTATAACCTTTTATCTATGTAAATTTCATATTATAAAGTGATGCTTTGTTTCCTTTAGACGAATTGAATTTAGCTACAAGTTGATACCTCTTCATCTTCTTCTCTTTGGGCCTTAGGAAAGTACCTTGTGAAAATAAATTTTATCTCTTTTGACCCTCCATTCTTTTACCTCATAAAGTTTGAAATTATTATACTGATAATTTTTAAATATTTAAACTCTCATTTTTAATGTCCTCACCTTTTCTTCCACTACACTCAACATCTCCAAATTGAACTCTTGGAAATTCTACTTCTCTTTATATAACACATCCAACTACATCTTATTATTGTGTATCCTCCATGGAAGTTTATTATTTCAATAAAGAATATTATAAATATTTATTTTCATCACTATTGATGACTCTTACTTTTATCATATCCTTTAAAAGTAATGTTTTCCTTTGGCACATTGTCCACATTGTGCACAAGAACACTTGTTCTCTATTTAGGGTACTTCTGCATCCTTGTCTTTGTGTAAACCATTTATGTACCTTTCACTTCCTCATGTACTTCCATTATATATTATGTAATTATATCCAACTTACCTTCATGGAGATATTAATTCATCTCATCAGGCTTTTCTCATCCTCCATACTACTCCCATGTTAGCTCCTCCCATGCATTTCCTATCATACAACCTTCTCTTCCCAAATTTGAATGCAATTTTTTTAATTTACCATCTTATGGCATTCGATACTTATCCAAATTTTAGATAAACTTTTGTATACACTAATTGGTTCAATGGTTTGGAAATAATGTTTTCCAAACTCCACACCCTCTTCATGACCTTTCATATCGTTTTATCATGGATATCTCTCCAAGATTTTGATACATTAACAAACAACCTTTTTTGTGCATACTCCATATTCATGGAATCCATTACATCCTTCAAAAAAAAATAGTGCTTGACATGTAATACCCACTCCATAATTTCTTAAGGGCATTCTCTACTAGATAACTTTTGTGCATCATCTTCTAACTTGTTCTTTATGCTTATAAATCTTTGAGGGGTCTCTTATTCAACAAGTATATCCTCATTTATCTATATTATTATTCCTCCTAAAATATTTTATATCTACTTGTGACATCCTTTATTTTAGTACTTACAACATTAAGGCTATCTCATTCATCTTCTTTGAGATCAATGAATCTAGGTCACATCTCATCTTGGCTACTCAATGAGCCATCTATTTCACTCCTCATTATATACCCATATGCAATTTTTGGGTAACACCTAGCACATTATATAAAAAAAATGATTGTAATATGGTTATTCACTTGGTTTCATCATGGTTGGAAATATTTAAACATATTTACCTCACTCACATTTATGGATTGCATCACATTTTTCAATCTATTTGCACTTCACTACTTGACCCTATGTAATGGATACTTGTGATCAATGATCTATCAAAAATTATTCTCCACACTCCTATGGGTTAATCCAACCTCATATTCTCAATGCTACCAAATAATTTTCACTCTATCAAAATCCTATGTATTTAAGACCTACTACCATAAAGTTTCTTTCATGATCCCACATAACTCATCCTTGATATGTGTGTTACTTCTTACCATCACTATCTAACCACCTTATCATATTGTATAATTATGCATCGATAACTATTCAAATTTGGTGATCCTATAGCTTTCCGTCTTCTCATGCCACCTTTTTTTCTCTACCCACCTTCTCATAGCAAAGAATAATATCTTGGTAGTTACCTCACATTAGGTGATTTTATATAATTATTTATATTGGATCACCTATAATTTTCAAGTTTATCTTCTCACCATGTATTCTTTCAAGGTTCAAGGAATTAATATAATACCATATGATATGAATTTATATTTAAGGGTTCCAGTGAAGGTATGCCTTAAATTCACAACCATTAGAGTTTCTCATAGTAGGTATTGCCATAAAAGTAGGATTATTCATTTATATTAAGTATGTTACAATATAATATGAGATTCCTATCTATTACAATAGAGATATATGGCTCTGAAAACTAGTCCTTAGATTTGGATTTTTTTCCTCACCCATGGCATCCATAGAATACCCTATGCTCAAGGTTATGCATGTTATTCTTTTTTTTACCAAATTATGTCCTTTTTTGGAATTAATATAATATTATTTCCTCCTTTGATTTTTACCACTACAAAGGCTTATTTTGGATCCTTATTCATATTCATTCATACCTAGTCATTTAGCTATTTTTTCATATAATTGATTAAAAAGTATAATTAATGAGTTTATGGGAAAATTTATAGGCTTTGTGAAAACTTTTAGACCTACCTTAAAATTATATTAGCATTTTATAGAGATAAATATTCACACATTTAATATATTTCAAATCATATCCATGCTATTAGATATCATCTATTGTGTGTCTTTGTTTTCATGTCATTTACAACACTAACATAGCCTAAGCAAAGGCCAAGTTATTGCCCTTGCATCTAAATGTTCATTCATTTGTATTCTACCTCCTTGGGTTCTACACTGTATTTTATATGATTTAATTTCTTCACTCCCTTGTACTAGACTCTCCTTTCCATTAGTCATCATCATCACTTATTAGGTTCCTCATATCTCTTTCGCTAATCTTCTCTTTCTCTTCAACCATTTTGTCTGGTTTTCATATACTAAAAACATTGACTGAGATTTTATAATTTTATCATGTAATTATAATATTTATTCCTTGATGTGTGTAATTAATCATCAAAAAATATTTTTCACCTATTATTCAAGCCCTAAAGGCTTTAATATCTTCATGTGTTATTGTGTAATCTCTTACTTTTGTGCATTGCTTTTAGTCCCTAGTGATCTTATGTGATTTATAATTTATTTACACACATTTGTTGTGTATCCAAGGCCAAAAAATTGTAACTCCTCTATTATTTTACAACTCCCTATACAAATCAACTCTCTTTCTTCCATGCAAGTGAACTATTGCACTATCTAGATTAGTCTCTCAAAATGTTGCATTGGGAAATTGGGCACTCCTAGTTGGTTTATTTATATGTCTGGATGATTTTTTTTGAGTGATGAAAGACCTCCAACTCACTTTGGATTATCCTACATCCTAATTAAAGTTGTGGATAACTTTAATGTATTATATTATGGATATTAGATTATTTAGTAAATAAAGCACGTAGTTTGGATGAATAATTTAATGCATGTGCTTACTAATTTTTTTATCATTTTAGTTAGAGTGGTACTTATTAAAATTAAACTTATGAATGGATTTTAAACCCATTTATTTGTGATTAAATTCTCTTAGAGACTCATTTTAATAGAGGGTGGACCATTTATCTACATAGGAAAATGGATGAACAAAGATTAAATCTCCGTCTATAAAATAATCAATAATAAAATTGTTTTGTTATTCAAAGAATAAATTAAGTATCATAATATTTTATGGAAGTGGTTAGTATATTTTTTTCTATTATAAATTAGTTTTATACATTTTTTAGATCTTCACTACTTTGGATAATGTGTTTTGTAATTTAGAACCTATGATAAATTAGTGTAGATATATTTATATTACTGATCATGTTTCATTAAAAGGTTTATTTTGTTATTCATTTAGTGAATGTGAAATTCATTTTATTTTGTTAGTAAAAAAAACATAAACATTTTAAATAATTTCATATATCCTACACTATAGGTTCTTACACCATTTTTAATAAAGATTGAGATCTACTAGTATCTTTAAACACTGGGTTAAGGGTAAACACTTTTGAGATGAAGCTATGAACTTTTTTTGAGGGTGTTGAAGGTCCCATAAACTATTAAATTTATTTTTATATATTCAAAATAAATCAGACATAGCCAAATAGGCCATACATGTCTAGATAGTGAAGCATTAGCAAAACTACTATTGACAAACTAACATACAATAATTAGACATAGCCTAGACCCATCTCAGGTTCACCAAGAGAAAACATGGTCTTCCTATAGAAAATCACTATCAAAACCTCAAAAAAAGAAACTATCATGAGATAGGTCTTCACCATAGAAAACCAAACTAGAACAAGGAACAATAAAACTACCCTCAAAAGAATCAAAGAGAAACAAACTTGAAATTCGTCCACCTATCCATAGACCAAAACATACAACATCACCAAAGCTCTCATAGAATATCCTTGATATAGGGTCCTCATATAGATGGTTAGTTTAAGTAGAATAAACAATCAACATAAATTTATAAAATCTTTCCTAAGAATAAAGAACACACTCAACATACATGAGATAATATCACTAAATGATGAGCAAGGAGAACCATGAGATTCGATGAGGCTTTTAAAAACTAAGAATTTCACCATTGGATTGTTGTGATTTACACTTTATAGTGGGTCAAATTTATTGTATGGGTTACATTCAATGTTTTTTTATGCCTTATCCTTCCCTTTTTCTGATTTTCTTATGAATGGACTTAAAAACTATATTATATCATATTATTTTCCTTAAAATTTGGTATATTATTATATTTTTAGTTTAATATTTATCTAGATTTTTTAGTGAGATTGTGTTACATTTTTCTTCTTGTAATATATATTTAATCCACAAGATCATCAAGTTGTTCCCAATACTAATACTCTTTTGAGACCAAAATGTAATTCATACTTTGATATTGTTAATACCAACAAGACAAACAATTAGAGGGTACTCACACTGATCAATGTTGTTTGTGTGTGTTGAAAATTGGATTAACACATCTAAATTCATAATATACATCACATTAAATTCTAGTTAATGAATTTTTTCCTAATAATCTTTTTTTTTTATATATATAACACATTAAATGAAAATTAATGAAACATTTCATGTTCATCTAAATATGTAAATAAATAATATATTTAAAAAATAAATTATTTTGTCTATAGCCATTAAATACATAACATTATTGTATTTCCAAGGACTTATGTATCTCTTCTTCAATTTTCCATTTAAATATTAGTTTTCTTATTTTAATCTTTTTGTAGCAATCATATGAAAATGGTAGAAAAAATATTAGTCCTTACAAGGACTTCACATGAGACAAAACCAAAATGTTGACCTTCTTTTTAATTATTTTACTATATCAATTGATTCTTTTAAAGTGTTAACCCTTGTATTTTTGGTATTGTTAATTCCAAAGACAATTTTAAAGGTAGTCAGTATTTAGATTTTAATGTGGAGATGCATGTTTAAATGACTATGAATTAATTTTCAAATTATACCATAACATATGTTAGTGGTTTTGGTGAAATGCTCTTGGGTTTTTATATTACAATTATAATACATTATACATATTTATTTACAAGTCTTGACTCTATCCATATGTTGGGGATTAACTTCACACTTATATCCTTAGAAATTAACAAATGCACATCAAGTGATGCAGGAGCATCACTTCTTAGAGCACATTTATTCTGGCTTTGATGCATGTTTTAATTATTTTGTTTTCCCTCCATTTTTCTGTATTTTCAAAATTGGTTTCTATTTCTATTTTTTTAATTTTTCTCCTGCAAATCTAGCTGTAGGGGTGAGTGGTTAAGCTATTGGAATCTTCTTATCTTAGAAGATTGTTTTATTCATTCTGGGATAATTGTTGCGCCTAGCTCAGGAGAGAATCAATTAGCAAAAAAGACAAAAAAAAAAAAACAATACATGCATAAGAACAGGGGAATGAGTTTTGGAAGGAGAGAGGAGAGCAGGGGGCGTAAGAGAAGCAGATTTGCAGATTTGGTAGATGAATTGAGATGTAAGTCTTTCTATTATATTAATAAATGTGAGTTCATTTTTTTTTTCAAAACTAGAATATGTGAAAGGGTGTTCCAAACTTCTGTTGGGTGTAGTTTCATAAGTGTTGGGTCGTGTTAAATGCATTGAGTTTTGTTTTTATTATTCTGGTTGGTTCAATATATTGGGTCTATGACAAAATATAAGTAAATGTGCCTATATGTTGGGTCGCGTATGCTGTCTAGTGCTGCTGTAGCTGGGGCACGCAAAGGAGATATCCCCAGATAGATGGTCATAGTTCCTGCTGGACAAATGACTGTTGGGCCGCCACAATAAATTAGTTATGATTCTGGCAAATCTCTCTATGCTGGTTAGTTGGGCGTTCCAAGATATTCTTGTTTCACCATTCACCATATATTTGTGCTGGGTGTATTTTGCATTAAATATATTGTTGAAATTTGGGTTTTATGAAATACTGGTGTTCCAAGTTAGCTGGGCCACCCAAGGAAGTATTTGTAACGTTGGTTATTTTAAGTCTATGCTGGGTGTGATGTTTAGTCCATGTACCTATATGTTGGTTCATGTATAACTGTGGAATGTTCATTATGTTAATCAGTGCTGAGTCATTTCAAAAGTTGGACCATTTAAATGTATTGGTTTTTATTTTGTTTTTGTTATTTCAATATTGGAGAGAAAAGCCCACGCTACCATTGTGATTTTTAATAAATCCTCTGCTCTGCTGCTTACTGGGAACTTGTGTGTTGAGTTAAGATTGAAGAAGAGTATTTTGGTCTTTTAAACAAAAATAATGGAAGGAAAGACTTGCAACAATACTATCCAGATTTGGAAGTCAGATATATATATATATATATATATATATTTAAGTTCTATATGTTAGAGGGCTGGTGCTCATCATTTGGTATCAGAGCTTGTGATCCAAGCCAAAGAGAAGCAGAACCAGATTTGTGAATAGAAAACAAGATGGCCATGAGAATCAGGAATAGAGGTAGAGCTGGAGGAAGGAGACCTGGAGGACAGACTGCACTGGTAGAGGAGATTAGGAACCTGACAGCTAGGTTGCAAGACCTGGAGATGGCTTAAAGAAGAGGCACTGACATGGGTGAAGTCAGTGACAGAGAAGAGGAGCCACCAGAAGAGGAATTGGTTGTGGAAGAAGAAACAGCTGAAGAGAGGTTGATCAAAGCTATTATGAAGGTGAATACAAAGCCAAAAATGGAGGTTCCAATGTATGAAGGTAATTTGAATGTTGAAGAATTAATTGATTGGATTAATGCATTAGACAAATATTTTGAGTATGAAGGGATTGAAGAAGATGAAAAGAAAGTCAAGTATGCCATGACAAGGCTAAAGAAACATGCATCCCTGTGGTGGGATGGAGTGCAAGAAGAAAGGAGAAGGGAAGGGAAGCCAAAGATCAGAAGCTGGGACAGAATGGTAGCAAAAATGAAAGGTAATTTTATGCCTAAAGATTATCAAGCAAATGTTTTTAAGCAATTACAAAATTTGAAGCAAAAAGAATTGTCTATGAAAGAATACACTGAAGAGTTTTATAGGTTGACTATAAGATCAGGTCACATTGAGGATGACACAGAGAAGGTAGCCAGATACACCAATGGCTTGAAATTTGCCATTCAAGATGAAATTAGTCTTCTCATTCCTAAGACAGTTGAGGAGGCATATCAATTTGCCTTGAAAGCTGAGGAGAAGATTGCAAGGAAACAAACATCCTCTTCAAGAGGAAGGGGCAAGTTCAATAGAGGTAGAGGATTTCAAGGAGGTAGAAGACAACTGCAAACATCTCATGAAGAGGCCAGTAGCTCACAAAGTTCAAGAGGTAGCTATACACCAAGAGGAAGAAGACCATACCAAGGATATCAGAGAGGAAGAGGAAGATTCATGGGCAAATGCTTTAAATGCAACAAGTATGTAGGGCATAGGGCGTATGAGTGTTTAGAGAACCCTTCTACCAGCCATGAGAGAAGTGTACATGTGATTGAAGGTGAAAAACAAAATGCAAAATTACAGCAGCTTATGAAGATACTCCAGAAGAAGGTGAGTCTCTTTTGATGAAAAGAATATTGTTAAAGCCAAATAAAGAAGTTGTAGAACCACCTCAAAGAAAAACTTTATTTAAAACCACATGCAAGAGTAAAGGGAAATGTTGCAAGGTCATTATTGACAACGGAAGTACTGACAATCTTGTGTCAACTGAGATGGTGGAGAAACTAGGCTTGAAGAAGGAAGTACATCCTACACCTTATCAAGTCTCTTGGCTACAAAAAGGACACAAACTTCTAGTAAGTGAACAATGCAAAGTAGATATTTAGATAGGAACATATAAGGATCAGATTTTATGTGATGTCATGCCCATGGATGTATGCCATATCTTGCTTGGAAGGCCTTGGCAATTTGACAGGAAGGCCATACATGATGGAAGGCAGAATACATACATGTTTGAAAAGGATGGGATCAAGCATACACTTACACCATTGAAAGAAGAGACTGCTGCTGGTTTTGGATAGAATTCTAAAGTTTTGATAGTAAGTGGCAAAGAGTTTCTACATCAAATGAAGAAAGAAGAGGTAAACTTTGTTGTAATTGGTAAGCCAAGGAGTGTAGTCACTAGTACTAAGTTGATTGATTTGTCACTAGAGATTCAAGATATGTTGAATGAACACATTGACATTGTGGTAGATGATTTACCTGATGAGTTACCACCATTGAGAAGTATTAGCCATCACATAGACTTGATTCCAGGAGCAAATCTTCCAAACAAGGCTGCCTACAGGTTGACACCAAAGGAGAATGAAGAAATCAAACACCAAGTTCAAGAATTGTTAGACAAAGGATTGGTAAGAGAAAGTTTAAGTCCTTGTGCTGTCCCTACAGTGTTAATTCCTAAGAAAGATGGGAGTTGGAGAATGTGTACAGACTCCAGAGCAATCAACAAGATTACTATCAGGTATAGATTTCCATTACCAAGAATTGATGATTTACTTGATTGTTTAAGTGGAGCTACATATTTTTCTAAGATAGATTTGAAAAGTGGTTACCATCAGATTAGGATAAGAGAAGGGGATGAATGGAAAACAAATTTCAAGACTAATGATGGACTCTATGAGTGGTTAGTTATGCCATTTGGACTAACCAATGCACCAAGCACCTTCATGAGGCTAATGAATGAAGTGTTGAAGGAGTTCACTGGTAAGTTTGTGATAGTGTATTTGGATGATATTTTGGTGTTTAGTCAAACTAAAGAAGATCATTTGAAACATTTGAGGATGGTGTTGAGTAAACTACATGAGGAGAAGTTGCTAATAAATGTCAAAAAGTGCAGTTTTCTGAAAACAGAGTTGATATATTTGGGATTTGTGATTTCTAAAGAAGGATTGAAGATGGATAAGGAAAATATTAAAGCCATACTTGAGTGTCCTACACCCAGGAGCACATATGAGGTAAGAAGCTTTCACGGTTTGGCTAGCTTCTATAGGAAATTCATAAGAAATTTCAGTGGAATTGTTGCTCCAATGATAGATACAATCAAGGGTGATAAAAGAAGTTTTTGTTGGACTGAGGCTGCTGATAAGAGTTTTATATTGTTGAAGAAGAAGGTAACTGAAGAGCCAATCTTGACCTTGCTTGATTTTAATAAGCTTTTTCAAGTAGAATGTGATGCTAGTGGAACTGCAATAGGCGTTGTTTTAAGTCAAGATGGGAAGCCTATAGCATACTTTAGTGAGAAGTTAAGTGATGCTAAGAAGAAATATTCAGCTTATGATCAAGAATTCTATGCTCTTGTACAAGCTTTGAAGAAGTGGAGGCATTATCTTTTTCCTAAAGAATTTGTTTTATTCACTGACAATTATGCTTTACAGTTCATTAGTAATCAGAATAAGTTGAATCAAAAGCATGTCAAATGGATTGAATTTTTACAAATTTTCACATTCACTATTAAGCATAAGAAAGGACAATCTAACAAGGTTGCAGATGCCTTAAGCAGGAGAAATCTGATCATACAAGAGTCTCAAGTAAGCATTGTGGGATTTGAAGATTTGAAGGAGCTATATAAGGAGGATCCAGACTTCAAGGAACCATATGAAGCTTGCATGAATCCAGTGGGGGTTGAAATAAGTCCTTGGATATATTTCATGGTCCAAGAGGGTCTGCTATTCAGAGGCAGCCAACTTTGCATTCCCAAGAGTTCCATGAGGGAGAATTTGTTGAAGGAAAAACATAGTGGCAGCTTATCAGGACATTTTGGGCAGAACAAGACATTAGCACAATTGAGTGCTCACTACTATTGGCCAGGTATGAGTAATGATGCTAAGAAATTTGTTGAAAGGTGTAGAATATGCCAATATGCTAAGGGAAGCAGTCAAAACACAGGTTTGTACCAGCCACTACCCATTCCAAATAGGCCTTGGGATTCAATAAGCAAGGATTTTGTACTTGGTTTGCCAAGAACTCAAAAAGGCCATGATTTCATATTTGTTGTGGTAGATAGGTTTTCAAAGATGGCTCACTTTATTCCATGTTTCAAAACAAGTGATGCTACTCACATAGTTAATCTATTCTTCTAGGATATTGTTAGATTGCATGGATTGCCTAGAAGTATTATTTCTGACAGGGACACCAAATTTGTTAGACATTTTTGGAGAACCTTATGGAAGAAATTGGGAACACAACTAAGTTTCAGTTCAGCCTATCATCCTCAAATGGATGGCCAAACAGAGGTTGTCAATAGGAGCTTGGGCAACATTTTGAGAAGCTTGGTAAGTATGCATCTGAAACAATGGGATCTTGCACTTGCACAAGCTGAATTTGCCTATAATGATTCTCCTAACAGAAGTACAAGATTGAGCCCATTTCAAATCATGTATGGAATGCATCCAAGAGGCATGTATGAGTTAAGAAATCTAAGAAATATGGAGACAAGGAGTGATGATGTAGAAGAATTTGTCAATGCCATGTAAAATTTGCATGAACAGGTAAAGAAGAAACTTGAAGAAAATGCCTTCAAGTACAAGCTAAGGGCAGATCAAAAAAGAAGAGAGGTCAGTTTCAATATAGGAGACCTTGTTCTTGCTCATCTCAGAAAAGAGAGGTTTCCAAAGAAAGAATACAACAAGCTGAAGGTAAAGAAAATAGGACCATGCAAGGTAATAAGGAAGTTTTCAAATAATGCATATGAAATAGAACTGCCAAAGGGGATTGGAATCTCTCCAATTTTTAATATTGCAGATTTATATCCATACAAGGATGAAGGACAACCAGACCAAGAAACTGAAACAGAGGTGGATGAAGTTATCCAATGGGAGCAACACCTACCAAAGGAAGTGCCAAAAGAAATTGAGAGTATTTTAGAGAAGAAAGTAGTTAAAAAGACAAGAAACAAATAATACTTCTAGTATCTAACTAAGTGGAAGAATCTACCAGCTGAAGATGCAACATGGTTGACTGCGGATGATATCCTTAAGTTGGGCACAAGTACAGACGAAGTGATGTAGAAAAACAACAAGTGAAGAATACTTCTTCTGCTGGTTGGAAGAATGATGCAGGAGCATCACTTCTTAGAGCACATTTATTCTGGCTTTGATGCATGTTTTAATTATTTTTTTTCCCTCCATTTTTCTATATTTTCAAAATTGGTTTCTATTTCTATTTTTTTTATTTTTCTCCTGCAAATCTAGCTGTAGGGGTGAGTGGTTAAGCTGTTGGAATCTTCTTACCTTAGAAGATTGTTTTATTCATTCTGGGATAATTATTGCACCCAGCTCAGGAGAGAATCAATTAGCAAAAAAAGACAAAAAAAAAAAACAATACATGCATAAGAACAGGGGAATGAGTTTTCGAAGGAGAGAGGAGAGCAGGGGGCATAAGAGAAGCAAATTTGCAGATTTGGCAGATGAATTGAGATGTAAGTCTTTCTATTATATTAATAAATGTGAGTTTATTTTTTTTTCAAAACCAGAATATGTGAAAGGGCATTGCAAACTTCTGCTGGGCATAGTTTCATAAGTGTTGGGTCGTGTTAAATGCATTGAGTTTTATTTTTATTATTCTGGTTGGTTCAATATATTGGGTCTGTGACAAAATATAAGTAAATGTGCCTATATGTTGGGTCGCATATGCTGTCTATTGCTGCTATAGCTGGGGCGTGCAAAGGAGATATCCCCAGATAGATGGTCATAGTTCCTACTAGACAAATGACTATTGGGCCACCACAATAAATTACTTATGATTCTGGCAAATCTCTCTATGCTGGTTAGTTGGGCATTCCAATATATTCTTGTTTCACCATTTTCCATATATTGCTGGGTGTATTTTGCATTAAATACATTGTTGAAATTCGGGTTTTATGAAATACTGGTGTTCCAAGTTAGCTGGGCCACCCAAGGAAGTATTTGTAACGTTGGTTATTTTAAGTCTATGCTGGGCATGATGTTTAGTCCATGTACCTATATGTTGGTTCATGTATAACTGTGGAATGTTCATTATGTTAATCAGTGCTAAGTCATTTCAAAAGTTGGACCATTTAAATGTATTGGTTTTTATTTTGTTTTTGTTATTTCAATATTGGAGAGAAAAGCGCATGCTACCATTGTGATTTTTAAGAAATCCTCTGCTCTGCTGCTTACTGGGAACTTGTGTGTTGAGTTAAGATTGAAGAAGAGTATTTTGGTTTTTTAAACAAAAATAATGGAAGGAAAGACTTGCAACAATACTGTCCAGATTTGGAAGTCATATATATATATATATATATATATATATATATATATATATATATATATATATATATATATATATATATATATATATATATATATTAAGTTCTGTATGCTAGAGGGCTGGTGCTCATCATCAAGTTCATCATTTTTTCCTCTTGATGTATTGTGATATTTTTTTTGGTTTTAATGTTATGTGTTATATTTATACACCTTATATTTTTCAAATTTTTAACTTTTTTCTTTTAGAATTCATTTTTGCATCAATCTCCCCAAGTGCCCATCCTAAAATGCGCATCAAGATCAAGGTGGGAAAGTTCATGGTGATTTCAAAAGATATTATCCTAATGATAATGTATTATGTATACATTCATCCATCATCATCTTCTTAGTTTGGCCTCTATTTTTTACTACTATAATTTTTCCCTCATATTCTTCCTATTTACGTGATTTTATCTTACTGTATTGGCTCGATTTAATAAAATTTGTAGTACTCCTTGTATACACATAATATTTTCAAACTTTATCAATTAATGATGCTTTCTCTCTTGTAGGAACCTGTTGAGTCTCAATATATTTGACTGCATGCCTTAAGGGGTACACTGGAAAAGGTTGGGTAGACCATTGGTACTTCATAAGATTATTATCCCTTTACTACCACTTACTATCTACAAAACCATATCCTAAAAACATTCCCCTAAGATTTGCCTCCTTTTTATTTCACTCTCTTCTAGTTATTTTTAACTTTCATTAGCCCTTTCCTAGCCTAAAACCTTTTTCAATAGTTTAAAATACAATTTTTGCCCCAACGACCCTATACTCTAATTGAAATAAACTTATTTAGGGTCTAGGTGGACCCCTAGTCGACCTAGACTAAGACCTAGTTTGTTTTTGTCAATAACGATACAGAGTCAATTGGGCTGATCCTATAAATTAAAATTTTAGAAAGGTTTATGGTTAGATTCAATCATATATACAGATTAATTTCATTATTTATTGAAGAACATAATAAGAATAGATATATATTATGCATCTACTTATCCACCATTCAACTTAAGGAACATATGTTAGGGTTTCATACTTTTTTTGGAGATATGGATCTTATATTTTAGAGAAGTCTTTTGGATGCATAGATAGGTTTTGTAGCCTATAATTAACTTGTCTTTGTCATCCTTACATACCACAACAACCTATTGTGAATCACATTGGCCAAGGGAGAGATTGAGGCTTGGTGAGCTCATCTTATAATGTAAGTATTCCTAATTTTTTTCCTCCTTTATAAGAGTAAATAGATTTGCATTTGTAATTATCGACCATGCATTAGGATTTTGTATACATTGACATAAGTATATATTCTATGCATGTTTAATTTTATGTTTATTATCCCCACTTTATGCCAAAAGCTTTCGTGAGCACTATATTATGATTTACTTTGATTTTATCATTTACTTTGTGAATATGAAAACATAGGACCTACTTATGGTTATTTCATAGTTTTTCTTGACTGAAGGATTTGAAACCCTCCCTAGTGATATTATTGTGGTAAGAGATCCCTTAGTTATGTATAGAAATCCATCTTGATCATGACCTAAAATATATAATGTATCATCAATTGTAAGTGTAAGTAAGATTTATATTCTTTGAGATAGGATTAATTTATAAATCAATTGTATTTCCCTTTGCATACATTTTGGTGACCCTGATGTAAATATAAATCTTGCAAGTTTTCTTTCACACCATAATTTTTGTCTTCATATCATACTTTTATATATTCGTAGTACTATATCGAACTAGTCAATAAAGTTCTAAATTTCTACATGCAAGTTTAACATAGTTACTTTAGAATTATTATGTTATATCTATATAGGTTATTAGTAGAAGAACATGGATTATAAAGATGTGAAAAATATTTATCTGATATTCATGTGTTATGCACTCATTTTATCATTGTATAGCCTATTTTATCTTATTTTCATGATTTGTAATAAGCTAGAATATGAAGACTCTAATTTTAGTACCAAGTACGAGAAGAAGATGAGCAATCATAGATTGGAAACATCTATATATACTTTTATTTATAAGAAGAAGAGAGTTTTGATTTTATAAGAGATCAATAGAGATTATCTGGTTATGGTTACCTATATGATTTCATATTATGTTATTTTTGTGTGATCTTGTATGTAATGTCTTGGTTACTTTCTATCTAAACATTTTGAATGCATTATTTTAGTTTATGCAATACTGGTTATTATTAAATTTCTCAATAACATAGAATAATTAATGCATGTTATGTTTCCATCATCTACTTTTCTATATTTGATGATAAACTATTTTGTACACATGAAGTATCTCAAAACTATCCTCACCCTTAACATGTTTTGATGCTTCAAGAATCTCTACTAAAAATGGTGAAATGAGTGTGGAAACTCTATTTGGAGGAAATTATGATAATATTGTTACTAGGGTAGAGAGATATTGAGATATGGTTAGACTAAATAATATGTAATTTTTCAAAGGAATAATCAATAAGGATTGGTCTTACAATTTAGGAGATCATTCAAGAGCATATTTATGGAAATTTTTATGAAACATTTTGGTGTGAGTTACCTTAATTACTAGCTAACTGGTTAGCATGGTTGGAATATTATTAATTTAGACCAAAGGTAGAGGAAACTATAATCTAGACTAAAGAAAAGATAGACTAGTTGCAAAGATTAGAAACTGACTAGACAAGATCAATAGATCATTGGGTTACTACTATAGTATACATATATATAAATGAGTTTTTAGTGTGAGCATACATATATTTTGAAGCTATGAAGGACTTAGTCATTAGAGGAATTCAAGGGAAATTTTTATAGTGACTTTTCATCCTAGTGAAGATATTGGTTGTGGAAAAGGCCATGGTTCCTACTCCAACCAATATGGAATCACTTCAAGTGTATGAGGGTGTGTGTGACATGATAGTGAATGATGATTAGATGAGCAGATAAATCTTAGACCTAAATCCATAATGGATACATGAGGGAAGAAGAGTCTGGATTCAAAATGTGAGTTTTAATAATAGAATAGATGGAGTAAACAAAAAATACCCAAGTATCTATGAGTATAGTTAAGAGTAACATTAAAATAGTTGAAGAACAAGTAGGAATAAGTGATGAATGAGAAGAAAGATATGAAGAATGAAGAATGAAGAAAGATGAGATGAAAGAATAAGATGAATGCCATCAGAAAGAAAGAAGTGATAAAGAGTAAAAGGAAGAAGAGATGTTCAAAGATGAAGACGAGAATAATGTAGAGGTAGATCAGTTACTTGGTTGATGTAGTGAACAACTAAAATAATGGTTAGTAACAGAAGAAGCACATGAAGTTTTAAGTAAATAAGTATGACAAAATCACAAATTAATCATAGGTTTAAGCATGGAAATAGAATAAATCATATAAAAGAATCATTTACTCAAAGAGTACACATCCCCACAAGCTAATTTTTTATATTTTAGTTAAAGTTTTCAACCAGAAAGACATGCAAATAGTAGTTGGGAAGGTCTATTTTTAGAATTTCATTGATGGGGTACTAAAATTGAAACAACCTAAATTTGTAAGGCTTTCAAGGTCATATGGTTCATTGAAACTGAGTAGAGAAAACAAAAAAATATAAAAAAAAGAGTGCACAAAAAAACCCTCCCAATGTGTAGGTAAACATTCTTACTATATAGGCAAGTTTGCACAAAATGTAGCCTTCCACTATAATAACTACACAATAGATCCCCTCAATATTAGTTTATAATATGGGTATTTTAAAATCATTTATAAACCTAATGCCATATGATGGGTCTGTGGGCCCTCGATAGTACTTACTAACATGTGAGATGAAATGGAAAGTTAAGGGTATTACCGATGAGGCTATAAATAAGTGTGAACTAATTGGGTCACTAAATAGAAGACTCATTAAGTTTACATACCATAGATATATCAGTTGGGAAAACTACAACATGTTAAAAAGTGGCTTATCATAGAATTTAAAATAAAGATATGTACAAGTTAGACTATTCAATACCTAAAGGATATTAGGCATAAGTCAAGAGAATTAGTCTATGATTATGATCATAGGTCCTTAAATGTTATGAATAAGGTGGAGTTTGTCATAGAAGACAAATATAAAGTTACATGGTTTATCGAAGGACTACATTCAAGGATCAGGTTTTCTATACTATAGACTCAATTTGATACTAAGGTAGATGCTAGAGTTGATGCTATCTAGGTTGATAAAATTGAAGATTATTATAAAAATCCTATATTAGGTTTGAAGATTGAAAATACATTGTAGGATTTTATGAAGAAGATGGAACAATATCATAAAGAAGATAAGCCCAAGCTAAATATATGGTGCATGGAGTGTGGAAAATAAGAACATCACAATAATGATTGTTTTAAGATTAAGATAGAGGTCTATGAAATATATAGAATAGTGGGGCATGAAACAATGTAGTGCCATCTCTTACAATAGTATGTAAAAAGCCCACCGAGTTTATATTGCAGTTTTTGTAAATCACACAATTATAATGAAAATAATTGTAGGTATTTTTAAGATCTAAAAGAAGATATTATAAAGAACATATTCACCATCACTATGCAAAAAGTGTCCTTAGCAAAGTAGATGATTCTAGGCTTAGAGATCAATAAGTGATGTGTGAACCAAATAGGTCTATAATGGATTCCTAGCTTGCCTTAGCACCAACCCCAAGTTCTAGCTAGATAGACTCCTCTTTTACCAAGTTGGACACCATCATCACCGTAATACCAGTACTCAACACCTTGGAATCTGATAATGATGCATCAATAATAACTAGTTGGACTTCACCAATTTCACAATAATAATATGGGATTGGAGATAATACTCAATAACATCAATATTGAAATACAATGCAATAATAAGGAGGTTATAGAGGAGGCTATCAACTGAGTAGAGGAGGATCTAGGGTTGGATATAGAGGGGGTTATCAAGGTGGTAGAATAAATAATTAATAATGCCATCATTTACAATGCTACTTATGTGGAGAGTATAATCGTGTGCATTGAAATTATCCTTTGAATCCCTAAAGATAGTCTTATTATGCATATTGCAGGGTATATGAGTAACATAGGACAAAAGACAATCCTATTTTGGAAAATAAAAGAAAATAAAATGCCATCAAGAATGTTAACATGGTGAATATACAGCCTAAGGAGAATGCATTTTTTAACACCATTATGAGACACTAACATGAAAAAAGAAGATTTACTCCTCTTGAAATGCCTTAGGACCAAGGAACCTAGAAAGTGAAACAAGATAAATACCTAGACCTAACTATAGAAAAAGGGATGATATATGAAGTTACAACGATGTTGAATAATATTCAAAACCAAGCCACTACTGAAGGAGATGTTGTAACAGTAGATGCCTAAATGTATGGTTGGATTATGTGCATTATGTGACATGATGGAGTTGTTATTTTGCTACAAAATTTATTGAAGATGCTAAATATACTGTGTAATGAAGATATTTACCATAACATTACAAATTTGCTACATAATTTACTAGAATGTGCATAATGAGGGAAATAGAAGATAGAAAAACTTGTTTGGTATGTAAAAACAAAGAATTTATGGGATTTGGATGCATGAATTGGCATTAAAGTTATCGTATATGAAATTTTAAATGTTGTCTTTGATTTTGGCCACATGGTTAACATGATCCCCAAAGTCTACATGGGAGGTGATTGGATGGCAAGTTCTTAGTTACAACCTAGTGACTCTGAGTTTAGTGGACTATAGAAAAGTTTAACCCATTAGCTGGTTAGAAGAGGTTGAGATCAAATTTTCAAAACTAAGCCTACGAAGTGACTATGAAGTCATCGATATGAAAATAGAATAAATTCATTATCCTTCATTGATATGGGCATAATAAACCTAAGGTGTAGTCTTTACTCACTGAATAGTTGAATAAATATAAATAATGAAATCCTAAATGATTAATTAGTCAACCATTGGCACCTTGTTTGTCATAGAATATTATGTGTCTATATTTGTTAAATTATCTACTCACTCAAAAATTGATTTTCTCAATCAAGGAGATGATCATATGTAAGATTATATAGAGATAACTAGAGAAGGGACTTTTCCTTAGGAACTAACTTCATTTATATTTAGAGACTCAAATATGCATCTACTCAACTAGGCTCGTGGTTATCATGAACTCTGATTTATGAGAATGGTCTTAAAAAATGAAAGACAACTTCCTCCATATTATTTGACTAGTGATATCAATAAATTTATTCTATTCTTATAAGTTCATGTGTGTACAATCATTCATTGGGTTATTACCTTGAATTATGCTTTAAATGGAGTTGTAAAAACATGGTGGGCAATTCATAGAAACGATCATCTTGATTGGGATGATGTGTGTAAACTTATGATTAGCAGATTTCAACTACCATAGGTAATAAAAATTAATTAGCCTTTATTTCAGGGAGGTGAATACCCTAAAATAAATATCCTTTTTTTCATTATACACTTTCCCCTTTATCATCAACTTCGTATATGCATCAAGAACATAGAAGGGAGATAAAGCATTGGGCACATGTACAAAATGACTTCATACAAACTTTTGTGTCTAAAGATGAGAATCATGTGGTTCATAATGCACTACTCACAATCAAACATTTCCTATACCATGGGTGTGCATAGTATTTAGGCATCAGGAAGGATTCTATTATGTAGAAGAACATAGCCTATGATCTAAATACAATACTATGAAGATATAAAGATTCTAAGATGATAGGAACATTTTATTATGTAGTTGTGCCACTGAATAAAGGATGAAAAAGAGGAAACTAAAGATTTAGATACTAATGGTTATATCCATTTGACTAATTATTTTGAACCTAAATATCCATTAGAACCATTAAAGGATCCTATTGTCGGACCCGCTAAAGAAGAAAAGTTGCGTAACATACAGATTCTGGAATAATAAAGGCAAATAATGCTATAATAATCTAGTACTGAGGAAAAGTGAAAGAGTTATAAAAAACCTATTAAAAATCATGTATAAAACATAAAAAGTGAGAAAATTCCTAAATTGGCACATATGAATGATTATTGGACTAAATTTAATATTTTAGAAGCTATGTAACTCTTGTAGGATTATCAAGATTTGTTTCCCTTAAAAATTTTAGAAGTCAAAGGAGTAGATCCTTCCCTAGGTGAAATGCATATAAAGCTCAAGGAGTGTACACAACCCATAAACAAAAGGCTGTATAAGTTGAATCCAAATATGAATTTGAAAGTGAAGGCTGAATTGGATAGAATGCAGGAAGAAAGTATAATCTATCCTATAGAGAAGGCATATTGGGCTAGTGCCATGATAGTACAGCCTAATAAAATAGGGGAGATCAAAGTATGTAGTGACTATTAAATTTTGAATGATACATGTGTGAATGATTCATTTTTGATTCCCTTCATAGATGAAGTTTTAGAATCTATCATAGGTCATGAAGTTTAATCCTTCACAAATGGGTTCAGTGGGTATCATCAAATACCCATTATAGAATAATATAGATCTAAAACCAAATTTTCCAAAGAATGGGGATCCTTTTCATACAAAGTAATGTTGTTTGGCCTCAATAATGAACCTACAATTTTTTCTAGAGCAATGGTGACTAACTTTAAGAATTCCATTCATGACTTCTTGGAATTATATCTAGATGATTGGGCAACCTTCTCTTTGTTAAAAGATCACTTGTCCAAGATGTGCCTCATGCTAGAATGCTACAGAGCTCTGTCTATTTCCCTAAATTTGAAAAGTGCTTATTTTGTACACATTTTGGTGTCCTACTAGGTCATGTGGTGTGCAACAAAGGGATTTTGGTGGACTAGGCTAAAATTGTAGTCATTGTTAGTATTCCCCCACTAGTCATCTCAATGGAAGTGTGATCCTTTCTTGGCCACATATATTATTGTCAAAAGTTCATCAAGGGATATGCATCCATTTATTCCCTATTGGAGTATTTTTTGTGCAAAGGTATGAAGTTTATTTGGACCATTAAGTGTTAAGTAGATTTCATAAAATTGAAGTAGAGATTGGTCATTGTACCTATTCTAGTCTTTATAGCTTAGAGTAAGCCCTTTCATGTGCACGTTGATGATTCTAGTATCATAGTTTGTGTTGTTCTTGCACAACCAAGATATCATGGACTGGACCATCCCATATATGTTTTAAGCTAAAAGTTGCCTGACATAGAAAATAATTACATGACAACTGAAAGGGAAGCACTGGCTATAGTGTTTGCACTACAAAAAATTAGGCATTATCTTCTTGCAACACCATTTGAATTTTTCATAGATCATCAATATTTATGCTACTTAGTCAATAAGCCTATGCTTGAAGGATGAATTTCATGATGTTTGATGCTCTTTAAAAAATTCTAATTTTGCATCAACATCAGTCTAGGTAGAGAAAATGTTGGGTTAGATCATCTTAGTCACATCACAAATGGGGAAGAGATATAAGAACTACAAGAAGATTCTCTCAATGCCCATCTATTTTAAGTTTCTATCATACTTGAGAATTTTGAATAAATTGCTAATTTATTAGAACAAGGGGTACTCATTGTACACTACCAAGAAAGAGAAAAAGAAGTAGTTTATCACCAGAATTTTGCCACATAATATTATAAATGGGCTCTTATATCATTTGGGGAAAGATGAAGTACTATCCAAGGTAGTTCTAGAACATGAACATTGGTAGATCCTATAAGAAACACACAAAGGAATAATAGGAGGTCATTTTTATGGAGAAGATACTACATAAAATTTATTACAAAGTGGATTATAGTGATCAAATCATTTTTAGGATGCACATAGAGTAACAAAACATTGTGATGTATGTCAATGAATAGGTAAGCCACACCATAAGGATGAAATTCCCTTGCATCCTTTATTAACCAAACAAACTTTTGAACAATGAGGTATCAATTTTGTAAGACCTATCAATCCCTCAAGTAAATGCAACAAATCTCAACATATTATCACTATGATATATTACTTTACCAAATGGGTTAAAACTACTATAACACCTAAATATGCAGTGAATGATGCAACAAAGTTCCTTTATGCGAATATTATCACATGATTTGGATGCTCCATGAAGATAATTAGTAATTGAGAGACACACTTCCTGAATAATAATATCAAAAGTATTACTTAAGAATTCATTATTTTCCATCATAAAAGTACTGTGTACCATCCACAAGCTAATGGATAAGTTGAGGCTTATAATAAAGTGTTGGGCAAGATATTGACAAAGATTTATGATGTCAAGAAGGATGATTGGTAAGATCACATTCTTTTTATTCTTTGGGCTTATCAAATGCACTATAAGAGGGCTATAGGTTTTAATCCATTTTAGTTGGTTTATGGGCTTGAGTAGTAATGCCTATGGAATATTTGGTATCCAGTCTACACATTGTAATGGTTATAAGACTAGCAGATCATGGGTCTCTCACAAATAGGTTTCTTGAATTGAATTAGATGGATGAATATCAACATAGAGCATCTTGGATACAGGTAGTTCATAAGCAAAGTTAGAAATCATGGCACGATAGGAACTTATGACATAAAGAATTTCATAAAGATCAACTAGTTTTGTTATATGATAGTCTCTTCAAATAATTTTTGGGAAAATTATATTTGCTTGATTAGGGCTCTAGAGGTCATTTGGGTTACTTGGGAAGATTAGTCCCACATTTACTAGAATGTGTGGTTTATTTCTCTTTCCAACCTATATATGCACCTCTTTCCCTTTATATTTCCAATGTAGTATATTGTGTGAATTATTGGAGCACTCGTGTCTTGGCACAATTGTTTTTCTTTAATTTCATGCTTGCAGTTATTTGTGTTTGGTTTGTATTGTCTTGAATAATATGTGTCTTACATTGCATTTTGAATCAGTGCATTCATTTAGATCATCATTCCTAGAGCTCATTATGATATGGTATAAGAGTGAATCTAGATCTGAGGATTGCCTAATTTTTTTTGTAAGTTTTCATTCCAAATCTTTGGTTTATTTGATTTCAATTTAGATCTCTCAATTTTAGCATTTACATGTTTTTTTGTATTGTAATGCATGGGATTGTTACAGATCTAAGGTTTTTATGCTTGGGATTATTGTGAGTGCTATGTTATCTATCTAGACTCTGATCTCCATGGCCTACTTTCTATTATACGACCTATTTTTTGCCATTCAATAACCTGAATCAAAGCTATGATCACATTTTCAAAGCCTCTCTTGGCCTCTACATGAGTTGCATGTTGTCTTTAGTGCATGGTTTTAGTGTTCCTTATCTAATATATGTGCCTCTATCCTAGCATCCAAACATTGGATTCACATTGTCACTATCGATTCAATTTGCATTGCCTAGATCTCCCTCTGATCTACATGGTTATTTTGATCCATGTAGTGATCTAAATTTTTCATTGCACCTATAAATTTTCTTTCATACACGATATTTTGAGGCTCACCATGGAAGAAATACATAGATATAATTCTTATCAAGCTATTACTCCTACTGCAAGAAAATAATAATGGACTGATATTAGAATAATAATATCTATGCCCCTTCATGGTATCATTCTAGATTGTGTAGGTTCAGTATTTTTAAACCCATGCTCCACACAATATTGGAAGATCCATGTCATCTGAGGATATGTCTAACCTACTAAATAAAATTGCCATATTTTGAGATAATAATTTAGAGATACATAGATCTACCTTTTTGGTTACTCAAATCTTCTATGGTGGTGTTTTTATCCCTCCAACCATGCAACATAGAATAGAAATGAATTATTTTTAGTTAATTACTAGAAAGCTAGAATGCAACATGCCATTATGAGTTACGATCTATATTTTTCTTTGAAAAATATTTTTGATGCTTCTTGGCATCGATAATTTTGTTGGCTTGAACTAATTTGTCCAATTCTGCATATTGGATGTGTTGTACAACTCCTCCATCAAGTTTTCTTTCTTTGTGGTGGTGTCTCTCTTTCTCCTTGATAAAATTCAAAACATAAAATTTCCCTAAAAATTTATAAATTAAAGCATGTTTTTTAATTTTATCTAAATAGCTTTGGATATTTTAAATTAAAACCCCCTCAAAAAGGCATTCATATAAAAACACACATAGGGGTGACTGGGCTAGATGATTTTTTAATTTTTTTGATATGAGGAGACCTATCATTGTATGATTAATATAATGAGTGGTTGGAAGGAATATTTACCTTTCCCAAGGGTACATTTTTTAAGTTTTAAGTGCAAGTTTTTAGTCAATAGGCCTATTTACGAGAAATTATATTATTAATATCTTGCAAACAGTAACTTAAAATTGAGTACCATCTTTTGAAAAAGTGTTTATTTTTTTATTTAACATGTATTGATCCAATTTTCCTTATAAAACACACTACTTTATAAAGTACCAAAATATGGGGAGGGGGGGGGGGGGCGCTACCTGATTGTCTTGGGGGGTTTATTGGGGGCCTACATTCTCTCTTGTGCACATTTAATTTTTCATAAATGTTACCTATGCCCATTTAGTGAATACTTGTATAGATTACTCTTGTATTCTTGTAAAAATTATTAATAGAGCCTAACTTTCATTTGAGCATGTATTATCACTTGTGCACAAATTTCTCTCACTTGATTGGACTCATTTTCAATGTAATCCAAAGTCCATCTATAGAGCATGCACTATTACTAATCGATGAGGAAGGTTGAGTTTACACTAGTGGTATTTATTGGGAAGGATAATTATGCTTCGTAGCATGCTTATATGGAACACATGATCACATGCAAGAATCATATTCTATTCTTATATGGATAGATCCTCACACACATTGATCCTATTTAGTTTGATAAGTGGGCTAATACTTGTGACAATGTTTTTGACACTCTGTTACTTCATGTTTCCATGGATATTTATTGTCATATGGAATATACAGAGTGTCCACATACTATTTGGAGTATACTACATAATTTTTTGGGTGATCCTACCAAGATTTATGTCACACTTCCTCCTTCACTTCTTATTGTCTCTTATGAGACTATTATAGTCTCTCCTCATGATTTTATTTCTTATGATGATATATATATGGTGGAGAATGCTCTTCCTTCTATTGAGCCCTCATTATAGGATGAGATTCTACTAGACATTTATTATCTCAATACAGACTCTACATCCATTCCTATGTAGATTATTGCTCTTTCATAGATTTCATAGGCTTGCATTTTGGAGGAATTTATTGATTTTAGTGAGAGTATACATATTGAGGGTATTGATAACTCATACTTCTTATAGACATTCATCTTGTAGATCTGAGTGATTTATTTATAAACCAGTGTTCAATTTTGATATTTGTTGAGCCTTTCTCTCCTCTTCTCGTGGAAATTATTTCAGTGAATGTTCTATGTATTTCTTCTTCTTTGGTTGTTCTCTCTCCTTCCTTGTATGATTCTTCATTACCATCTTATATAGCTAGTCATGTGATATTTGATTAGACTTTGGCATATTTGAGCATTAGCAAGGAGACATTTGAGCATTTTCTAGAGATATACATCATGATTCCTAACTACATTCCACTTGAGTAGAAATTTACTAGATTGAAAACATGTGGTTTATTTATTATGAAAGGAAGAGACAACATTTGTTTCAAAGGGACCTACTACAACATTCTTCATGTGACATTCTGCATATACATTCTCTCTCGTCTTTATGGAGGCACACATCTTTCACATTTTTTAGGATACTAGGATCATTGCATTATATGTGGGCACCTTATCAAGCCTTGTTGCTAGGACCCATTATTTGTATCATCACCCACCTAAGTTTTACATATGGGGGATGTTGGTGTAGGCCATTTTTCACTAGGTTTTGCCTACATGGTTATATTAACTTGATTAGGGCTCTAGAGGTCATTTGGGTTACTTGGGAATATTAGTCCCACATTCACTGAAATGTGTGGTTTCTTTCTCTATCCAACTTATACATGCACCTAACTCCCTTTATATTTATAATGTAGTATATTGTGTGAATTATTGGAGCACTCATGTCTTGGTGCAATTGTTTCTCTTTGATTTAATTTTTGTAGATGCATGTGTTTGCTCTGTATTTTATTAAATAATATGTGTCTTATATTTCATCTTAAATTAGTAAATTCATTTAGATCAAAATTAGTGGAGCTCATTCTGATATAGAAAGGGCCTTACATGATACATGAAATGTCACAATAAATAACTATTGTTTTGAGAGATTTTTAGGGAACCATTTTGCCAAGGTGGGTGAATGGTTGTAGACTTAAACCTTACTGCCAATAGTCTTAATTGACCTCTTTCTACCAAAACAGTGGGTTATAAGTAGTACCAAGTAGATTATGATTTCCCATTTCTATATTCTTTTTTGGTGTGTTTGTAGGTTAGATGATCTCTTCACCAAATTTTGAAACCATGATAAGAAGTATAACATGAGACACCCATGAAAAGAAAAGTTTTAGTATGTCATTATTGATGCTAGTAGAAACAAAAAAATCAATTAACTCTAATAAATGTATGGTCAAGTCACATCAACCAAGATCTCAATAATATAACGATCATCCCAATTAGTTAATTTCAAATCGTAGGTTAGATTGATATAATATTCACTAAATTGGTAGTTGGTCAATATCATTAGTACGTAACCCAGTATAAACATCAAAGAATATAATAATGTATCTCAATGCATGTGCAAATAACTAACCACCTTTATTTCTAGAATGGATAAGATTTATTCAGACAAGGGTTGAGAACACCAAGGCCACATTGAACATCATTGATAATGTAGAACTCAATCAAATCAATGATTACCAAGCTCCATTGTGTACCCTACTATGTTTGATACAAGAAGTGATGCTAGATTAGAATGCATATAAAATAGAATTGGCTCCTTTCACTAGCTTAATTATGTAGATTGTGACTACACCTACCTATAAGTTTCCTTTAGATCTCTAAGAGATCATCATAAAGCACAAGGTTTATTAGTCTCAGTCCAAAGACTCTTTCGTTTAACCATCATCTGTGTCCATGCCACCACCTTCAATTTAAGTACTGTGTAGATTATAAAGTTTAAAAATTTTGTATAAAATTTATATTGGGGAAAACTTAATAATATAATCAGGGCCAGGTTGGCTTAAAACCTATAAAGGGTAGCCACTTGGTTATGCTATCCTATTAAAAACTCATAAAGGGTGTGAGGTTAGTACGCTACTTAGTTAAAAACTTGAAAAGGTAGATAAGTAGTGTGCAAGAGGTGAAAACCAAAAATGGTGCCTTGAGTGATTACTATGCCTCTTACTAGTCCAACCACTTATTTAGATCCCTATAACTTGTGCATTCTTACATATCCTAAAATGTTTTCTTAGGATGAGACAACATTTTAAGTCCATGAAAATGTTAGTAGAAGAACGTGGATTGTAAAACTATGCAATATATTTGTTTTATATTCATGTTTTATGTACTCATTTTGTCATTATATAGCCTATTTTGTCTTATCTTCATGAGTTATAATAAGCTAAAATATGAAGAGACTCCACTTTTGGCACTGAGTACAAGAAGAAGATGAATAGTCATAGATTGGAAACGTCTCTATATGATTTTGTTTGTAAGAAGAAGAGTGTTCCACTTTTATAAGAGATCAATAGAGATTATATAGTTATGGTTACCTATATGATTTTTTGTTATGTTCCTTTCATGAAATCTCATGTGTAAATTCTTGGTTACTTTCTATCTGAACTATTCTAAATGCATTTTTTCAATTTATACAATACTGGTTGTTATTAAATTGCTCAATAATGTAGAATAATTTATACATCTTAATTTTTTGTCATCTAATTTACTGAATTTTATGATAAATTATTCTATGCACATGAAATATTTCATATCTATCCTTATCCTTAACATGTTTTGATGCTTCAGGGACCTCTACTAGCATAGGTCTTCACCAATCATAGGTTACTGGATCAAACACTTTGACATGGTATTTTTCTTTAGGTCTAGATTAGCATACATAGTGGAATTAGTCAACTCTATTTTTTATCTTCTTATATCAACATACAGGTCTACAAACACATTTGAATAGGTTGACTCTATTCATTATCTCTTTTTTAGCATACAAGATTTTGTAAATTTGGTTGAACCAATAGACCTAGTTGGCATAATTTTAAAGCAACATTTGAATGTCAAAACATAAAATATTTCAAGGTAAAAAATATTTAGGCCCACCAAGGTTCCTTTATTTTATTTATTTATGACTTTAGTTCTTCCTTCATTACTATTTTTCACAATTTTTTAGTATGTAAAACTACAACCCTACAATTAACTAGGTTGACCTAGTTGATGCAATTTTGTAGACTATATTTTATTTAAAATACATAGTCAACCTATTTGAATTTGTTATTAAAATAATTGATTATATAGAAAACCAGTAACCCAATCGACTCTATTCTATACTATTCTCATACAATGCTACCTAAATCATCTTTGTATTATTCTCAATCAAGAAATTAATATCTATTTTCTAGTAATTAATTCACCTTTCATTTTTAGTTGCTTGCATGATTAGAGTAACTAGCATATATTAAATAGGTGGTTTTTAAAATTAATATTTTATTTAAACTATTATATTATTTTCTGCACACTACCAAATCACATTACATTAAAAAATTATTAAATATTTGTCTTCTCAAGGCCTACCTACTTGGATTTCATGACCAAGGATGAAGCCAACCTAGTTTTTTGGTCAAGTAAAAACATGTGGTTGATGGTATATGTTTGTAAAGAAAAAAACACACTTATCACTATCAGATTATGAAGTGAGGGAGTAGGCCCCAATACCAAGCTAGTACCATCACCAATACAGATCCCTTCCATCCCAAACATCTTGAAACAAACCTTATATTAATTTTGAGTTCTTTATTTCAGCTAGCTTCCATATCACATTAAAATTAAATTTTATTATAACTTAATATCAATTAGGATGACTAATTAGTTAGCATTTAATTTTTATTTATTTCTTTCTCTTTGATCATTGTGTGTTGTATTACAAAACTTTGACTTGCTAGCATTGGTTCAAGGTTTGTGCTATGTGTTCCAATTAGATCTATCACAGTGATCCAATTATTTGTATACCTATTTCATTTTTTTTCAAATTATCTTATAATTTTTTTTCCCTATTTTAGAAAACTATCATCTTGGCTGATAAAGTCTTTTATAGAATATTTCACATTCCTCTTTCAATACATAGTTGATCTATATGATTGTGTATTCTTATCTCCTTGTTCAGTAGTACATAATCGACCTGCACAACTATGTATCCTTATCCAACCATTTAGCCTTCCTACCTATAATAATCAGTTGACCTATACCATTGTGTATCCTTGTCTCTCTATTTTATTTCCTAGTTTATAGAACACAGTTGACTAGTTTGAATTTGTATCCTATTTTCTGATTTTGTCTTTGTAACATCTCCTTTTAGCTCCCTTCTTTCATCATGAACTTCCTATTTGAATACATAGAGTTAAACTCAATAGATATGATGAGATCCACCAATCCCAAAAGGTTTTCTCATAAACCACTTCTGGTTTCCATTTTAGATGAAATCAATGTGCATGTGGCCACTCACACTACTAATTATAGGACTCCTCCTCATTCATTTTCAATTTTCAACCCTCTTTGTTCCTTAGAAGATCATTCATAATTAGAGTACATGGCTGAAATGATTTTCTTCATTAATGAGTTTCCTCAGCAAAGGGTAAAAACCCTTCAACTATTTTTAATCTCATGATAATTGGTCAAGTATAATGTTTCACTAAAAATTCTCTTTGTTTTTATTTAGAAGAGACATGAGACTTAAATAAGGGTGAGGTATAAGAAAATAGATATGGTTTGCACTTTGAAATCTAGGTGGTTGTAGATACTTCTCTTTGGCTTGGGAGGATGACTTGTAGATAATAAAATAAATAGAAAATGGTTGATTAGTTAGGTAGGTGGGTGGATTGACTAATGTAATATAAAACCAAGAATTACATGACTTATTTGGAGGTTGTTAATCCACCTTTATACAAGTTAATATTAAGATAATGCTGATAAGAAAGGTTGTATAACATAAATGAAAGTCCCCAATCAAAATAAATGTTTGTTTTAACAAAATAACATTAAAATAAAATGTTAAACTATTAAAGTGTGGTTTAGGTATGATTAGGTTGTTATTTATAGATCTGTGTAGTGATAGGGACTGAGAAACAAGGTTTTTAGTTGAGGTGAATAGGTGGAATAATCTAGTTATTTTGGTTAAAATGATTTACATAGTGACCATCAGTGGTCAATGGTAACTATGGGTGATTAGGTTATGACTATCAATGGTTGATATATGATTTTTGGTAGTCAAAGGTAATCATCAATGGTCATTTTGGTTTTTATAGAGTGTTATTTCTAGGAAAATAGACTATGGGTAGTTTGCAAAATGGTTTTATGGGTTACTTGAGGTGGGTTAATGGTTATGGAGATAATGAGCCTCATAGATATCAAGGTCAAGGTTTTGACATTCAAATGATTAAGAGTGGTTAGTGGATGCTCTAGTGGAGAGGAGGGTGTTTGGAGTTACAAAAATCTAATACAAGAGAGGGTATGGGTAGAAGTTAGAAATGGGTGTAGGATTTAAGCTACTAAAAGTAAAACTACTAAACTTGTGTAAAATGTAAGATTCTTATCTTAGTTGTTGCTATCTTGAAGAAGTCTAGAGTTGAGTTGAAGCTGCTTGAGAGCTTGGAGTTATGCGAGTAGAGTGACAACACTTGAATCCTTGGTGTTGAGAATGTGGAACTACCTATTTGGTCTCTGTCTAGTTTTAGTTTAGCTCTGGTTCACCAAGATGTATCTATTTTTTGCTCTAAGTGATCTTAGTTTTGTCCTCCATGATTCTAACCTTTTTGGGCACAAGTCTTAGGCTAGTGTTATGTAACCATCTATGATCCTAGTCGACCACCATCGATCAAGGAGTGACCACCAACATTTAGGGAAAGAGGTCAAAATGGCTAAAATTAGCCATTTTCACTAATTATTAGTGGTTATATAACCATCAATGGTCTTAGTCAATCACCACCAGTCAAGGGGTGACTACCAATGGTTAGGGAGAAGAGGTCAAAATGGCTAAAATTATCCATTTTCACTAATGATTGTTGGTTAAGGCATTGGTAAATGGTTTGAGGGTATTTAAAGGGGCATGGGGATGCATGAGGAATAAATATTTTGAAGTTAAGACATTAAATACTAGGGTAGAAATGGTCTTTAGGATATGTGTCAATACGTTAGCCATGGGTTTGGGTAAGTGAGGTGGAAATAGGATTTAACTAATTTAATTAAATAATCAAATTATCTAAATGGGTAAATGGGTGAAAGGGGGTGTTTAAGGAATAGTCTGACCCAAAGGGGCCCAAGGGATGGTTTAAATGGTAATGCAACATCTAGAGTCATAGTGCATGGATTTATAGTGTCTACTTTTTACACTATTTTATTATGTAATTTATGTCAACAAGATGTAAAACAAAAATGGATGGTTGGTAGAAGGTTGGATGCCCCAAGTATTAGAGGAGGTGTTCCCCCTTAAACCAAGAATTGATGAGGTGAAATTGAATCAGGTATGAGTTTGATGAGAGTAGGTGACAAGGTTAGTTTAGTTGGGTGGGCATTTAAGCATGAACAAATGCATAAAATGTGACTAAGTGTGATACTGTAGATCACACATAAACTAGGCTACGATAGTTGAGGTAGTTAATAAAACAAGGTTGGCACTAAAAAGACAAGTGATAGAGTAACTAGGCCATAATATTAGGCATACCTAATATGGGTTATTCCTATAAACTCAAATATTCTAAGCTAGGTGTTTTTATTACTAGGGGTCCAAAAATTGGGTGAACCTATGAAAATAGAATAAGTCATAGGTGTCAAGATTGTTAATGGGTCATACTATGTGGCACCTAAATGGTAATTGTGTAAAAGTATAACATGGTTTCAAAGTTATCGAGTATGGCAAGGTAGTCAGTATGGTCAAAATGACCAAGGAAAGATTGGTTTCAAAAAGTGTGAAAGGTAGGCTAAAATGACCAAAGTTGAGGTTATTTGGTTGGTTGGTTAATGGATAATAAAGTATTCTCTGATGCGGGAATGTTTGTGGTGTGGTTGTTATTTGAAAAGTTTGGATGGGTGGTGTTCAAATTAGGAAGACATACACATGCTCAAGTGGTCATGAGAGTAGAAAGAGGAGGCTAAACTCTCTAATTAACAAAGACCAAAATGGCAAGAGTTATAGGCTTATGAACATAAACCCCTATCATGATTTTCATTATTGTTGGTTCATTGGTTAAAGAAGGTATCTTGATCACATAGTGTGAAGTGAGCTTAAAATCCCTTGATTTTTAGAGGGGGTGAAAGGGGAGATGGATGAAATAGGTGAATGGATGGTAGTGTAACCTTATTATGGGGATGGATTTCCCATTCTATAGGTGACCTAGGAACTATTATAAAGAAGTCCATGCTCTAAGTTTGGTGTAGACTGATCGATGCAAAAAGTCAATGAATGGTGTGTGAAAGTGGATCGAATCTTTCTTGGGATTTTTTTTTTTTACTTTTGACTTTTTGATTATGGGTCTTTTGATTTCTTTCTTTCATGGTTTGGGAAGCTGATTGATGCAAAAGGATTCCAAGTGATTGCTTGACAAAATTTTGACTTATCCATCTTTTGATGGAGTGGTCTAATCTTTGGATTTTTTTTATGTTTGATTGTTATTCTTTGAGGGAGAAATATACCTTTTAAAGAAATTTTGATGTGTTTGGGAAGTTGTCCTTCAAGGGAGAAACCTACTTTCTAGATATGATCTAAGTGATATTTGATATCCCAAATTTATTTTTATGCTTATTTTAGACATGGACTAGTCTATATAGGCTTTAAAATGTCCTTTATGGAGGAAAAACCATAGCAAAAGAAGGTAAATGATGGATAAAAGAGGTTTAAGTGATAATGACCATGGGGATTCATCCTATAAGGGATGAAAAATATCCATGAGAATCATGCTAAGAGTAGAGCCAGGGTACCCATGCTTAGGATTAGGCTATGGCTATGACAAATAATCGCATGATCTTATTTTAATCAATTTTCCTTACAATAAGGAAATGAAGGTGGATGAAAATAAGGGATGAGATTAAGTTAGATATAAGTTTACTAAGAACTTGGTTTAATAAAAGAACATATGTGAATGTAAAGCATTGAGGGGTTTAGGTTTTGATATGCCCCAGATCCACACTTACATGTAAATGTTTTGAGCCAATAAAGAGAGAAGATGCCCCCCAATTACTTTTTGACACTATATTAGGCATGAAAATGAGCTATAGATTGATAGAGGTAATAGGCAAGGATGGTTAGGTGCTAGTTGTAGGCTTGGTTGGTTGGTTATAATGGTGTTTGGTTACAGTTGGGTAAACTAGTTATAGGTGTTTTAGGTGAAAAGATAAGGTTCAAGTTAGGCCTCACTTATGATAGTGACCAATGGAGATCAAGGTTCGATCAATGACAGTTCACCAGACCCTGATGTCAATTGAGGTTTAAGGGTAGAAGAGGTCTAAAGGCTTAGTTCAAAGTTGAAGATTTTTCTTAGGTTTGTTAAAGGTTGGTTAAGCTCAAGGTATGTTTAAAGTTGGTTAGATGCTAAGCTAGGCTAGGCTAGGTTGAGGTATGAATTCCAAGGGTTGGTTTTGGTCTTAGGTTGGTGTTAATCTAGGAAATGTGAGGTTAGGTTGAGGGGAATGGTCAAATCATGTTTGAGGGAAAGTTCCTCCAATTGATTTTTCCATATACATTGAGGTGGGAAAAGGCTCCCAAGTGAGAATGTTAGTTAATAAAGAGGGTTTAGGGGGGATGAAGATGACTTCATTTACCTCCCAATGGTTTTAAGTTGTTAGCTATTAGTTGGAGTGGAGTTCAAGTTGTAGGTAGTGATTCAAATAAGATTTCTTCTATGATACTAGGGTGAGGGAAATTTTATTGGGTCAGATTTGGTTAGGTTTGGGGTCTAGTAATGATGTTGGTAACACCATCCTAGAACAAAGATAGGTTGGACAAGAATGTTTGATTATCCCAATGTGGTATCTAAGGTGAGGTATGGGTAGCTTGGATAAAAAGGTGGATGAGACTTTTAATCAAGAGATCTCAAATGAAGGGTTGATTTTGGTGTTGGTTGATAGATAAGTTAGTTATGGTTAACTTAAAAGTTGGTTTGATTTTGGTTTATTGATTTGGTTTAGATGTTGGTTTAATTGGTTTAGGGAGGTAGTCGGGATGGTTGATTTGGTTTATCTATTTGGTTTACTTGTTTTTTTGGTTTGATTGGTGTTTAAAGGTGACAAATATTTGACCCTATTCTAAAGAGAATAAAACCAAAGACATCATCATTAGGTAGATGAAAATGAATAGGTTATAGAGGAATTGGATTGATTTAGTTAGGGTTGAGGTTGGGTTGGCTTTTATTGAGGTAGTTTGAGTTAAGGTTTACTCCACTAAAAGGGTAAGTAGAAGAGGAATGTGGTTTGAATTTGATCTACTAAAATAGGAAGTCGAAGAGGTAGGTTGGTTCCCTTAATTATGGTTTTGAAGGAAAGTTAAAAAGGTTCCACTTAGTCAACAAGTGGTTGGGTTGAGGTTGATTATTCCTTAGTGATGGTGGTTTCTAAAGGAAGTTGGGAGGGTTGCACTTGGTCACCAAGTGGATTGGTTGAGGTTTCGATTATGGTTTCCTTGGTTATAGGTTTGATAAGGACCAAATATAATGCATGGACCTCTTTGTGTTAAGGGTTTTGATAATGGGATTCCACAATAATGGGTGAAGGAAGAGGTTTAAAGATGTATTTATTGAAGGAATTCAAGGCTAGGTTAGGGGAATATGAAGAAAATCCTTTTGGACCTCCTTTTGATTGATAAGGTTCTGAATAAACATCTTTAAAGACCCACATCTATCTACCACATGTTTGTTTTTATGATGATAAGTACATAACACATTCTCTATATACCAAATGGTTTTTGGAATAGAATGATTGATGGGTTTGATTTTAGGAAGTTTAATGATAAAATCCCTTAAATTTTTGTCAAGGATTGAGGCATATGATTCCCCCAATGGGGTGTACTACCTAGTAAGAGGGTACACCAATGGATCTTAAGGTTGTAGGCTAATTAGTTGGTTTGATGAAGTTGATTGGTTGTATAAGTTGGATTGACTTGATAAAATATTTGGTAGGTAAGGCAGGTTTGATGAGATTGGTGGGTTTGAAAGTTTTGGTTGATATTTGTTGGTTTGATTTGATAAGGTTAGTATGGCTGATAATGTGGGTAAGGTGGGTTGATATTTATTTATTAGATTTGATAAGGTTGATAAGGTAGGTTGGTTTAAAACAATTGGTTTATGGTTGATGGGATAGACCAAGTCTTGGTTTTGAGATGAAAAGGGTTACCACAAAAGGGGTTTAGATAATTGATATGATGGATATGGTGGGTAATAAATTTTTTGATAAGGTTGAGGTAGTTAATATGATGGTTGAGATAGGTAGTCAAAATATTGGTGAGGTTGAGATTGTTGTAATTGAGGTGGGTTATGATAATGGTAAAATAGGTATTGCGAGGTTGTTAGTTGGTGGTAGTTAAGCTTTGATTGGTTATAGGTGAGGTTTTTTTGGGTATAGGTAAGGTTGTGTTGACCATATGTAAGATTAGGTTGATTATAGGTGATTTTGGGTTGATCATAGGTAAGGTTGGGAACATAATTAGCTTGTGATGCAAGGTAAAACCTTAAGGTAAGATGGTTATCTTCTAGGAGTCTTAAAAATTTTGGATCTTTAAGAGACAATATAAGAGGGCTCTCCATTGAAAAAAGAAATGGAGATGAGGTGGATGAAGGAAATGGTATAAGGTTTCCAAGGGGAGTTAGATTCCTCACAAATCAAACAAAGAGAAGATAAGAAAAAATATCAAATAAGATAAAATACACACTAAAACATGTTAAATCTTAAGGTTCTTTTTGTCTCACTTGTATCTTATTCCTTAAGTTAAAATTGTGTGACTCAACTTGGTTTTGAAATAGGTATTTGATAAGAAATCTAAGAATGGTTTTAAGTAGTTTAGGTTCCCGAAGGGATCTATATTGGAAATGATAAATGGATTGATTTTAGGACCTACCTCCTCACTTCACACATTGTAGTGATAAGGGTGTTGGGTGCTTAGCCAAGATATACTGAATACGAGAGATTATACTCAGTCAGAGAACTAAATTTTGGTTTTTTTTCTTAATAGTGGCATTCAAGTAAGATAGCCAAGGGTGAAGGTTTACAACTAGGATATGAAACCCTAGTCAAGCCTTATGTCAAGTGTTTTATGTTTGATTTGGTGTAAGTGGTTTGGTCTATGTGTGCAAATAAGTGAGGCTATAGTTAATTTACTTGATTAATTAAGCTATGTGAGATAGCTATACAAGCAAAAAATGTATGAAAGGTTAATTTTAAGCCCAATATACAGTTTGATTTCATTTAAATGAGCATAAATAAGAATAAAATCACTTAGATGCAAACTACGAACCCAAGAAAAGACTTAAGGGTCCCATTGGGTGTGCCAAAATGTTTCACTAAAATTTCACTTTATTTTTATTTAGAAGAGGCATGAAACTTAAAGAAGAAGGTTGAGGTAGAATAACCTAGATGTGGTTTTTGCTCCATAATCTAGACAATTGTTGATACTCATCTTTGTCTTGGGAGGATGATCTGTAGATAAGAGATCAAATAGAAAATGGTTGATTAGTTAGGTGGGTAGGTGGATTACCTAGCATGAACTAGAACCAAAAAGTACATGACTTCCTTGGAGGCTGTCAATCCACCTTTAGACAAGTTAATGCTAATAAAATATTGATAAGAAAGGTTGCATAACATAAATGAAAGTAATTAATCAAAATAAATAAATAATTTCTAAAAAAAATCTTGTGTTAACAAAATAACATTAAAATGAAATGCTAAACTATTAAGGTGTGGTTTATATATGATCAGGTTATTGTTTTTGACTATGTGTAGTGACAGGGATTGATAAATAGGGTTTTTGATTGAGGTGAGTAGGTGTAATAACCTTGTTATTTTGGTTAAAATTATTCAAAAAGTGACCATCAATTCTCACTAATAACCATGGGTGGTTAGGGTATGATCATCACCAATTGACAGATGATCATTGGTAGTCGAAGGTAAATGTTGACACTTATCATGGTTTTGATAGAGTGTTGGTTCTAGATAGAATAGAATATGGGTAGGTTGTAGAAGGGTTTTATGGGTTGATTGAGGTGGTTTAATGGTCATGGAGACAATAGGGAGCCTTAGAGATGTTAACATTAGTGGGTGCTCTGGTGGAGAGGAAGGTGTTTGGAGTTGCAGAACTCCAATATCAGAGAGGGTATAGGTAGAAGTTAGAAATGGTGTAGGCTTTAAACTACTAAAACTTAAACTATTAAAATTGTGTAAAATAAAATATACTTAGCTTAGTTATTTCTATCTTGAAGAAGTCTAAAGTTGAGGTGAAGTTGCTTGAGATCCAGGAGCTATGTGGGAAGAGTGACAATAGTTGAATCCTTGGTGTTGAGAATGTGGAAGTGTCTCCTTGGTCTCTATTTGGTTTTGGTTCAGATCTAATTCACCAAGAGTTATTGGTCATTTTATTTGAGTGATCATCATTTCATCCTATGTGATTCTACCCTTTTTAGGCACAAGTCTTAGGATAGTGTTATATAATCATTGATGCTCTTAGTCAATCATTGCTAGTCAAGGGGTGACTATTGGTGGCTAGGGAAAAGAGGTCAAAGTGGATAAAATTATCCATTTTCACTAATGATTGGTATTTATGTAACCATCTATGGTCTTATTCAACCACCATCAATCGAGGGGTGACCACCAATGATTAGGGAGAAGAGTTCAAAATGGCTAAAATTATCCATTTGCACTAATGATTGGTATTTAAGGCAATCAAAAATGGTTTGTGGGTATTTAAAGGGGCATAGAGATGCATGAGGAAGAAGTATTAGGAAGTTAAGACATTAAATTCTAGGGTATAAATGCTCTTTTGGCTAGGTGTTGATAGGTTAGCCATGGGTTTGCGTTGGTGAGACGGAAACAAGATTTATCTAATTTAATTAAATAATTAAATTAGTTAAAGGGGTAAATGGGTGAAAGGGGGTGTTTAAGGAATATTCTAACCCAAAGGCAGCCAAGGGGTGGTTTAAAGGGTAATGAAATATATAGATCCATGGTATACAAATTTATAGTATCTACATAGAAGAACCCCATTCACCTTCCCCCCACATTCTCTCACATTTTGGGGGCAATACTATAATGCCCAAAATTACATCTCAGGCACACACAAAACCACATCAGTTTTTTTTTTTGACACTTCATTTGAAAACACACTACTATTAATAAATACAAAGAACTCAATAGTCACATTAAATTATAAAAGGGACAACAACTGAAAAATGACACTTATGATAAATGAGTTTAAATTCCAAAACACTTTCCAATTACAACACACTAGATCTATACCCAAATTATTATGATAAAAATAACACACTAAAGGATAAAACACATGTATAATTATATAGCTTAAATCTAAGCCAACATCGAAGGTCCATGACTTAGACACTTTATCAAGAAGGTTTATTTAAACTTGGTAAAACTAGATTACACTCTTCATGATACCAATTATAAAACATTGAACCGATGTCACCTATTGGATATATTAAGATGACAAACATCACATAATGAGATCAATTCAATTTAAATATCCAAAGGTTAATTATGTGAGTGTAATGTGGAAAACCATGAAAGCACAAACACATTAAAAGCTCACAAAATGACTTTGGATAAAATATCTTGAAATTATTAAAAATTAAAACAAAGTTGTAATTAAATTATTTAAGCTAAGTAAAACTCATATTATTCATAAAATAGACCTAATTTAATAACAACTTGAAATAAAAAGTATAAACCAAACTGAAATTAACAACAAAAATCTGATTTACCTAAGAAATTGTTAACCAACTGGGTATAAGGAAGACTCACCAAAAATATCAAAGTTAAAATATAAAAATGAAAAGTTAAAAATTAATATAAAACTCAAGGTAAGAGTTTTAAATTTTCATATTTAATAAACATTAATTTGGGTGATAATGTATCACCCTTTCCAGAGTGAACTCATAGATTTAAAATAGGACAATGATTTTTTTTAATAAATTTCATTTAAAAATGGGTAACTAAAAATAGTAAATGGACATAAAATATAAAACTAAAGTCTCCTATATAAATTTAAAAGTAAAAATAATAAATAATAAGCTTTGTTTTCTCTTTAAGTCCCTTATAACTCTTTTTGGCAACTCAATTTTGAATTGACTTTGTAGGCTGAAAAATGATAATGTGGAGAAATTGTTAAATGACCAGGGAAATGGATTCACAAATATTACTAGAATGAGGTATAAAATATATGTTTATATAACTTGATTAAAAAATGGTAATTCTAGAGCTTACGAGTTTATGTTTCATAAAAAACTTAAATTTGTTTATTAATTGAAATTTATTTTTGAGTTGATTTGGTTGATTTTCTGAATAGGAAATTCTTAGTGTAAACTTGTACTAAATCTTATAAAAGTGTATGAAATCATCAAAACATAAACAAAAGATCCCATAAGATGATATATTTTTCTATGCGTTTTTAAGATAAAAAATTAAGTCTCAATTTCATTTCACTCTTTTAACAAGATTTCAAGGGATGTCTCAAGACTCGCCATGGTCAACCTATCCAAAATCAATTCCTAAAATAGTTAAGTTATATGAATAATAATGTTTATGCCAAGATAGTTGCTAATAATTTGAGTTAGAATTTATTAACTTTACTCATTAATTTCAACTATATGTGTTTGACCTAATGCTACTTGTATAACTAATACCTTATATGAGATTAATCCATAATTTCACATTGTCAATGAAATTTAAACTCATTATATTTCAAGTCTATCATTACCAATATTTTATTTCCATATTAATCTCTTAACATTATTTTACCATTAAATTTGTGTAGTCTTAACACTATCGTTGACATCCAACTATTAATCTTTGATATTACCACATTGGTTTATTCAAATGATGATTACTTTTCATCTAAATATTATTTAATCGTCCTAGTCAATAAGGTTCTTGACTTATAGGTAAATTAATTACAAATCACTACTTGAAGTGATTTTAATTAGTCAAGCATTATCTTACATTCATTGTCAATTCATTAATTAATACAAATAAATCTTTGACAATTTAGATCAAGGAATATTATTATACAATGATATCTTGAAGAATACATCAACCATTATAGGTATCTAGTACAAATGTTCGAACAAGGATCTTTCAAAGTTAATTCAACTCAAATTCATGATAATATCTAAGAATAAAATTTTACAAATGTCCCTTTTGAACAAAAAATGTATAGTTACAATCTACTCAAAATACAAATCAAATAACATACAAAATGCTACTACTTTCTACATATAAATATTATTTCTCTATACTTTATCTGCCACTGGTATGTCGTCAACTTGCACTAAAAAAATAGTAAAATAGAAGCGATCAGATTATGTTGAGAAAAATATTTATATCCCCTAAATACTTAATTTTTCCAAATTAATAAATAATTAAATAAAGACTTAATCAACAAGATATAACTTAAAGTGACAACCTACTTACTAAGCAACAAGGAAGGTTGATCTTAATAAAATAAAGATTAACTAATTAATTATCAAATTCATCAACAAACCAATATAAATAATTACAATTCTAATACAATAATTACACAATAACCCCAACTAAATGCTAAATAGTTGAATCACACTAACCCATACAATACTAACATAGCAAAAGAAATTTACAAACATTACAATAAATCCATATTTATGAGCTCCTTCTAGGTGTGAACAAGAGAACATATGGATCATCTACATTGATCTCCTTTCTTAAATTCCTCTAATTACCTTACAAGGATCTTACTCATCCCATCTCTAGTAAGGGGAGAACCAATCTTCTCATCTTCCCAAGGTACCCACAAGCGTACTAAATAGGCAAGGCTTCAATTTAGATTTTAAAGCAACAAATGTATATATTTATTTAAAGATAAACAACAAACTTCCTTGCAAGAGATTCATCTAATAAGTTTTTAACAAAACCCATCTATTTGGAGAGCATCCAACTTAATTATAATATTAGGGTCTTCTACATTGTCACTTCGACAATGGCTTAAACTTAAACTCACCATCCCACCACAATATAATACCCAAATGATTTTTTAAGATTGATTATTTATTTAATCTTAATGAAAATACTAAGTCTAATTAAATGCACAAAATTAATCCACATCTAAATCAAACCAATAGCAATGGTGGTATGAGGTTTAT